>CM045495.1:3439177-3776673 GCA_024704745.1 Rosa lucieae | reverse complement strand
CAACATTTGGCCCCTTGATGCTAGACTAGAGGACGTTCCGGTCCACCAGCTGGCTATCTTGATTCAAGCCCATGGCCTTCCACGAGGCCAGATGACTCATGCCAATACACAGCTTCTGGGAGCAGTTGCTGGTACTGTTCTCACTGTGGAAAACTCCAACACTGTGAATGGTTGGAGGGGTTTTTTCCGGGTCCGAGTAAACATCAACACTCAAAACTCTTTGGTTCCGGGTGTCTAGATCAGATGTGGGACTAACTCCCCCTTGTGGGTGGAGTTTAGATATGAGAGGATTTCTCTCTTCTGCTACAACTGTGGCCGTCTCAGTCATAGTGAACGTTTTTGCAACCAACCACGATCCCCACGAGCTGACCGGTTGAGCGTTTGGATGATTACACCTGCGGCTAGATGTCTGGCTTCAGGCCCCCAACCTGATGGGGAGCGAGGATGGGACAGGTTCCAGAGACAATGTTTTCAGTCTAGACAAAACAGACAACAGTATTCGGCCTCTATCCTGTCTACTCAACCCCTTCTTCAAGCTCGGAGTCCGACGAGTTTCAGGGGTCCACCGCAGTTCAAATCCACTCTGGTCATTTTGGATAGGTCCCCTTCACCTGTGAGGGACGCCTCCACTGCTAACTTGCTTCCAACCACCTTTGGGGCCTCTTCATCCTCCTGTCCCTGCGATAAAGGAAAATCAAAATTAGTTCCGGAGAACGATTTGGTTGTGGATGTTGTTGATATTGGAGAAACTTGTTTACCCATGGGTTCGGACCAAAACCTATTCCCAACTTTGGGCCTTTCGGGGAAAATCAATTTGGGCCACACCCAATTCATTTTTGACAACTCTCTCAATGATTTTGTCCCTCTTCCTCCACCACTGCAAACTTATCCTTTCAACCAAAACCAAACTCCGCTTCATACCCTTTACCCACCTTTTCAGTCACCCATCACATCAAACTTCCAATTTCTTGCCACGGACTCCTTTGAAGCTTTGGTGGCTCCAAATTCTACACCAAACCAAGTTCCCTTGCCTTTACCTATCACCACCCCATTTCCTGTACCTCTATCAGAGGAAAATACCATTACGGGGATTGCTTCCTTCTTGGACCAGTTAAGCCTTAAGCGCATTGCCGAAGACCCCCCTTCTGCTCCTGATCGGAAACTGAAGAAACGAAAGATCATATCCATATCCCCTCTTGATCCGCAGCTCTCTCTGGCCCCTGCTTCGAATTGTCTTTTCACCAATCAGGCTCTTGCTGGCTCTTCTCCTGTGGGGAAAATCTATTCCTCTGGTAGGACTCGACCCCGTGGTCGTGGTGCTAGGGGAGGTGATCGTGGAAGTCGTCGGAAGCCGATCCCTTCTGCACCATTACCCCCGATTCAGAGGGATACTCTTCTCAGGGAAACCCTTGCTACTGCTGAAGGTTTGTATGCAGTTCAACTAATTCTTGCAGAAAATTCTCTTTCAACTGGTCTCCCTTTGGATCTCAACTTATCGAGCTATCAGTCTTCCAATCACAACACACCACCTCCAAGCTCGGTTCTTGAAGGAATACCTCTGATCCAATCTCAGGTCCAGACTGCCCTTCCTTCTGGAAATGTGCAAGATGGAGACTCACACTCTACACCAATCCTGGCTTTGGAAGCGCCGGTCAATCCTGGGTCTGTTTTAGCAAATCCTACTTTCACTGAAGAAGATGAGACTTCCACTTATCCTCAATCTGACTCCGATCCTCCTGGGGATCAAGGCACCGGTGGCTGGCCTGATGCAGCCACGGGCTCATCATGAGGCTCCTATAGTGGAATTGTCAAGGCCTGAGGGCGGACCTGACTGGAAAAACTCTGCGACGTTTGGTTAAACGTCATAGCCCCTCTATGTTTTTTCTTATGGAGACTCGACAGCAAGAATCAGCACTCAAGCTTTGGATGCGTCAACTTGGTTTTGACCATTTCTTTGTAGTTGATCCTACAAATAATGGGGGTGGTGGTCTTGCTCTCTTTTGGGACAACTCAGTCCAAGTCTCTATTATTAGCGGCACGGTTAATTATATAAATACTAGTGTGTTTTTCATTTCTGAAAATTTCCATTGTAATGTGTCCTGGTTGTATGGGAACCCCATGTTAACCAAAAGACATCTTTTTGGCTTTTTTTGTACACAGTCTTCTCCCCTCATGTTTTACCATGGTTGTGCTTGGGGGATTTCAACGAAATTCTATGGCTGCATGAAAAATGGGGTGGCCTCCCTCAGTCACGCTGAAGGATTAATTTGTTCAAAGATTTTCTGAATCATGCCCATCTATCAGATCTTCTTTTCCAAGGACCAGATTATACTTGGTACTGCTTTCAACATGGTAAGGTGGTTATAAAGGAAAGGTTGGACCGCGCCCTTGGCAACAATGCTTGGATTGCAAATCAACCGAACACCCAAGTCTTTCACCTTCATTTACTTGGTTCAGATCATCGTCCAATTATGCTGGACACTAAACCCACGGAGCGTTTGACTCCGCCTATCTTTCGCTTCGAACATTTGTGGACTACATACCCATCTAGCATACAGATTGTCCAAGCCAATTGGCAGACTTCTTCTTCCCCATCACAGGCTACCAACTGGGCTTCCAATCTCAATGACTGCCAAGCTTCCCTCTCCTCTTGGGCAAAAGATACTTTTCCAAATTTTGGCAAACTTGCTTCTGACGGCCATAGCAGGATCCAGCTTCTTTTGGACTCTGATCTTCCTGATGCCCATCAGCAAATCACTGCTGTGTCTGATGATATAGCATCCCAATGGGCCTGGAGGAATTATATTAGAAGCAAAGGTCAAGGGTCTCGTGGCTTGCTCATGGCGACCTTAACACCCGATACTTCCACCAGGCAATAATCCTGCGTCGACGAAGAAATAAGATTCTGAGACTCCAAAATGAGTTTGGTCACTGGTTAACAAATGAGAAAGATATTGCTGCCCATCTCAACAATTTCTTTCGTGACATGTACAAATCAACTCCAACTAACCATGTGCAAACTGTTCTGGACTTTGTAGACCCAGTGGTTACTTCAGATATGAACGTTGCTCTGCTTTCTGAAATCACCATTGATGAGGTAAGGGACGCAGTTTTTGATATGGGTGTGCTCAAAGCTCCGGGACCCGATGGCTTTCCGGGCACTTTCTACCAATCTTATTGGGAAATTGTCAAGCAAGTTGTTTTTGATGCCACTTCCCAATCCTTTGCTTCTGCTTCAATCTTGAAACAATTCAATGCTACCTTCATTGCTTTGATTCCAAAAGTGGAAGTACCTCAGCAAGCCACTCATTTTCGCCCCATAGCCCTCTGCAACTTTGCTTACAAGATACTGACAAAGATCATCTCCACCAGATTACGGCCTTTCATGCCATCCCTCATTTCTGAAAATCAGTCTGCTTTCGTTTCTGGTAGACAGATACAGGACAACATCTTGGTGGCCCATGAACTGTTTCACCATCTTAGGCTTCTTAAGTCAGGATCAGTTGGGGAATTTGCAATTAAATTAGACATGAACAAGGCCTATGATCGTGTGGATTTGAAGTTCTTAGAACTGGTTCTTCTCAAGATGGGATTCCACAAAAATTGGGTGAGATTGGTAATGTCTTGTGTTACTTCTGTTTCAATGGCTATTATCGTCAATGGAGCTCCAGGACGCAAATTCAAACCAACCTATGGTCTACGGTAGGGAGATCCTCTTTCCCCTTTCCTCTTCCTCTTTATCAATGACGTTTTGTCCACCATGATCCAGAAAATTTGTGACGCCAACCTGTTGGATGCTGTTAAATTGAGCTCGGATGGACCAAGGGTTAGTCATCTTTTCTTTGCAGATGATTCTATCTTTTTCCTCAAAGCCACACTGTATAATTGCGAAGCACCATCCGACACTCTGCATCACTGCTGTAGTGCCTCGGGCCAGTCCATAAATCTTCACAAATCCTCTCTATTCTTTAGCCCCAACACTCCTCTGGAAATTGTTAATCTCATCAGCATGGTGTTGGGTATGCAACCAGTTTCGAACCCGGGTTTTTATCTTGGTCTCCGGACCATCTGGGGCCGTTCAAAAGTCTCGGCTTTGGCCTACCTTAAGGAGCACATCGACAAGAAGATTTCTGGATGGAATTGCTCTACCTTATCCCAAGCTGGAAAAGAAATAATGATCAAATCTGTGGAAATGGCAATCCCCGCCTATCCAATGTCGGTCTTCAAGTTCCCAACTGCCCTTTGCAATCAAATCAACTCATCGCTTGCAAATTTCTGGTGGGGAAATGATACTACTACGGGTATACATTGGAAGAATTGGTCTTCTCTTGGCTTACCTAAATCTAGTGGAGGTATGGGTTTTCGTAGTATTGAGTCTTTCAATTTAGCCCTTCTTGCCAAACAAGGATGGCGAATCCTAGCGAATCCCAATGCACTTTGGGTCCGTGTACTGAAGAATCGTTACTTTCCCCACTGCTCCTTCCTTAAAGCAACACGGGGCTCCTCTCCGTCTTGGGATTGGGCTAGCATTTTGGAAGCCAGGCACATTCTCTCGGACGGGTGTATATGGCAGGTTGGATCTGGTCAATCTATTGATTTCTGGCGGGACAATTGGATCCCCTGTTTCCCTTCCTTCAACTTGAAAGACTTCATGCCTCAAAATTCTCTGCATACTCCAGTTAGTCTATTTGTCGACTCCCTGAACCACACCTGGAACTTGGATGCTGTCACTCCTCTTCTCCCAGTTGATGCTATAAGAGCTATTAGAGCCATCCCTTTCGGAAATCCGGAAGATGATGACTCTATTCTTTGGGCAGCAACCTCTGCGGGTATTTATTCCGTTAAGTCGGGTTATGAAGCAAAAATCAAGGACTCCATGCCTCCACTTGTTGTTCAACCTCACAGGTGGCATTCAATTCACTCAAATATTTGAAATTGTCTTTGGAAACTTAAAGTCACACCACGGATCAAACACTTCCTCTGGCGAGCTCTCTCTGGTGCTTTGGCAACAAACCACAACAGATATCAAAGGCACCTTGCTTCCTCTCCAATTTGCACCTTCTGTGATGCTCATCCTGAAACAATTGAACATGTTCTACTATTATGCCCATAGGCAAGAAGAACGTGGTTTTGCCATCCACTTTCTTACAGGATTGATCCCCAAGTCATCACCTCTCTTGACATGTGGATTTCTGCGACCTTCTCCCTTGAATCGTCGACACCTCCGCCTGATTAGGTTTTCCAAAATCATGTCCTGTTCTTACTGTGGTCCATTTGGAAGCATAGGTGCAATTGTGTTTTCAACCATGAGACTCCGGATTCTATCCTCACTGTCACGTGCATTCTCTGCTTCCACGAAATTTCTTTTGATTCCTAAAGGCCTCTCCATCCACGGCATTGTGAGATCTTCTGTCAACGATTCACTTGAACCGGCAATTTGGAAACCTCCTCCTGTTGGCATGCAAAAGATAAATACTGATGCGGCTTGGGACGCGGAATCCTTATCATATCGTCTAGGTACCTTGATACGAGATTCCAACGGTACTGTTCTCGTTGGCCTAGCCAAATCAACACATGCATCGTCCTCTCTGGCAGCAGAAGCCATGGCTATTGTTCTTGGTCTCTCTCTTGCCTCATCCCTCTCCCTTTCTTCTTTTCAGTTGGAATCAGACTCCTTGGTCTTGATTTCAAATTTGTTAAATCCTCTTTCATCGATTGATTGGTCAGCAACTCAAATTGTCTCGAAGATTCGAGCTATGGCTAGCCTCTTCGATCATGTAAACTGGCTTTGGACTAGTAGATATGTTAATTGTGTTGTTGACTCTATAGCGGCTATGGCATCTCGCAGGGTGTGCACGGCAGACTGGGTTTCCAATCCTCCCCCCTCGCTAATGCGAATTCTGCTCTTTGATGCAGAGGGTCCTCCTCCTTGAAGTCTCTGCTGCAGTTTCTTTTTTTTTTTATAGTTTTTCGCTTTCCCTGTTGTTCTTTTTGTTTTGTTGCTTGCTTTCCTGTTTTCTTGCTTTGTTGTTCTCGGTTGTTTCTTTGCTTTGTTCAATGCCAAAAAAAATAAAAAAAACTAGCAATACACCTGCCTGCATTGATGGGGCTAGTCATATCAATGGATTGATACACCAACCCCTTGATGAAACTAAAAAGCACATGAACATAAATGAAGTTTGGCTAAATGAAGTCAATGGCCAAGAACTAATTATTTTGGATCGACCGCCTAATTCTATATTAATGATTCACAAAAATAACAACAATATATCATTAGTTATTTTGGTCTCATCATCCTCTTTACAACGTCACTTTGGTGAAGGTAGACCATCACATTAATGTGCACTTTAAGTCCTCTCTTAAAAATTTCTTCAATGATTCTAATAGGGGCCCCTTCTAATATCTCAATGAACTGTACATTTTCACATTGTGATTTCTTTGTAAGGCTTGTAGTCCAAATTCTAGCAATATGTTTCATATCAGCAAGGTTTTCCTAAAAATTATAACTCCTATCATAAGCGGATGAATTCTAAAATTAAGTATTGTACAGAGGTTCTCCACTAAATTAGGTGGCAAAAGTCCCCTTACTTTCAAGATATTGTGTGGTGACCCTTATCTTATATAAACTCTAAGACAGTCCTCCCCTGGAAATTTTTTTTTTTTTTTGGAAGTTCGTCTAGTAGTGTTCTAGATCATTAATCATAAGACAAACAAATGAGAAAGTAGTTGTTGATAGAGTATATACCTTAAGACTGACCTGATTTCATTTTGAGGACCTACCCTCAAAGCTAGTGAAATAAAAATGAGAAAAATTAGCTACCGTCCCCAAACTATTCTGCCAAGGCCAATTTGATACCTGAACTCTCAAAAGTATCAATATAATACCCAAAGACTTATATTGACATATCAACATGATACTTCAGTCCAAAATCCGTGACGGCTCCATCTATTTGCTGACGTGGCAAGCACGTGGTCAAAAAAGTTTTTAAGAAATATTTTAGAAAAATTTAATTAATTTTAGGTTCCCGATCCGATTGTAGAGTAGTTAATTAATTTTAGAAATATTTATGTACGAGAAAAGACTCAAAAAATAGTACTATAACTTTTCTCTATCTTATATACAGGTACATAATAATATTAAGATACAAGATGAGACCTAGCAGAGCTCTGCTAGGGTTGGGAGAGCGCCGCCTTCGGGTTTGGCCTCTCTGTACCTCTCTCCGTCATGTATGGAGTACAACTACGGCGTCTCTTTTGGGATCGCCCAAATCAAGGCAGGGTTTTGCCATGTCTTCTCTTTCGCAGGTTTCTCCTGCGCCATCGCGGCTCATAGGACTGGGGACCTGGTCTTTTCTGGAGCGATTGCCTTGTGCGGTGCAGGACTGTGCAATCTCAGGGGTGCCATCAAGTTTTGGTGGCTCGTCTAGGCCACGGCGTGCGCGGCTCAAAGGATCTGAGATGCAAGCAGATCTGGTTCAAGCATGGCAGCTGCGATTGATGGGTTGGGTTTTGCACGGGTCGGGTCCGATTTTGTTCAAGTTCCTTCATGGTTGTTTTCCGGCTGACCGGCGTCTACTGATTTGGGGGCAAAGTCCACTTGCGATTCCAATTTCGTTTTGCTCGTCTATTTTCCAGGTTGACGACGTTGGGCTCAATTTTTTGGTCCTTTGTCATCGGTTAGATGGAGGCACGGTGGGGCGGCGATTTGAAATTACAGTCAGCTTCTTTCGGGATTTTGGCAGTTTCCGTCATCGGCGCAGCTTGGGTGCAGGTGTTAGGGGCGGCAAAGTCAACGGTTCAGTTGTTTTGGTTGCCAAGGCTAACCCTAAGTGCTGTTGGGCCTTGCTTTGGTTTTCTGATTTGGGCTTGGGACTTAATGGAATGCCTAGGGCTGCAGCATGTGGTCCATGTGGGCCTCTTCAGTTTTGGATCTGGATTTGGGATCCCGGTGGTTTTTTTTATAAAAATTTGGGATCCAGGACGGTTTTTGTCTAGATACCTAATTTTTTATTGGGATCAGTACCCGCGAGGAACTGACGGGATTATTGATCTGAGGTTGTCAGCGAGTCTACTGATGGATTCTGTAGAAAAATTTTATTATCAGTCTCTTATTAGTTTACTCACCCCTGAGCTTCACTCAATAGGTTGTGTGATATTGCGTTTAGCGGTGTCTCTTTCTGACGGCCCCACAGGGGCGGGTCACTGTGTAATATTGCTTCTTCCATATTGAATAAAAATGTCTGACCTCCTTCAACTCAAAAAAAAGGTACATAATGATAATATTCTCAAACTTTAATTCTTGTACATCGCCTCAACTAGTAAAACCAAATAGTCCCTTGGTCTCATATCCTGTGCAAGAATTTGATTATTTTGTCTACCCTTCATCTCAATCAAATAGAAAATGAGAACCTAAACTTACCGTGCTCTTACTGGGGGAGCTGATGATCCATCGTCTGAGATATCGAAAAACAATTCATCGCTCTTACACAAGGCATAAACAATGTCCACCATACTTGGCCTTTTAGAAGGATCTTTATGCAAACAGGCAATGGCAACAGTCGCAACATTCACTATGCTCTCCATTGAGCATGACTCAAGGAAAAGCTCCTTGTCCACCCATTGCTTTACTTTCTCTGCCTTCTGTTCCTCACTTCCCTCCAAAATCCTACCAGCGCTAGCCCACAGAACATTTCCAGCTTCATCAATGGCCTCTTTCCCTGAAAGAAGCTCTAGTAAAACTACCCCAAAGGAGAACACATCCATTTTTGTTGACACCACCCCATCAGTCAGATACTCGGGGGCAATATAACCTTGAGTTCCAACAATGTGCATTGTTATGGCATTGCAACCAGACTTTGCAAGCCCGAAATTGGCTATTTTGGCTCTCATGTTGGAGTCCAAGAGAATATTACTGCTCTTTATGTCTTTGTGCACGACCCTTGGCCTAGTGTGCTCATGAATATATTGCAGACCATTTGCGACATCAGCAGCAATATGCAGCCTTGTCTTCCAACTTACCTTTTCATTCGGGTTTTCATGCAGCCATGAATAGAGAGAGCCATTTTCGACATACTCATAAACTAGATAGCAATTTGCATCCTCTGGGTCTATGCAGAAGCCTTCTAGCTTCACCAAATTGCCATGGTTTACCTGCAAAATTTGAAAGTCAATCTTTGATCAATTATATAGTTCAAACTTCAAAGTACATATGGCAAAAAATAAACCTTCCGAATCTTAGGAATAGTAAACCTTCTGAAAGTCCCTGAACTTCTATCTACCAACCATATATTATTATGAAAAATCAATAAAAGTTCCCTGACCTCACCTAATCTATTATTTATAGATATAAAACAACTAATAAAACATGAAAATGAAAAAGAAACAGATCCTAAGGGCACTCTTGGAGTTGATGTACATGGCCGACTTTGTTTTTCTACCAAAAATTTGAAGCCTTATGTCCAATTAAACCAATTTACAACTCAGTTTTGAAATCTTTTAGATTATGACTTCATTTTATGTGGAAAGCTCATCACGTTTGTCAAACTATCCTCGGAATTTTAGAATTATGTCATCTATGGAGGGCTTTTGCTAATCCAACCTAGTAATAAGTTCTGAGGGTTTATTTATTGAAATCATACATGGATATATCCCTTTGTTTGAGCATATTCAATGAAATGGACCCAAATTGTGACACTGACGGAACACATTTTCTTCACATTGTTTTTTCTCCACCAGACCTAATCACTATTATAAAGCTTCCAACAAAACAAGATACAATTTAAAACTTCAAAAACGTAATAAGCAGACAGGTCACCTAAACATCTTATATTAGCAATAAAGATGAACCAATTTAATAATGAGGTTTCTTAACGGGATCCCTATGGCTTTTGGAATTCTAATGATTCCTCCACTATCTGTGTCTATGTTCCTAGTAGCAATCCAAAACATGCTTACAAACATGAAATGCATTGATCACTAAAAAAAAAAACCTCTACACAATGTCATTTTTTGGTTAAATCTAAAGAGAAAAATCATTCGAATGATCTGATATCAACTACAGTTTCATCTGTACATATGATACCTATTTTCTACTTTGGCACTAGCTTTTCTAGCTTTTTATATGCCAAATGACAATTGATACTCTCAGTGAGCAAGTCTCTTGGAAGAATTGTTCAACCGGATTACCTAATACAACCACAAATCCATTGCTTATATTGAGTTAATATCCAAAGCTACACTGCTTCATGCTTTCATGTAATCCTTAATCTTGAAACACAGTTGTTTTTATTATAAGCACAATATATAACAACATAAGAAACAGAAGAAAAAGATCCTATATTTACAAACTCAACATTAAACTATGAGTCTTAGCTATATGGGATGATGAAATGATAATAGATGAGTTAAAACTTATGCAACAGAAACTAATATCAAATTTCAATGCAATGTAACCATGTGAAGCTATACAGATAGGCCAAAAGTAAAACTTTTACCATATAGACAGAAGTTAAAGAAATAAAGTGAAAAGACAAAGAGTACCTTCTGTAAGATCTTGAGCTCCTCACAGGCGTTCCACTTCATCTTCTTGATGGCATAGACCTCCCCATTAATATTTCCTTTGTAAACAGACCCTTCAATCAAGCAATTCTCTCCAAACCCATTAGTAGCTTCTCTGAGTTCTTCAATACCAAACACTCTGTACTTGTCCAAGCAATCTGAAACATCAGCCATCAAACTCACTTCCATTTCCTTCGCCCTCTTATCTCCCTTCTCATTCTTATATAGATTCTGATTCTTCTCTTCATCTCCTTTTGTACCTCTCCTCTTCTTCACCAACCCACCTCCAAAAATCAAAACTCCGACAGCCAAGATCAGCAAAAACCCAGTAATCCCCAACCCAACTGCCAACCCTGTAATCACTCCTTTCCTCTCAGTCTTATTTGAAGGAGGCGAAGGAACAACAGTAGGTTGTGATAGCTCAGGAAGCTGAGTCACTGGAATGAAAATGGTATCAAAAGGCTGAGTACGATTGCCATTAACTTCAACTATAGAGTTTGTTTGGACCCCAAACCTTGAAGCAACGGTTGACAAGTTATCAGAAGGTTGGAACACATAGGAGACTAGATAACTGACGTTGTTTTGCGACTGGGTTTTGGTGGGGCACTTGCAAAAGATAGGGAAATATGCAGTTACCCCAATTGCAAGGTCGGTGGCTACAAGAGTAGGGTTCACAAGCTCCACAGATTGGTAGGTTGTGAGGTTTTGGAAGCTGTTGGTGGAAACTAGGTAAAATGTGTCACCTCCATTGATTGTGTACGAGAGATTGGCATAGGAGATGGTCATGCTGGCGTTGACTGAGTTGCAGGAACAAGATAGAGGAACAAACAGGGGTTGGTCTGGGTTCAGAGGTGAAGTTGGGGAAGAGATGTTGCTGGGTTTGGAGATCATGAGGCGGCTAACTGAGAAGAGGTCAGCTATGGAGGCCAGGTCAAGAAAGTTAGGAGCCGAGGCTCTGTAATAGGCATAGGCTTGGCATGGATTGGTGGTGGTCTCATTGATTGAGCAGGTATAGCCTTCAGTTGATGGCTCTTGAGATTGTGAAAGGTGAAGAAGGAGATGGAAGCATAGGAAGAACAGGAAGAGAGAAAAGAGACACTTGGGTCTGGAGCTTCTCATTTTCTAATGTCTGTAGTTGAGACAGATCTACCTGCGCATCAGCGTATGTTTTGGTGTATATATATATGGCTCTAATGTAATAATTTGAAGCCCCTTTTGTCAACATTGGTGTCAAAGGTGCTTTCTTATTTAATTCTACTGCATTATCAATGTACTTATTGTCCCATCTCATAAATTTTCAAACTTATACAATTTTCTGGTCAAGGTCCAATGGCCATTGTAGCCATACACTCCACTATCCTCTGCCTGCACTAATTTATCAGGCTTTGGAATTCCAAGGGATATAATAAGACTGGATCGTTTGATCAGAACATCAGGGGTTCCTAATCTTTTGAATATCTTTTACCGAAACATAAAAGCCAGAAAAATGAGTGCAAATGTACTGATGAGGTGTGTGGAAATCACTTTCCGAACTCTCTTTAGTCTTTACTTTTGAATCCAAGTAAATCCAGAGTGCTTGTAAATTGATGTCACTTGTGGCATCAAATTTGCAGCTAAGATTTGGATGGAAAGACCAAGACTTGGTCAATAGCTCTTATCTAACTTGTGCAAAGGAGAATACTGTTGGCCATATTTTCAAGCACGCTACGCACTTAGCAGACAAAGATGGACTTACATGACATACAAAGAGGTAACAACTGTGAACACAGAGATAACGATGACATGAAAGTCTAAGTACCTGCGAGAAATGTGGCTTTGTAGGCTTGTAGACTCGTAGCTAAACCTAGCTGAGAAAAGTTGCAATACCTGTGAGAGCTCATACATATCATCTGATCATGACTTTATTGGTATTAATGTGGACACTATATTCCAAATTTACCTTGGCGTATGAAAGAGGTTAGCCACATAAGTCTTTTTCATAGAGGGAACAGAGGGCACAAGATTCAAATGTTCCCGTAACATTTGACATTGTTATGAAGTGTTTGACTATTTCAGATGATATTCATGGTACAAACACTCTTGGAAAGAAAAACCAAAGCCAGCGATACTAGTCTATTTTCAGTATTTGGTCTATAATCTAGAACAACTCTAAAGCTCAACTGCTACAGATCTGTGATCTAGTCTATGGGAACAGAAAAGGCCAAAAAGCGACATGGATTCATCATGGATTACAGAGTTTCTGGTGTTAAACAGCTGGATTTGCTAATACTAAGTGCAGATTTCATAAATATAAAATAGGAAGCAAACAACCCATAATTGATTGGTCCTAGAATGTTGTTTTTTCATAAAAAGTTGATATTGGACTAACAATCATCAAGTCATTAGATTGGACATTCAAATTCCACATGATCAAAATGCAAGAGAGAAAAAGAGCCCTCTTGGGAGCTGCATTTGAATTGTGGATAAGACAGACAGACACTTCATAATTTGGAGTTCATATTCTAAACAGACATACCCCTGTTTATATCTAGTCTTCAGCATAATATATGTGTACATAATACCAGTTACAAGAGACTTGAGAGTTGCCTGCAGCATGATGTGATTTTTTAGTTTTCATTACTAGAATATTTCCCAACGTATCAGCAGAGCTCAAACATCCCTTTTTCTTTTTCCAATTTTTGGTCAGGGAACTTGGATATTCTTAATCTCAACTAGCAGATCGCTTCTGTACGCTGGGAGAGACTGACAGAGAAGTGCTGCATGTGTTTATTGAATTTGTACACCAATAACATAATATATGAATTTCATTTATGTACTCTCTCTTTCTTGGAGATTTACAAATTACAATTACTAAACCTGATATATAAACAAAACATAAGACAATGCAGAAAGAAAGGAGAATTTGGACAACACTAAAAGAGGCCTAAAATATAGTTATACCTTTTATACTCAAGTTGTTAAAGATTTCCATTATGGTGTGCTGTGTTGCATCATTTATCTCTTTGTTATATCATCCTTCGCCTTCACAGTGAAATCCCATAGGTCCCCATATTTCTCATTGAAATCCCAGATATCCATGGTATTGTAATCAGCTATCAACTTGTCACGAGATCCCCTCTCCATATTGTATATCTGAGGCTCAAAGTTGTGGGGTTGATCTGGCTTATCCATCTCAATAATACAAAATACAATCGTAAATAGACCCGCTCCAATGAACAAGTACTCCCCCTGAAAGACAAAGACAGAGAAATTAGATATTGATTTCCTTAAAATGATAAACAAGACCATAATGCTTATGCCCAAACAAAGAAACATCTTAATTGACAGTCTAATCCTTCATATATGTCTGAAATATGCATTACCGGGGCATGAAAATACATTGCGGCAGCAACTGCAGGGGGGAAAAGCCATGATATTAAACCTGCCAAAAGAATCAAACCAGATGATGATCAATAACTGTCTTATAGGTCAATTACTATATTATCAAAGTTCTTTGGTACGCATTTGTACCCTGAAAACCTGTAGGGGGTCCTACTGCTTCAACATCTTCTGCTATTGATCCCCAGAAGGTTCCTGAATCACAGAGATTCCAGCAATAAATCAAGATTATTGGATTGTACAATTTAGTATTCAATTTCTTTAGCAATCTATGAGCTGAATCAGATACAAAAAGGCCAAATCTCAAGAACACCAAACTCATAGCTCTATTTGGACTCCTTATAATGGTGTCACTCCACTGCAGCATTGTCAGTTGCATCCCCTATTAACTGACTGTACCAGTTGGGATACTGCAACTTTGATTTCCATGCTTTAAAAAAAAAGCACTTTTGTTTTTTTGGGTAACAGAACTTTCATTAAAAGTAAAGAGTCCACTACAGAAAAATTGTAGAAGCACCTACAAGAGGTCTGCTTCAGAAAACCAAAAACAGAGACATTAAGTAAAAGAATAGAGAAAAAGACAGATTCCTGAACTCAGCTGAAGTAAATGCCCATGAAGAAACCTACAAACAGACCCTTTCCCAGAAGAGATCAACCATCTCACCATATACAGCACATATTCTCAAGACCACACCCTTTTTTTTCTTTTCCTCCAAGAGAATTTAAACCTCAGACAAAGTAATTCATTATATAAAACAGTGTTATCCCACTTTAAACTGCACTATTTGACATAAGACAACAATGGGGAGACAGGTAACAATGAAAGGATGCCTTCTGTGAACCATATCTCAAGATTGAGCTTCCACGAGAAATTATACAGGCTAACAAATATAGGTTGGGGTGGCGGTGGGGGTGGGGGAAGGTACTTTTGCTTCCCTATTATATGTAGTTATCCACGACATACTTTCTAAAAATATCAATGGAAAAAACTTCAAAAGATTCCAGCCACCAAATTCTTGTCTCTAGTTTATCTGGAACTATTAGAACAGGTCAGGTATGGCAGCAATGCAGCCCCATCCCATTTAGATTTCTTTGGAATCTAAAATGGCAACTCAAAAGAAAAAGAAACACCACTCTTTCAAGACCTCAGTCTGTCTCCACTGCCTAGCTGAAAATGAGAGCAAGAAACAAAATGGGTAGTATCCCAGCTATTTGATTCAGCCTGTACTTACTCCTACTTACAGCATACCAGAGAGATATGTTATTTGATTCGAATCTCAGCAGCCATTTTCCTAGAAAAGTTTCATTTTCCTCACTAGATTGTACACCCCTAGCTGTCCTATTTAATTAGCTTGCGCCACCACATCCCACTTTACAAATGATTACTTTTACTTTCTGCTTCCCACTCCCACATAAATTCACTTGAGTCCTTCAGTCTTCTTGTGACAGCATAAGGAATCTAAAAATGGCTGAGATGATGGTGTATTATAGTATCGATCACCCTCAATAAGCTACCCAGGTCATCTTCTATGCCCTAGAGAAAAAATAGTGCATCAGCCGCAAATTGCAAATGACTGGTTTCCCTGAAATGACAAATGTCTAACCTGTTTGTCCCTTGACGTACCAATCCACAGACATGTGCTTTCTCAAACAAAACCCTGTTATTTCTTCTTCTGCACCTATTGCACACCTCATTGGCTATTAGAGAAGCATCTAGAATTTGTCTCGCCTTCACAAAATCTCCTCAAACTTGAGAAAAGCTTTTTGTGCAAGATTAACCAAATTAATGTCTTAAATCACTACATGAACAGACTACCTTTTATGGAAAAAAGATGAATATATGTCCAGTGACTAGTGACACATTTATTATCCCATTCCTTTTTAGCTCTTTAAGCACCTTCAGCGAATCCACTCCAATCCCAACAATGATGATACACAGCCAATGAACACAATCAAGACCCAAAAAGTTTGTCCTTGCTAAACTCAAGATTCCTTGTTTCCACCTCCTCGCAGCCATTCCCCTAGAATAGTTTCATTTCTCCTCACCAGATTACCCACCTCCAGCTGTCCTATTTAATTAGCTTGCACCACCACATCCCACGTTACAATATGATTATTTTTACCTTCTGCTACCCACTCCCACATAAATTCACTTTACTTCTTCCAGTCTTCTTGTGACACCGTAAGGAATCTTAAAATGGGCAAGATAATGGTGTATCATAGTATCAATCACCCTCAATAAGCTATTCAGGTCATCTTCTATCCCCAAGAGAGAAAATAGAGCATCAGCTGCAAATTGCAAATGACTGATTTCCCTGAAATAAGAAATGTCTAACCTTTTTGTCCCTTGACTTAGTCTGAAAACGTACCAATCCAAATAGACATGCTTTACAAAGCCCTGTTCTTTCTTCTTCTCCACCTCCTGCACACCTCATTGGCTATTAGAGATGCATCTAGAATTTGTCTCGCCCTCACAAAATCTTCTCAATCTTGAGAAGCTTTTTGTGCAAGATTAACCAAATTAATTGGTCTTATACACTACCTGAACAGCGACTACCCTTTATGAAAAAGATGAATATGTCCACTAGTGACTAATGACACATTTACTATCCCATTTCTTTAAAGCTTTTCAAGCACCTTGAGCAAATCCTCCAATCCCAACAATGATGATACACAGCCAATGAAAACCATCAACACCTGAAAAGTTTGTCCTTGCTAAACTCAACATTTCTTGTTTCCTCCTCCTCACAAGGTCTTCCTAACCAACAAGCCCTCTTCTTCCTAAACTGGCTCCAAAGCCAACCCTTAAATCTTGGTCTCACCACTCCTCCACTGGTAAAACCAAGATTATATGCATTCTGAGTGTCCTATATAGTCTATATCATATCTAAATGCAAATTAAACGTTTTCTAATCACAATGCTCTTAGAATCCTATCTTCCATTACTTCACTTGCAAAAGTAACCTACACTCGTAACAATTTTCCCTAACTTTTCATCTCTAGGTTCCATTTCCTCCTCATCTATCATTTGGGGATTAAAATGTGACTAAAAAAAAAATTTAATTAATTCTTTAGAATTGCTAAATAACAGTAACTATGATCCTACAATAAAATTGCACTAAATGGAAGTACCTGTCTCCTCTCCTTCATGGTAAGTATGGTGGTCATCATAGTCTCCATACTTAAAATCCTCCTGAAACAAACCACACACTACACAACCATCAATCACAATAAATTAATTCACAAAATTCCATCAAAAATGAAAAAATAATTTATTTGATACGTACCGCGGAGATACTGTTAGTTTCCCAACGGTTAGTGGGGTCTTCATTGAGGTCAGGCTCGATCTCTGCGAACCCAGCAGCGTTCAACCGTGTGAAACTTCTCTTAGGCAAGTTTAGGAATTTGGAGGGGCTGTGAATGTGACCCGAGGAAACGTTAAGCCTAGTTTGCGATAGCTTAGAGCTGAGTCTGGGGAGTGGTGCTGGGTTGGGAGAGACAACTGCGAGTGGAGAGGAGCAGACTGCCATATTCTGGTTTATCTTGGGTTTGAGCCGTTGTGTGAGGCTCAAATTCGCGCTTCATTTCATGCAACTGTATTGGAGGGATGTTATAACCACCCACAGTGTGTATTGATTTGGAGAAGGCCTGGTTGTAATTCGACACGTATTTCAAAGAATTACAGAGAATAACATTAGAAAAAATGAAAAGATGAAAGAAGAATGTTAAGGAGGGACTAGAATTTAAGCAGAACTACACAAATGGTCACTGAATTTTGAACTATTTGACACTTTGGTCACTAATTTTTCTTTCAATAATATAATTTCAGTCACTCAGCTTAGATATTGTATTTCACTTTAATCATTCCATCAGTTTTGTCAATTAAAGACCCGTAGATATTCAATATTGATATGATATTTTGGTCGAGATGATATGAAAATAATTTTTTTAGCGCTTTATTTTATCTCTCTCGACCATGCTTATATTCAACTTTTTCAAGATACTCATAATCTTGATCGAGCTTTAAACTCGACCATGCTCATCCGAAAATAGAAATTAATAAACAGATTTAGTTTATTGTATGATTGAACTAAAATACCCTTAAGTTTAATAGTGTATGATGGTATATTTGACGGTAATGACTAAAGTGAATTGCAAAATTCAATATGAGTGATTAATATGATATATTTGAGAAGTCAATGATCAAAGTGTAAAATGAGTTATAATTCAGGGACAATTTTTTTTTTTTTGAAAGAAAGATAGGGGAAACACCCCTAGTTCTGATTATTCAATTGAGTAGTAAAGGGAGGGGACGTTAGACCTTCACTCCGGGTTACATTACAAGCTTTAATAATATCCTCATCGAGAACGTCCTATATAATAGCAGGAGTCTCGTCTAACCATTCAGTGACAATTTATATAAGGGGAAATGATTATTTACCCAATTTCAGCTTAAAAATTGGTCACTTGCTCCACTAACAGTTTTTTTAACCCCATTTACCCAAAACACTCTAAGAGATTATTTCCCTAATACCCAATTAATTTTTTTTTTTTTGGGGACTTTTTTGCCCTCTCCTTCTTTCTCACTTAGAGAAAGAAGTCATCCTCGACCTTGCTGTGCTCCGGTGACTAGTGGCCGGCCCGGGTCTCCGGAGACCGGTGACAATGACCGGAATCCGATAATCAGTCACCGGAATCCCGAATCCGACTGCCGGACTGGTGACCGGATTCCGGCGTCTGATTTTATTACCCCCCAATAATACTTAGTAATCATATTATTGCCCCCCCCCCCCAATAATCATATTATTGCTCCCCAATAAACTTGTTATGGGGGATCAATAATTAGTGAAAAATGAAGATGGTTTTAATTTTGAAAGTTTTTGAAGGTTTATCCAAATAGATAATCGTATTATTGCTCCCCAATAATCTTATTATTGCCCCAATAAACATTTTATTGCCCCCCCCCCCCAGTAATCTTATTATTGCCTCCCAATAATCTTATTATTGCCAACCAAAATCATAATTAAAAAAACAATCACTACTGGCAAAATTCCCTTCCATTCTCAGAGTTCATAGTTTACCACAAAAAATAAAATAAAATAAAATTTGACCACTCAGAAAATGCTGTGGGTAGCAAAAAAAAAAGGGCTAGAAATTGATTTGGGCACCCAATCACCATCTTCGCCGCTCTCTTGCATCAGAAACACCTGCCCAACCCTTTCTGTTCACCTAACATCCCTCCATGTCAGTCCGATGCCGATGTGTACTACTCCGATTGGCCGAAGCCATGTCACCCGACGTGCTGCTCGCTCTCCAAACATAAAAATCACACAGAGGAGTGGATCTGGGAGACCCCAGATCGATCGAAACCCCATATTGCTGTAAAATCCAGAACCGTGGCTTCCTCAGCTTCTCCAAGTTTGATGCGAAGAAAACCCTCCTCCTCCTCGTCTTCGTCTTCTTCCACAGAGTCGTGTTGGGTCGTGGGAAGAGTAACTATACCCATCTGGGTCGAGTCGTGTGAATCGACGCCGGCGGGAGGTGGAGTGTGAATCGATGTAGGCGGGATGTGGAGTGTGAATCGACGCCGGTCGGAGGTGGAGAGAGAGAGAGAGAGAGAGAGAGAGAGAGAGAGAGAGAGAGAGAGAGAGAGAAACTGTAGGTGGAGATCAGGGAGAGAGAGGGTGCTGGCGGTGTGGAGAGTGAGGAGAGAGAGGAAATAGTGGCATCTATATAGTTTCTTAATCATACGAAGGGCAAAACTGTCAATAAATATTAGATTGGGTAAATGGGAGTAAAAAACTCTTAGTGGAGTAAGTGGGCAATTTGTAGTCTAAAATTGGGTAAGTGGTCACGACCCCTTTATATAATTCTCTCTACAGTTTATTCATTTAATGGTCTAAAATAAAGTTTTTTTGTGTGTGTGTGTGAAAGGAATGACGACCATTTGTATTAAATAAAACTAAAGATGTACATAGTGCAATGCAAAAGCATTGAAAGAAAAGCAATGAAACATAGATTCACAAGTGCATTTAAAATGAAAAGTAACTGGGATTTGACTAAATATCAATAAGCGTTGAACTGCAATGCATATGTCATTTGAGCAGCGTAAATGTAATAATAACTGTAACCGTAACCAGTGATATGATCACCTAAAAGAGGTGATTCGCCCACCGATCAACCGAGGGTATCAGAAAATCGAACTTTAGCTGACAAACTTTCAAGAACTAGAACCAATACCAAAACAAAATGAGTAGTTGACTCAGATCCAAGATCAGGACTAAGGGTCATCATTTGGCCCTAAACCAGCTTTGGGCCGAAGTCCGACTTGGCCCTTGCATTAGGGAGGGCCGACGCGACCTTTTTCAAATAGGGTAGGATATGAGCCATGCAAATGAAACCCAGCCCGGCCTTATGAGCCCGTTAGGGCCAAGCCCGACCCGGCCCTTTAAACCCTAATAATTTTATATTTTTTTTATTTTTTAAATATGTTTCTCTTTTTTCTATAACATATAACTTATCTCTTTTTTTGTAATTGATTTTCTAAGCTTTATTTTCTTTAATTTTTGTTTCCTGTGTTAAACAATTAATTTTGGGAGATTTAGAGAGATAGTTAATTGAATATAACCGCCTTAACTAATATTTATAAATGTTATAACTTATAAGTTAATTCCAATATATATATATATATGTTAGCATTTCTCCACACATGCTCTGCATGTGCAAGTTATTATTATTTTGTTTGGAAAATAAAAAAAGAAAAGACACATATTGGCTTTGGCATGACTGACTAGGACATCCTGGTCGTGATATGATGCTCCGTATACTTAAGATTTCACACGGGCATCCTTTCTTCAGAGTAAGAAGGAGCAAGAATCATAAATTGATTCCAGGACTTAGCAAGACCACAAAAATTGCAGCTTCTGGCGCTGGTGCTGTCTTGGGCCTCCGAAAGGCCGCCCCTGTCCCTAGTGATGACGCCATAAATGGCGCCAACCATGAGCATGACGCCATAGTTGCTCCTCCTAGTGGCCATGATGACACACAAACCAATTTCCTTGGCTTTAACGCCATAATGGGAGATGTTGTCACACACTTTGCTTCTAATAGCGCTACAGACACTCAGGCCCAACCAAAATCCTCATTGGTTGCTTCTAAGGCCCCTCGCTTATTTTGCAAAGCCTGTTCCTTCGGGAAATTAGGACTGAGACCGTCCTATGCAAAGGATCTTAAAATACTCATTCCGTTCTTACAGAGAATCCAAGGAGATATCTATGGACCAATTCAACCATCATGCGGGCCTTTTAAATACTTTATGGTATTGGTTGATGCGTCGACACGCTGGTCACATGTCGCGATGTTGTCCACTCGAAATGCTGATTATGCTAAACTCCTTGCCCAGATTATCCGTCTATGGGCTCACTACCCTGACCATCCTATTAAGTCAATTCGACTTGATAATGCTGGAGAGTTTACATCGAAAATGTTCGATGACTATTGCATGTTACTGGGGATTGATGTATAGCATCCAGTTCCCCATGTTCACACCCAAAATGGTCTGGCAGAAGCCGCTATCAAACCACTACAGATGATAGCACGGACATTGGTTATGCGCACCAATCTCCCTGTTTCTGCTTGGGGATATGCAATATTGCATGCAGCGACGCTAATTCGTCTACGACCCACTACAACCCAATCTTACTCTGTGTTACAGCTAGTGACTAGGTACGAGCCTGATATCTCGCATTTACGCATTTTTGGGTGTGCCATCTTTGTGCCTATTACGCCGCCACAACGTATTAAGATGGGTCCACAACGACGAATGGGCCTCTATGTTGGCTATGAATCTCTAACTATTATCCGCTATCTTGAACCCTTGACAGGCGATCTCTTTACCGCTAGATTTGCGGATTGTCACTTTGATGAAACAGTCTTCCCATCGTTAGGGGGAGATAAGAACACAGATGTTCAACAGGAACGACATGAATTGTCGTGGTCTGTCCCCACTATGTCTCATCTTGATCCCCGTACCGCACAGTTCGAACTTGAAGTGCGACAAATAATCGAGCTCTAGAACGTAGCAGACACTTTGCCTGATGCATTTTCTAATATTGCCAAAGTGACGAGATCACACATACCTGCTGCAAACATGCCTGCAAGGATTGATGTTCCGAATACTGGACATCACGCCACTCCTGTGACACCAGGAGATGGCGCCATTGCCCAGCATGGCAATGATGTGGCGTCTATGGCCGCAGGTCCCCCAAGGAAGCGCGGTACACCAATTGGTTCGAAGGATACTCGCCCTAGAAAGAGAGCGAATGATGCACAAAAAAATCCTTTAATCATTGATACTCAAAATCCGTCCCATGAGACTGTTCCAGATTATGGTTATGTCCAAGAGACATCATTGGGGGACGCCTCAATGTCAGAACCTATCCCTGAAAACGTAGAGATCTCTGTAAACTACACTAGTGTACAAGGGACGTGGGAAAGAAACTCCATCATCATTGATGATGTATTCGCTTATTCAGTGGCGCGTGAGATTATTGAGACCGATGACATCGAACCACGCTCCATTGATGAATGCCAACGTAGAGCTCATTGGCCAAAATGGAAAGATGCGATCCAGGCAGAACTTGATTCTCTAGCGAAAAGAAAGGTGTTTGGAAAAGTTGTACCAATACCGCCCAGCACCAAACCAGTTGGTCATAAATGGGTATTCGTTAGAAAGCGTAATGAGAAAAATGAGATTGTAAGATACAAAGCTCGCCTTGTGGCGCAAGGCTTCTCACAACGCCCTGGAATCGACTACGAAGAGACATATTCTCCCGTAATGGACGTCATAACGTTCCGCTACCTTATCAGTTTGGTAGTTTCTGAAAAAATTAACATGCAGCTTATGGATGTGGTTACTGTGTATCTATATGGGGATCTAGATACAGAAATATACATGAAGAGTCCAGATGAAATTCTGTTACCCAAATCAAGTGGCTCTAAACCACGGAGCGTGTTTGCGATTAGATTGAAACGCTCACTATATGGATTGAAACAATCAGGACGGATGTGGTATAACCGTCTAAGTGACTACTTGATTGGAAAGGGATATGTCAACAATGAACTACGCCCATGTGTGTTCATAAAAAGGACAAGTTCCGGATTTGCAATAGTAGCGGTTTATGTCGATGACATGAATATAATTGGCACTCTTAAAGAGTTAAGAGAAACCGCTGAACACTTGAAATCCGAGTTTGAGATGAAAGATCTTGGGAAAACACGATTTTGCATCGGTTTAGAACTTGAGCATCGTAGAGATGCTATCCTGATTCATCAATCAGCTTATACCCAAAAGATGCTTAGGCGCTTCAACACTGACAAGATTAAGCCTTCAAGCACCCCAATGATCGTCTGTAGTCTTGATCCAAAGAATGATCCATTTCGTCCAAAAGAGGACGACGAAGAAGTGCTAGAGGCAGAAGTGCCCTACTTAAGTGCAATAGGCGCATTGTTGTACTTAGCACAATGCACAAGACCGAATATCTCATTCGCTGTGAACTTGCTAGCTAGATATAGCTCAGCGCCAACACAACGCCATTAGACTGGTGTTAAAGATATCTTTCGATACCTAAGTGGTACTATCGATATGGGCTTGTTCTATCCCTACAGAGAAATAATGGATTCAGACCCATCAAGTGCCAGGGACGCCACACATGGTGGATGATACGCTCAAAGCAAGCATATAATTTAACCCTAAAAATATCATCATTAGTATAAGCAAGTAGGGATCGATCTAATCTGGGGATTGAGGGTACACCTGTCATTGTAGGACAAATAAAGAATCAAAATAAGTACAAAGTAAATTATTTACAAAAATAAAACAAAGTATGAACATATTTATGAAATTAAGGGGGGGGGGGGGTTTGATTTAGGGTTCCGAAAATTAACTGAATAAAGAAAATGTATAAACACAAATACAAGAATGGAATGAGAGAAACAAAGATCAAAACCAAAGTTATAATCAAATTCGATTCAACCCTAATATTGTTCATCTAAGTCATGAGAAAGACGTTGATCATGTGAAACGTTAGAAAGCAAACGATTTTCCATATTTTACTTTCCTTGCTAATTAATCTAAGTGAAAGCACCTAGATCAATCCTATCAAACATGCAATCAAAGTCTAGAAAGCTAGCTAATCATAACATGTTCAACGCAATACACATGGAGAAAGGCTATCAACTTAAGTGAACAACTTAGTATGAAAAAGTCCATCTAATTGCAATACTTTTCAATTAAATTCGGTTTTTTGTCCAAAACCTTTACTACTTTTGATTCAAGTTCACAAAACAATAAGTTGAATCATGTTCTTAGATCTAGCAACAATTATATATAAACCCTATATGTTTCGAACCACATAAGATAAATACATAAAAGATTTCAATCAAACAAATTTAGTTAAACAATCTCACAAAAGCAACTAAGAATCACAATATAGGAATCGAAAATCTCATTCAATTATATAAATTTCAGAATTAACAACTTTGTTCAAACATCAATGTCAACTAGAAACAACCCAACGAAAATCAAAACAAGGTTACAAAGTAGAGGTCGAATTACACCGTGGATGGATGATGGAGATGGAGATGTAGACGTTTGGATCCTTGAAGCTTGAAAGCAAGTCTTCAATGGTGGTTGATGGATGGATTGCTCACGGCTCCTTCTTTTCTTCTTTGGCTTTGCTTGAAATTCGTGGGATGCACTAGAGGATGGAGAGGCTAGACGTTAACTATATGATTTATTTCTGAAAATGTGTAGTGTGGAACTCAAACGTCCAAGGAGGGAGGATATTTATAAGGGAAATCAAGGCTTCATGACACAACTCCATCCAATCAGTTAATGCCACGTCAGCTTGTCATGTCACTCAACCAATCAAAAATTTCCACGTAAGCCTTGTTGTGTTGTCCAAAAACTCACCAAAATAATTCCCTAAAATTAAGTTGCCGAAATTCCATGAATAAATTCTGATTTTCTGATTTATTTTCGGCCACAATATCTGTATGGATGAACCTAGACTTGATATTAGCATCTCCTTGTTGTCTACACTTTTTATTTCCTTAAAAACTCTCCCTAATTCTCCTCCAACGGCATATTCTCTTGATTTCCACATTATTCTCTCTTGATTTTCACAGCAACCACACAATTATCTTTCAAGAATATCTCTTTTCCCTTAAAACTCTCTCCCAGAAAATCTCCAAGGCAATCCTTCCTTTTGTGGCATCAATCTCCTTGATATTTTCTGATTTTCACATTATTTTCTCCATTCCTCCTTGGCATTTAACGGCAAAGCACAATTAAATCTCCAAGAATATCTCTCATGCATCACAAAACCCTAATTTGTTGGGCTTTCATCCATTTTGCCGAAATCCATAATACTCTAGAAGATTCTTGGGCCTCCTTGCGTCATCTTCAAGCCTTATAGTTTCCTAGTGCCTCCAGGAATCTTCCTCCAACGTCAACTTCCTTTATTTTTCTGCTCATGCTTCCTTGTTTGCTCAGGAGTCTTGCTGTGACAAAGTTTCCTTTTCTGGACAAGGTTTCCTGGTTGAAACAGGATTTCCTGGTGGTTGGACTAGGAAAACTTCATTTCTTCGTTTAAGCTCACTTAGGCAGTCCTTGAGCTCTCTCCAGCGTTCTCCAACTTTTCTTTCCCTTTTGAGCTTATTTAAGCTTGTTTGCTCCAAGGACCTGAAAATAGAAAATATTACTAAAAATGGAAACTTTCTAAAAATAGTAACTTTCCTAAACAAGAAAGATTCATTTAAGGAAATAACTAAGTAAATATGAGGAAATAACAATTAAAACGTCGCATTAAAATGCTCCTATCAGTGGACTGCATTCCCTCTCCC
Source organism: Rosa lucieae (assembly GCA_024704745.1). Taxonomy (NCBI): domain Eukaryota; kingdom Viridiplantae; phylum Streptophyta; class Magnoliopsida; order Rosales; family Rosaceae; genus Rosa; species Rosa lucieae. The sequence goes on along the minus strand of CM045495.1, from coordinate 3,750,834 downwards.
CATCCCAAAACGATATAAGTGTTTTGGAAGGTTTTGCTAATGCTGGGTACCTCTCTGACCCACACAAAGGTCGTTCCCAAACTAGCTATGTTTTCACCATGGGAAAAACCGCGATATCTTGGAGGTCTACAAAGCAGACCTTAGTTGCTACCTCTTCGAATCATGCAGAGATTATTGCTCTTCACGAAGCAGTTCGTGAATGCATATGTCTTCGATCCATAGTTACGCATGTTCGAAGCAATTGTGGTTTGAAATCTACCACAGATGAGCCAACGAGCATTTATGAGGAGAATGCTGCTTGCATTAAACAAATGAAGCAAGGCTACATCAAAGGCGACAACACCAAGCATATATCACCCAAATTCTTCTATAATCAGCAACAACAGAAGCTTCTCAAGATCAAAGTGAACCAGGTTCAATCTGAGGACAATGAGGCAGACTTGTTTACTAAGTCGTTGCCCAAATCCACGTTTGAGAAACATGTGGCAAGAATTTCCTTGCGGAAATTATCGGAACTCCCATGATCATAGTCATCAGGGGGAGGTGCAGACATCTAGGGGAGATGTCTACATGTTCACCTCGAAACGTGAAGGGTGTGTTGTGCTCTTTTTCCCCTTCGACCGAGGTTATTTTTGGCCCACTGGGTTTTTGTTGCTCGGCAAGGTTTTTAACGAGGCAACGAGAGAAGCATAGTGTTTGGACAACACAAGGGGGAGTGTTTAAGGATATCTGTATTTGTGTTTGGCCCAAACTCTAGGTTACTTGACCTAGTGGTAATAGGGTTTAATTAGAAGAATCTAGAGATTATCTTTCCTTATATGATTCTAACTCTATGCATTGTAATCATCTATATATAGAGGCCCCTATTATCAATGAAAACACACAGAAAATTTCTCTCGATTTCTGATTCCCTAAAACAAAGAGTTGGTTATTGCAGAGAAAATAAATTGGGAGAGAGAAAAGTGAGTTGTGGGTTTTTTTTTTTTTATAAATTTTTTATAATAAAAATATATTTTGTAAATGTCTTAATTATCCATGTGATTTATTTAATTCTAAAAGTTTATTAATCTTTTAGGGTCTATTCTGTCAAAATTTTATATTTTAGCTAACAAAGTCTCTTCTCTTAATAATAGTATAAATATACATAAATATATATATATATATATATATGGCTTCCACTAAGGGATCCATTTTTTTGGTCTTTTATAGGGATAGGCATTAGACCAACTTTTCGATCATATTTTCCCATCTTAACCGTTCAGTTTTTAGGTCCTAATGCATAGATCACTTCTGCAAATTTTCAGCCAAATTGGTGATCGTTAAGGCATCCAAAACTGCAATTTACACGAACGGACCGAATCTGTCTAACCGGAACCATTCGTGTTTATAATGGTAAATTGCAGTTTTGGATGCCTTAACGAGAATCAAATTGGCTGAAAATTTACAGAAGTTATCTATACATTAGGACCTAAAAACTGAACGGTTAAGATGTGAAAATATGATCAAAAAGTTGGTCTAATGCCTATCCCTATAAAATACCAAAAAAATGGATCCCTCACTAGAAGGGCCCTGTATATATATATATATATATATATATGTATACAGATCCTATCCAGAGCGGAGCTTCGCTTTGAAAATTAACGTGTGAAGTTCAAGTTTTGGGTCACTTTTCGGTCGCATATTCACATCTCGATCGTTCAGTTTTTAGGTACTAGTGTATAGATCGTCTCTGCAAATTTTCAGCCAAAATGATGATCGTTAAGGTATTGATAACTGACTTAAAGCTAGTATGGTTCAGGTTGACAGATTCAGTCCGTCCATTGGTTTAAGCGAGTTAGATACCTTAATGATCATCAATTTGGCTGAAAATTTGCAGAGATGATCTATACACTAGTACCTAAAAACTGAACGGTCGAGATGTGGATATGCGACCGAAAAGTGACCCAAAACTTGAACTTCACACGTTAATTTTCAAAGCGGAGCTCCGCTCTGGATAGGATCTGTATACATATATATATATATATATATATATATATATATATATATACAGGGCCCTTCTAGTGAGGGATCCATTTTTTTGGTATTTTATAGGGATAGGCATTAGACCAACTTTTTGATCATATTTTCACATCTTAACCGTTCAGTTTTTAGGTCCTAATGTATAGATAACTTCTGTATATATATATATATATATATATAAGTATATATATATGTATATATATATATGTATATATATATATGTATATCTATACTATTATTAAGGGAGGAGGTTTTGTTAGCCAAAATCAAAATTTTTGACAGATTTAACGTTGAAAGATTAAAAAACTTTGAGAATAAATTAAATCACAAGGGTAAATATGGCAATTACAAAATAGATTTTCATTACACAAATTAAAAAGAAATTATCCCACAACCCCCACTTTTCTCTCCCACTATTTTCTCTCTGCAATACTGTTTTATCTCATTTATTTTTTAAATTTTCTTAAAAAAAGAAGAAAGTATTACATATGTAGGAGCATGTATGAAGAAGGCTAGTGTATATTAAATATAATCAACAAAAAACACTGAGTCTTGTATTACCTATATAACCATTGAGCCTTATTTTGAAAAAATAAAATAAAATAATGTATTTCTTTTTCGCAAACAAATTAATTAAGACCCTTTTCGGCCTTATTTGGTCCTATTCAGAAGGCCGGCCTGGCCCAGGAGGTCACCCATTCTAGTGATGAACAAAAGAATATATATATATATATATATATATATAATCGTATGAATATGTATTTTTCACATTATATATATTTTCAAAATTTACAAGAATCCAACAAAGGTTGAATTCATATACATGTGTTAAGCAAATCTATTGTGATCGAATGTATGTGCAAATCCATTGACTGAATTACATGAAATTTTTCTATTCTTGATTGGAGAAAAAAATTGTTATTGAAATCTAAGCATGAGTATAATAAAAAGAAAAAATGCAAAAAAAAAAAAAAACTAAAATATTTTTTAGAAAGCCAAAATAACATAGTCATTAGATTTTGGAAGGATAAAATAGTATTTTTCTCAAGAGTTACATAGCATGATTTGACAAATAGTTGATATGTGTAGGTGACATGGCATGACACCTAAGATTGAGGCCATAAATCTTAGGCCTCATTTGTGATGCCCCAGAAATTCATAATTATTTTCTGAAGATTTTCCAGAATTAATTTTATAACTATTGGACGGTTCCGTGGCTCGTGGATGGAGCGGAAGTGTTTCGGGCGAATAATTAATGGAAGATTATGGTTTTAGGGGGGCTGTCAAGGGTTGACTTTTTATTCGTTGAGATTCTCCGAAAATTTCCTTCACGAAAGTTGTAGAGCGCGTCGATACGAGTTCGTGGACATGCGGAACGCGTAAATCGGAGTTCGTATGAGGAAGTTATGGCTATGGAAAGAAGTTTCCATTTTGGTATATATAGGAAAAAATCAGAAAATATATTCATTTCCTCATTTTCCTTTTCCGGAAGCCGCATACCCTCTCTCTCTTCTCTCTCGTCCGCTCCCTCAGTATCGAAGTTTTCCGCCTGACCCGACCCGAACCCGGCAGATCCGACCCGACTTTTCCGGCCGACTGCGGCGGTCTCCGGCCGTGAAACTTGGCCAGCAGGGTCGCCTCCTCCGTCTGGTTGTCCCTCTGGTGTTCTCTTACGGCGATTCTCCGTCTCGGTGGCAGTTCAAGGCGGTGCAGATTGAAGAAATCGGACCCGACCGGAAAACACAGTTCCGACGTCGGCACGGCTTCGATTTTTCTTGGTTGGACTCAGAGCAGCCTCGCCGATCGATCCTTGGTGGTTGTTTGGATCGATTCACGTGAAACTTCGATCAACTCAGTTGGGATTACTGTTCACGGCTTGTGAGGTAGTTTTCGATCCCTTAGGCTTGTTTTCTGACTTCGATCCAATTATGAAAGTTCACAAGCATGCTTAGATGAAGCTTTTTGATGTTGGGAGTTTTGTGAGATTTTGAGTTTTGGCCGGCGGCGGTGCACCACCGTCTGTGGTGGCGTTCCGGCCACTTAAGGAACTATTTCTGGTATTATATGTCTTCTACTCGTCGATACGAGCGTTTCGATATATAATATGCAAATTTTGGAGTTCGAATGGATTTGTTATGATTTTTGCCGTTTCATATCGGTGAATTTATTCGATCCGTGAAGATACGAGCGTCCGATCGACTTGTGGTTTGGTCACATCGATCGTGGACGTATTCCGAAGGCTTTGGGAGGTCTCGGATGTGGTTTTGCCTCGATTGGCACCACTTTGGGGATTTTAGTTCAAAAACAGGGGTTTCGGACTTAAATCATTTGTGGATTGTTGCTAAGTTGAACCGTATGTGATTAGGTACTTGACGAAGTATTTGAACGAGTTGTTGGTGATAGTTTGGTTCGGTTCTGTATTGAAGACGCAGCAGGAGTTCAAGGTGAGTAATCTCACGAAGTTCATATCACGAACGGGTTAACCCTATTGTTTTGAGAGTTATTTAGTTAACTGCAAAATATAGTTGGTATTAGTGGCATTCATGAGTGAATGACTACATATATGTATTTATGTGGAATATGTATATCCTTGTGAGTTGATGAGTGAATTGAAGCAATAAGTATTGATGGGTTTCATTCTATTGTTTTGGGGCTTGACTTTTCGGGAAACATTGTGTGGGAATTGGGAATTTCTATTGTTTTGAAAAGTGTCAAGATTTGGTGTGAGTTGTTTTGATGTGATTTGAATGTTTTGATCTAATGACCGGGGGTCAGAAGATCTGAGATTCACAGGTTGTGATTTCTCCTTTTGGTTTGAGTTAATGTTTTGATCTGATGACCGGGGAGGTCTGATGATTGGAGGTCACGGGGTGACATCTCCTTTTGTGTGAGTTGAGTAACTTTTGGGTCCTGAGTGACCATTTTGAAAAGTTTTGATCTGACGACCGGGGAGGTCTGAGGATTTGGGGTTGCTGGGAGTAACCTCAGGCATATATATCGGGACTTCACGCCTTTGGCCGGGTTTGTGGATACGATCAGTTAGAGCTCTAATCTGTTGCCATGGTATATCATGGGGGGTAGCGGGGAGCTATCTGATGCTCATGAGTACGTATTTTTAAAAGGGAGTTTCGGGGATTCTTTCTTTTAAATGTCCTGGGAGGACTTGTTTATCATATTTAATTGTCAGAGTTTCAATTATTATGATTTTGTCACGGGGTGACTTGTGTTGATTTGAGAATGTGTTTTTAAAAGGGAGTTTCGGGGATTCTTTCTTTTAAATGTCCTGGGAGGACTTGTTTATCATATTTAATTGTCAGAGTTTCAATTATTATGATTTTGTCACGGGGTGACTTGTGTTGATTTGAGAATGTGTTTTTAAAAGGGAGTTTCGGGGATTCTTTCTTTTAATTGTCCTGGGAGGACTTGTGTATCATATTTAATTGTCAGAGTTTCAATTTATATGATTTGGTCACGGTGTGACCTTTATTGTGCTGTTTTGGGAAAACATGGAGTGTGTTTCTTTTACGAGTTGATGGGTTTCCTCGTTAGGCGAGTTGTACATGTGTGGTTTTGAGTTACTCATACGGGCTTGCAAAAGCTTACCGGGTTTGTTGTGTGGCAACCCGGTGCACCATTCCAACGGTGTAGGGGTTAATCCTGCAGGTTAGGATAATCGTGCTGAAGCTGAGGTAGCGCCTTTGCAGCTTTACGGTAGGAAGCCATTCCTTTTATGACTCTACTATTGATAAGGACTTCCGTTGTATAGTTAACTCTGAGCAGCACTTACGTTTATCTTGTTGTTGACAATTTAATTCGTAAGCTTGTGTAATATATAACTCTTTGGAGTGAGTGTATATTAACTTTGAGGGTTCAGGGCATCAATATGTGTGTAAGATTAAGGGAAAAAGTTTTCAGGTATTTTGTATTGATGACTGGACGTTCACGCATATATAATTATGGGGTTATATATATCGATTTTCTTGTGTTTAAAATCAGGGGCGTGACATCATTGAGGCCACAAATCATTTTCCTTTGGGTAAATGAGGTTAAAAAACTGTTAGTGGAGCAAGTGGGCAAATTTTAAGCTAAAATTGGGTAAATGATCATTTTCCCAAAAGTTTTTGCCACTAACTTAACGTGGATGCTTACTGTAGCAATTAAATTCATACTTAGTAGCTCTAGCTATTGACATCCCAAAAATCTAAATAAAAATTTCTAAATTTCACAACTAAATATGATGAACAGTTATTTCAAAAATGAGTAGTTGTGTCAAAGATTAAAAAAATAAAAGCATTCTAAAGATCAAGCATCTAAAACTTGCACTTGTATCCATAGAGGAAAGACTAAAGTACATCCATTTGTATGAAAATACTATCAGAAATCCAAGATTTTTGTAAACAGAGCATTTTGGACCAAAAGGAAAACCCAAGATCAATGGAGCAACAAAACCAGAGTAATGTAAATCAGAAGGTAAAGTCATACAACAGCCCATGGTTTGTACTTCTGCAAAAACCAAGTGTCAACAGCGTACAAAGTATATATTCCAATCCAAAAAATGCAATTTCGAAATTTGAAACTTCTAAACAAACAAAAAATCTCACGATCAAACATATTAAATAACAAACTCTATATGCGTATCTTATAGCAACAACAGAAAGCAGAGACAAAAGGTATCGATTTTTTGCATCAAAACCATTTCAGTAGAAAAAACCAATGAAATGGAAATCAATACGCAAACTTCTGTTTGTGTGAAAATGGGAGGAAGAATGGCTTGGCTGTATTGTTCCTACTCTTCTTGTACTCCACTACTCCCATGCTCTTTTTTCGAGCTTTTATTGAAGTATCTTTTAGAGCAGGAATGATAATAACTGCGTCACACATTCACACAGCATATGAGAAGGATAATTCTTATGTTCACATTTGAGTGAAAACAAACTCATTCACTTGATTAACCAAGTTTGGCTTCATAATTTGGTAATCCATCTATTTGTATATTAAATTACCCTTTAGAAATCGTCTCTACAAAAAATTAACTGAATTGGAAAGTGTTTAACTATCCAATTGTATCAAACAAATAGATGATTTAGGCAACAATTACTACTAGTTTTATTTATTTCATTAAATGAGTGACTTGAATACCTTAGCTTCCTAACTTTGATAGCAAATACCTTACAAATGTCAAAGTCTTCGTTAAGCATAGTCTTTGAAAATCACTCTAAATAAGTGCAATATGTCACCTAGCTTTTGGAAGTCACTCTAAACTGAATCTCTTCAATGACAGCAGAAGATTTCCCGAAACACCAACTTTGTGTGTGTGACAGTGTGTGTGTGTGTGTATAAGACTCAAAAACAAAGTATATTATATAAAGTTTAGAAAATTAATTATTTTAATAGAATATTTGACTTCAAATCATAACCTCTTAATTAACTAGAGCTAGGAGGACTGGTTTTTGTTCCAGTTCTTAGTTTCTTTTTTGCTTCTATTTGGGCCTTTTGGGTCCTGCTTGTAATAAAAAAAAAAAATCATAACCTCTTAAAGCCTTAATTAGGTACAAAACATGTATTGGATTCGAGACCCAAGCTTATGATACCTGTTCGTGAAAGATCGTCTGCCAACATGGCCATGTTCTGAAACCTTTGGTCGGTTTCAATCTTTAGGTGGGAGAGTGCCTTCATTCCGGCGCCAAGTTGTTTTTTGTCAAATTGTGCGTTGGAGTTCGATGGGTAGTCATACCACCGACTACTCAATTCACTACACGGTTACAATCCGTAGTGTAAAATCAGCGCTGCGTTTCGATGCTGCTGCTCTTGCATTTTTAATTTTTTGTATTTCAGATGCAATTTTTGCATCTTTTCCTTTCACATTGTTTTATTTTCTTTTAATACCTTTTGGCATGGTATCGTTGTATTCTTTCAATTTCAATAAAGGGCTGACCTCATTTTACACAAAAAAAAAAGGTACAAAACATATGAATACAGGTGTATAGTTCACTAACAATTATCTCAAAAATCCTATGAGGACCAAAAAAAAAAAGATAAAAAGTAATTTCGAAAGAGACAACAATATTACTTTCATGATTTCATCTTAGGAACAGTTTTCTTCTCCACTATTTTATACAAACTGTGATGGTGAGGAGTTGAAACGAAATTGAAATGCTTATGTGAGAACATGTATCTTGCACTTCTCTTTATTTGTTGCAAGTTATCCATTTTTTTCTTTTCTTTTTTTATGAGATAAACAAATCAAATGCTACAACTAGTCTTTCATGAGTCGAACTTACAACCTCTCACTTAAGAATTGGAGACTATGCTACTAGACCAAATGGTACTGGGATGCAAGTTACCCTTTTAATTTCTTTTTTATTCCTTATTTCATTTTATATTTTACAATAATTACTCTTTTACATATTTTTCATAGGAAAATACTTCAGTACATTAATGTACCGATACATCAAGTAGACTAAGTTCAATACAGATGTAAATTAGCTCGGTACAAGGGTAGACTAACTCTATGCATGTCTAACCATGTACTGAGCTAGTCTACCTCTGTATTGAACCTAGTCAACTTGATATATCGATACATTAATGTACTGTAGACGATCCATTTTTTATATCTGCCAATTTTTGTCTTTATCATAGGCATTCTAAGGAGTTTCATTAATGGTAAAGCTTTTGATACCAAACATGGCATCTCCCTTTATAGCAATGAAGATATCATGGGCATTCTAGGGAGTTTCATTTTTGGTGAAGCTTTTGACACCAAACCTAGAACCTCCCTTTATGGTAGCAGAGATGTCAATTGTTTGAGTTTAACACGTTCTCTGAGAGATTCTAACGTAACTTTATTTTAGATAATGAAGAAGAGCTTGTAAAACCTTAATAACTCTCTCTGCCAGGGTTTGAGAGAACTCCGCCTATGTGTGGGTGTTTCTGCAACTCTCTCAATCGAAGACATAACTTTATTTCAGATAATGAAGGAGAGCTTGTATAACCCTAATAATCCTTTCTGCTAGGGTTTAAGAGAATGCCACCTATGGGTAGGGGTTTTTGCAACTCCCTCCATCTCTGATGGAGAGCAATTTTGCCACTTCCCCTGGTGTCGTATACATTAAGCGTGGTTTGTGACTTTTCTTCTCTTTTTTTGATTTGTTCCATGACTTCCTCTGTGGCGGTGGATCTTGTTGTTTCCCCTCTCTCAGGTTGCTTCAACCCGGTATCTATGCGGGGTCCGGTCTTGCGGCCAAGTGGTCTAGTGGTTGGGAAACTCTCGATGGTAAACATGAGGTTTTGGCAGAATAAGGATTTGGGATCTAGGGTTTCTGATGGCGTCATAAAGGTCAGGCCTTGAGTCTAGGTGGTGGCGAAGGTTGATAAGACCGAGTTATCCATGGACGAGGTTGTCTATTGTTAGGAGTAGACACTGGTCTTGACTACCTATATCCCAAATCCGAAGGGTCTCAGACGGTTCCTAGGACAAGATCAGTCGACCAGTTTTTTCAGGTGTGTGGTCAAGATGAAGATGATGCTAGAGATGGTGGAATCAGGTCAGGATCCGACATTGGATTTCACGTCGGATTCTTGTCGATGGCTTGTGGGTGGTTGAACTGATTAGATTGTTCTACAATTAGTTAAGCAGATGGTGCGTTGATTTAGGCTGAATTTCTATCCGAATGGGACTTGGGTCGTACCCTAGTCAAGATTAAGGGTCATCATGTCTACCCTAAATTTTCGGGCTTAGGATCGGGTCGGGCTGGGGCTAGTCAAAGTCAACAAAATTTAGGGCCGGGTAGGGTTAGGCCGGGGCTTAAATATGCTAACCCTTACCCACCTGAAAAGCCCGATCCACAAGGGCCAAAAGGGCCAGGCCGGCCTTCTGAATAGGACCAAATAAGGCCGAAAAGGGTCTTAATTAATTTGTTTGCGAAAAAGAAATACATTATTGTTGAAGGAAAACCTAATTTGTGTTTAGCCCAAACTCTAGGTTACTTGACCTAGTGGTAATAGGATTTAATTAGAAGGATCTAGAATCCTATTCAATGTAGAATTACTTTCCTTATATGATTGAGATTCTATGTATTGTAATCCTCTATATAAAGAGGCCCCTATTATCAATGAGAATACACAGCAAATTCCTCTCAAATTCAGTTTCTCTACAACACGTTATCAGCACGAGCCCTAACCCTGAAACCCTAAATTCGTAGCCTTCAAATCCCAGAAACCTCAGCCGCCCAACTCGAAGATCTCAACTCCAGGAGTCCGAAACCGGCGGCCCCATCCCCAGAACCGGCCGGCAAACCACCGAACCGGCCACCGGAAGAAGCCAAAGTTCACCTGCCCGGTTCAAAGCTTTCCACACCACCTCCTGCCGCCATACTGGTCACCCTACAGAACCTCCATCCCAGAAACCCGGAACCGGAAAATATTCCACCGGAACCGGCCTAGAATCGTCCGAACCGGCCACCAGAAAATCTTGATACCGAACCGGCAGAAAGAAAAAAAAAAGAAAAAAAAAAAAGGGAAGGGAAGGACCTGTGCAACCCAGGCCCGCCTGCAGCCCAAGCCCACCAGCAGGCCCAGCGAAGCCCACGTGCAATCAGCTAGCCGCAAGCCGCAAGCCGCAAGCCGCCAAGCCGCGCCGCCAAAGCACCTGCCACGTCAGCATCCAGCAATCGCCCAGTCAGCCCTGCCACGTCAGCATCTGATCTGCCACGTCAGCGCCGATTGCCACGTCAGCACCAGGGTCAACGACCGGTCAACACCGCCGGCGACTTTTCCGGCCGATTTCCGGCCACTTTTCTGGCGAATTTTCCGGACACTTTTCAGGCGACTTTCCCGGTCAGCTACAGTAACTCCGGCAGCTACAGTACTTCCGGTCGCTACAGTAACTTCCCCGCGCGACGGTTTTTCCGACCATCTTTTAAGGTAAATTTTTCTAAAAGTTCCCGTTTTTGTGAAGTTTTTCAATTTCTTCTTCTTTTCTCGGGGACTTCCAAAATCCCTTCTTCTACCCCCCTTTCTCTACATAGGGGAGACCAAAAGCCGAACTGTGGGGGTTCGCGCTCACTCCAAGCTTGGAGCTTGTAGAGTCCTCCAAACTTAGAGTTTGTTGAGAAGAAAACGATCGACCACATACATCGTTATTTCGATCTAATCCAAAACCCCTCTTGGAATCGGATTTTCTTAGAAGTGACTACGCTCAGAAAATTCCTAATTTCTTGGAAGCGACTACGCTCAGAAATTTAATAGTTTTTCGTGGTAGCCTTTTTCGCTCCGAAACTAACCCTAATCTTGTGTTGTTTTTCAGGATGAGCTACCTGAACAAGTTGAGCTTTGTCCCACTCGAGACAACTGGCGCAGGATACCATAGGTGGGTCCGAGATGTGCGCCAACATCTTAAGGCTGATGGAATTCTGGAAACCATCCAAGAGCCTGGTCAGAACGTGCTCTCAATCGAGCAAGCTACTGCTTTTGAAGCAAAACAAGCTAAAGCCATAATTCTCATGACAAGGCACATGAATGACGCGCTCCAAAATGAATACCTCAATGAGGAAGACCCAAGAAAGCTATGGGTAGAACTTGAGCAGCGATTTGGCAACGTTCGTGACTCCCTGCTTCCTGATTTAGAAGTGCGATGGCATAGCCTCCGCTTTTGTGATTTCAAGTCTGTGCTTGATTATAACTCGGAAGCTCTTCGTATCAAGTCTCTGATGGAGTATTGTGGCCAAGCCATAACTGATACGATGTTGATCGAGAAGACTCTCTCTACCTTCCCCGTCTCTGCATTGATGATTTCAAAGAATTATCGGATTGATGTAAATGCAGGACGTATCACAAGGTTTCATGAGCTCATTGGCGCCATGAACGTAGCTGAAAAGCACGATAATATCCTTGTGAAGAACTATAATGCTAGACCCGTGGGAACTAAGCCTATTCCGGAGTCTAACTATAGTCGCGCCCCCAATGGAGGACGCAAGGAGCGAAACCCTAAGGATAGGGACAATTCTGGACGTTCTGGTCCATATATTCGCCCTAAAGAGGAAGGAAATCGCCAAGAGAGGCGTGCACGGAACCGTAGAGGTCAACGTGTGAAGAGAGAGAGAGGCGGAGCCTCCGACCATGGTGGTAACGCCACCAAAGGATAGGTCGTTCAAATCGCGCCCCAATGGCGCCTCGATCAAGGGAGCCTGACCATGATGATGTTTGTTTTCGATGTGGATCAACTGAACATTGGGCTAAAACATGTACCGCACCCCAGAATGTTGCAAACGCATACAAGACGTATCGTGAAGCAAGGGAAGCAAATTACATGGCACAAGATGATCAAGATGGTGATCTAGATCTAAGGGTGGAAGACTACAAGGATCAAGACCCAGAAATTGGCGATTTTGATTAGTCTTTTTATTTTCAAGAGATGTAGGCGATTGCCATATTCCTTTTATTGGATTAGATTTTCTTTGATCATAGAAACAATGATGTATTTCGTTGGCTTATGAATAAAATTTCGAGTTCTTTTCATTATGACTCAATTTTGATTCTGAGCATATGACTTTGTGACTACGATGGCTAGACCATCAGTATTAATTTAAGGACATGGAATAGCCCAAGTTCCACTTGCCAAATGGCACCTTGATTACAGTTGTCACAGAAGCTCTCTACGCTCTTAGGGCAAATAGTACCCTATGAATAGCCAACGAATTCCATGCGAAAATGCATGTAGAGAACGGAAATGAGTTCCTTTGCATTACCTCTAATGATTGCGAACAAAGACGCATCTTAGAGACGTTTATGTGTCTCTCTAGTGGACTTTATGTCACTATTCGAGCTATTAAATCCAATAAAGTTTGAGAGAAGATCTCTTGGATTTAGACACATATTGGCTTTGTCACGACAGGATAGATCATCCTAGTCATGATATGATGATCCGTCTACAAAAGACTTCACATGGACATCATTTCTTTTGAGCAAAATGAAGCAAGATGCGCCATAAAAGGCGCCAACCATGGGCATAACGCCATGGTTGTTCCTCCTTGTGGCCATGACGCCATACATGCTAATTTCCATGGCTCCCACGCCATGATGGGAGATGTAGTCACATATTTTGCTTCTAATAGCGCTACAGACGCTTAGGCCTAACCAAACTCCTCATTGGTTGCTTCTAAGGCCTCTCGCTCGTTTTACAAAGCCCATTCCTTATGGAAATTAGGACTGAGACCGTCCTATGCAAAGGATATGACAATACTCATTCTGTTCTTACAAAGAATCCGTAGGGATTTTGTGGATTGATTCAACCAACTTGCGGACGCTTAAATATTTCATGATGTTGGTTGACACGCAAACACGCCGGTCACGTGTTGTGCCATTGTCCACCTATAATGCTACTTATGCTACACTCCTAGCACATATCATGTGACAACGGGCTCACTCCCCGAATCATCCTATTCAGTCAATTGGATTTGACTATGCTAGAGAGTTTACATCGAAAGACTTTCGATGGATATTGCAATGGGTTTGATGTTGGACATCACATTCCCATGTACACACCCAATTGGTCTCGCGGAAACGACTACGATGGTAGTCCGAACATTGGTAATGCGCACCAATCTTCTTACATCCGCTTGGGGTGATGCGATATCGCATGCAGCCATGCTAATTCGTCTACGACCTACCGCCACTCAATGTACCTATGCGTTACAGCTAGTGACTGGGTACACGTATTTTGTACTTACGCACATTTGAGTGAGCCATTTATGTGCCAATTGCGCCGCCACAGCGCTCTATGATGGGTCCTTACAGACGAATGGGCAACTACGTTGGATTTGCGCTTCCAACAATCGTCCGCCACTTAAATGCCCTTGCTAGGCGATCTCCTTACCGCTAGATTTGCGGATGTCACTTTGATGAGACAGTCTTCCCGTCGTTAGGGGGAGATAAGAACACGAATGTTCAACAGGAACGACAGGAATTGTCGTGGTCTGTCCCCACTATGTCTCATCTTGATCCCTATTAAAGTGACGAGATCACACAAATATGCTGCAAACATGCCTGCAAGGAAGGACGTCCCTACGAGAGGACGTAGCGCCACCCTACACGGAGGTAGGCATGGCGCCAATGCCAAAGAGAGTGGCACTCTGGCGTTACAGGCCATGGCCCCAGCTAGGATGCGTGGGAGGCCCGTGGGTTCGAAGGATACTTTGGCACATTCCAATCCTTTAATCATCAAGACTCAAAATCCGTCTCATGAGTATCTTCCGGGTTATGGTTATCGTTGGGGGACGCCTCAACGTCAAACCCTATTCCTGAGAATATAGAGCTCTATGAAACTTACACTAGTGTACATGAGACGTGGGATAGAAACTCCATCATAATTGATGATGTAGTTACGCATTTTGTTGCGCATGAGTTTGCTGAGTCCGATGATATCGAACCACGCTCCGTTGATGAATGAATGCCAACGTAGAGAGTTTTTGGCCTAAATGGAAAGATGCGATCCAGGTTAAGATGGATTCTCTAACGAAGAGGAAGGTTTTCGAGCTAGAGATGCCAACACCTCCTAACATAAAACCTGTTGACTAATGGGTCTTCGTTAGAAAGCGTGATGAGAAAAAGAGATGGTAATCTCGCCTTATGGCGCAAGGCTTCTCACAAAACGCCCTGGAATCGACTACGATGAGACATATTCTCTCGTAATGGATGTCATTGCACTCCACTACCCTGTCAGTTTGGTAGTTTCCGAATAACTGAACATGCAGCTTACAAATGTGGTCACTACGTATCTCTATAGGGATCTAGATACGGAATATATGAAGGTTCATGGCGAACTTCATTTACCCAAGTCAAGTGGCTCTAGACCATGGAGCGCGTTTACAAAAGGTTGAAACGCTCACTAAAGTGACTACTTGATTGGGAAGGGATATGCCCACGCGTTTCTATGACAAGTTTCGGATTCTATCGCGGTTCATGTTGGACATGATCTTCATTAGAAGCCCTTAAAGAGTTAAGGGAAACCGCTGAACACTTGAAATCCGAGTTTGAGATGAAGGATTTTGGGAGAACACGATTATGTCTCGGTTTGGAACTTGAGCATCGTGTCGATAGATGCTTAGGCATTTTGACAAGGTCAAGCCTTCAAGCACCCCCATGATCGTCCGTAGTCTTGATCCTGAAAAGGATCCTCTTCGTCGAAAGGATGATGACGAAGATGTGCTAGAGGCAAAAGTGCCTTACTTAGTACAATAGGCGCATTATTGTACTTAGCTCAATGCACAAGACCGGACATCTCATTTGTGAACTTGTTAGCTAGATATAGCTCTGCGCCAACGCGACGCCATTGGATTGGTGTAAAAGATATCTTTCGATATTGAGATGTACGATTGATATGGGCTTGTTCTATCCCTACAAAGAGATGATGGATTCGGACCCATCACACACCAGGTACGCCGCCAACGCTGGCCTGCGTTCTCTATCCCCATCCCAAAACGACATGTGTTTTGGAAGGTTTTGCTGATGTTGGGTATCTGTCTGACCCACACAATGGTCATTCCCAATCCGGTTAAGTGTTCACCATGGGAAAAGACCGTGACATCTTGGAGGTCTACATATTAGACCCTAGTCGCTATATCTTCGAACAATGCAGAGATCATTGCTCTTCACGAAGTGGTTCGTGAATGTATATGGATTGGATCCATAATTACGCATGTTCGAACAATTGTGGTTTGAAGTCTACCACAGATGAGCCTACGAGCATTTAGGATAATGCTACTTGTTTTGAACAAATGAGGCAAGGCTACATCAAAAGCGACAACACCAAGCATAATCAGCAACAACAGACACTCCTCGAGATCAAAGTGAACTAGGTTCGATCTGAGGACAGTGAGGCAGACTTGTTTACTAAGTCATTGCCCAATACCACGTTCGAGAAACATGTGGCAAGAATTGACTTGCGGAAATTATCTGAACTCCCATGATCGTAGTCATCAGGGGGAGGTGCAGACATCAGGGGGAGATGTCTACATGTTCGTCTCGAATCGTGAAGGGTGTGTTGTGCTCTTTTTCCCCTTCGACCGAGGTTATTTTTGTCCCACTGGGTTTTTGTTACTCGGCAAGGTTTTTAATGAGGCAACGAGAGAAGCACCGCGTTTGGGCAACACAAGGGGGAGTGTTGAAGGAAAACCTAATTTGTGTTTAGCCCAAACTCTAGGTTACTTGACCTAGTGGTAATAGGATTTAATTAGAAGGATCTAGAATCCTATTCAATGTAGAATTACTTTCCTTATATGATTGAGATTCTATGCATTGTAATCCTCTATATAAAGAGGCCCCTATTATCAATGAGAATACACAACAAATTCCTCTCAAATTCAGTTTCTCTACAACAATTATTTTATTTTATTTTTTCAAAATAAGGCTCAATGGTTATATAGGTAATACAAGACTCAGTGTTTTTTGTTGATTATATTTAATATACACTAGCCTTCTTCATACATGCTCCTACATATGTAATACTTTCTTCTTTTTTTAAGAAAATTTAAAAAATAAATGAGATAAAACAGTATTGCAGAGAGAAAATAGTGGGAGAGAAAAGTGGGGGTTGTGGGATAATTTCTTTTTAATTTGTGTAATGAAAATCTATTTTGTAATTGCCATATTTACCCTTGTGATTTAATTTATTCTCAAAGTTTTTTAATCTTTCAAGGTTAAATCTGTCAAAAATTTTGATTTTGGCTAACAAAACCTCCTCCCTTAATAATAGTATAGATATATATATATATATATATCAACTATTTGTCAAATCATGCTATGTAACTCTTGAGAAAAATACCATTTTATCATTCCAAAATCTAATGACTATGTTATTTTGGCTTTCTAAAAAGGGATATCTTCACAAATGGTGTATGAACTTTAGGCCATTCTACATTTTGGTGTACCAACTTTCAAAACTATCAGAATGGTGTATCAAGTTTGCTCCAATCTTTCATTTTGGTGTACGCCGTTAAATTTTCCGTTATCTTTGCAAAAAAAAAAAAAAAAATTCCGTTATATTTCCTTTAGCTTTGTCAGTTTTTTTTTTTTTTTTTTTTGTAAAGATAACGGAAAATTTAACGGCGTACACCAAAATGAAAGATTGGAGCAAACTTGATACACCATTCTGATAGTTTTGAAAGTTGGTACACCAAAATGTAGAATGACTTAAAGTTCATACACCATTTGTGATATTTTCCCTTCTAAAAAATATTTTAGTTTTTTTTTTTTTGCATTTTTTCTTTTTATTATACTCATGCTTAGATTTCAATAACAATTTTTTTCTCCAATCAAGAATAGAAAAATTTCATGTAATTCAGTCAATGGATTTGCACATACATTTGATCACAATAGATTTGCTTAACACATGTATATGAATTCAACCTTTGTTGGATTCTTGTAAATTTTGAAAATATATATAGTGTGAAAAATACATATTCATACGATTATATATATATATATTCATACGATTATATATATATATATATATATTCTTTTGTTCATTTCTTCTCTTTATGTAGCTAGGGTTTAAATGTTATATTTGAGTTTATTATTTTTTTTATTTTTCCCCCATATATTTAGATTGTAGATGATAATTAATGGCTGCTACGTACTAACATGAAATTTTTTCTTACCTCTTAATTTAGACATATGTATTTTCCAAAATCAATTTATTAATGCTAGTTTTTTGGATGAAATTAATCAATGTTTGGAAAGAAAATTTAATGCCTATTTCTTGACACCTAATTCAATATATTAATACTATTTGGAAAGAAAAATTATAGGAAAGAATTTAATTAAATTAAGAAAAATATTGGTCAAAGAATTTGTAGACATATCTCTTAAATTAATACATAATTAATAGCTTATCTTTTTTTTTCGTCACCTAATTAAATTCATTATTGTAAGTAATTCACCCCTAACATCTAAAAGGAAGTATAAAATGGTGGAGTTGGTGTTGCAATAGTATGATGTGGCAAGATATATTATGTGAAATTAAAAATAAAATTTATATTTGCTTACATGGCATGACACCTAGGATTTGAGGCCCTATATCAGTGCCCTTTACCCAAAACACTCTAAGAGATTATTTCCCATTTACCCAATTAATTCTTTTTTTATTCTTTTTATTTATTTTTGGGACTTTTTTGCCCTCTCCTTCTTTCTCACTTAGAGAGAAAAGTCATCCTCCACCTTACTGTGCTCCGGTGACCAGTGGCTGGCCGCGGACTCCGGCGACCTTACTGTTGACCGGATTCCGGCGTCTGAATTTATTGCCCCATAATAATACCTAATAATCATATTATTGCCCCCCAGTAATCATATTATTGCCCCTAGTAATCATATTATTGCCTCCCAATGATCATATTATTGCCCTCTCAGTGAATTGCATAATCTCCCAAAACCAAAATGAATACACTACAGGCACAATTAATCAATTAATATGCATACTATTGCCCCCCAAGAATCATATTATTGCCCCGAAGAATCATATTATTGCATTGTTGATCAGATAGTAGATCATTGGCCTCCAATACATTAATGTCTCTACTGCCCCCCAATAGACCACCAAAAATGCACCATTTTGTAGGATTCACAGATAATTTGACTTTAATACACAGAAAACAACAGGTCACTTATCAAAACACCACACTATAGTGATCCCTGTCCCTCATTTCAAAGTCTACTGGGGGCCAATAATGTGTCTACTGCCCCCCAGTAGACCATCAAACAAACCCCACAGTTACATTGCAATGTCAGATTACTCACATTGTTGAACAGATACTAGATCATTGGCCTCCAATCCAATAAACATTCAAAAAAAAAAATGCTATTCCTTGCCAAAAAAATGAACTGAACAGCAATACTTTGAGGCATCATCTATTTCAAAAAAAAAAAAAAGAGTTGATGTTCAATTATAAATATATATATATATATATATAATAATAATAATTAAAAAAAATTCTTCTCGGCGCCCTACCCACCAGATCATCCTTCGTCTCTGCCAGCCCATAAGGAACTGCAACACCGCCTCCCCTTCACCGGAGTCATCTGCAGCACCAACCACCTGTAGCACCGATCCCAACCGCCTGCATTCAGGCCTTCGATCCAGCCTCCTCACCGGAGCCTCCCAGCCTTTGATCTAGCCTCCACCCGCGCCTAGTCCCTCTCCTGCTCACACAGCAGCATCCCATCGTCCTCCTACCCACGTGCCCAGCACACCTGCACCGGCCAACCCGCGCAGCCCACAGCGCAAATCCCAACACAGATCGCTGCAGAATCCGGCAGGCCTGCCCCACCGCCTGCGCACCACAGCACACCCACGTCTTGCGCAGCCCATCCCAGCGCCACCTCGCCTGCGCACGCCCAGCACGCTGCCACAGAGAGGGAGAGAGAGAGAGAGAGAGATCGGAGAATGGGGGATGAGAGAGAGGGAGCAGATCGAGGAATGAGGGATGAGAGAGACAAGGAGATGCCTATGTAATTAAATAATTGAGTTAAGGGCAAAACTGTACTTAAATATTAAATTGGGTAGATGGGGTTAAAAAACTCTTAGTGGAGTAAGTGGACAATTTTGAGTCTAAAATTGGGTAAGTGGTCACAGCCCAAAACTTTTTGTTCTATGTTGCATCAGCATCTCACAGAAGCATTCAGAATTTTGGTACCACTTATATTAGGTTTGCATTAGTAATTACTATATTGATTAAAGGGGATTGTAAACTAATCTTGAATTCTGAGCTGAATTTTGTAGTGATTCACTTAAGATCTCTGTAAAAATTTCAAAGATAAGACAATGTTGACATTGATGATCATGAGGAAAGAAGAGGAGGAAAGTAAAGATCTGTAATCGAATATTTGCTGAGAGAATGAATAAAAGAAAGAATCTGAGAGAATGAATAAAAGAAAGAATCTTTGGATCAAGAGTACAATTTCATTTCATGAATGTTTCTGTTTTTTTTTGTTTCTTTCTGAATTAGTAAAATTTTAAAAATTACTGAGAATAGTTTATCTGTCAAGTAAATTGAATTTTGAATCAGAAAACCATTTGCGGAAAAAGTCAGTAGGGGAAGTGGCAATTCAATAGGAATTATGGATCACCGTAAATTACAAGGGAAGAGTTACTAGCTCTTCTGGTATTGTCTGTCTACCTCTTCCATTTTCAATAAATACTGAAGTAAATAAATAGCAGGGTTTTTACGTTTGGGCATTAATTGTTACCATGGAAGAGTGGAAGGGAAAACAGTTCTGGTTTTTTATATCAACGAAAAAAAGAGGAGATTAGGTATAGCTGTCAAAGAAAGAGTAGAAGTTTGAGTAAGGAATCTTGACGATTTTGTATTTTTTTCTCAAGTAAGATAAAGATGACAGAGAAGCCAAGCTAGACAGATATTTATGTTCATATGTACAAATTGAAATTGTGAGCTATGAAATTTTGGTTATAATTGCTTTATACTATGATTTGTATGGTCATCTTGAGTTTGAACTATTGATTTTGTTATGTTTTTGATATTGGACGGCCTGGAGTTGACTGGAGAGGAAACGAGATTGGAGTTAAAATGATCCTAAAGTTCAGAATATAGGGTATATGTTCTTTGGTTTACTAAGTCCAAGTAGTACAGTTAACTAGCTAAGTGAAAATGTTGATATCACGTCCCACATTAAGTAAACTTCTATCCAAAAGCTTATGTGAACTATGCCGGTATAGTTTCCATTGTCACTTCCATTGTCACTAACTTTAGTTTCTTATGTTGTTACTCACTTACTCATCTATCAAAATCAATGACTTGATACTGTTGCCGAATTGCATTCACTATTGGCAAATGCATGAACAATAAGCAAACTATCAATAGTGATGCTGATTTTCAATAGTGACTTGATGCTGGAATATTCTGGAATAGTTTTTTGATTGTTGCCTTTTGGGTTAAAATACAGGAAAAACACCCTATCAGGCCAAGGCAGAGAAGAGGAAGGTTGAATTCAACAAGAATATGGATGTTTACAACTGGTAAAGTACAGGAACATGTTATGGCAGAGAACATGTTTACAGGAACATGAAAACAACAACGCATTGATTCCCTCTCAGGTCATAATAATTCAACCAGGACTGGCTTGACACTTGACAGTATGAAAAGGTATGTTACATGGATAGAGTTAATTTCCCTCCTGCTTCCATTCAACACATTCATTACTAGACATTGACATCTTAATGCATGGTTCGTTAGAATTATTTTCTTTATTTCTATTGCGTAGTTTGATTGTATATGTATAAATATTATAATCTACAGATGGAGAAGTATAAAGCAAACAAAAATATATATCATTCAGGTCAAGGAATATCAGAAGAGACATAAAGAAAACCTTGCTATAATGACAAATTCTGTTTTAGTTTAGTTACTCTTGATTTCTTATTCCTTCCTTTGATCATGATCTGCAGGTGTGGTCCTTGGAACATCATAGCTCCAAAATATGAAGAATTGTCAAGCCACCCACAAACTCGTTGCTTCTTCGGCTACGTGCATTCAAGCCAACATCCATCAAATACTTCTCACAAACCAAGTTTGATTTAAACTCATTGATTCTAGTCGACAAAATTTGGTTAAAGTCCCAAATTTCTCAACCACAAACAAAAAGTTGAAATCAAATCACATCTGTACATTTTGACCAAAACAATTAGTCTTCAATGATATTCTTATGTATAAAAACAATTAATAGATGAATAAACTTCAGTTATTCCAATCATATGTAATAATTTCTTTTTCCCATTACATACTCCTGATTCATTATTCATTGATAACGGTGAATCCTGCAGCAAATGTGAATCTAGCAGCAAAGCGCGGGCAAAATTTCTAGTCAAATCTAAAGAACAAGAAAGCAATACATACGTATACATATAGTGAGGGATCCTTTTTTTAAAAATATTTTTTAGGGATAGGGTATTTGATCAACTTTTTGATCATATTTTCGCATCTCAACCGTTCAGTTTTTAGGTCCTAATGTGTAGATCATTTCTGTAAATTTTCAACCAAATTGATTATAGTTAATGCATTCAAAATAGCGATTTAAGATTGTAAGTATGAATGGTTCAAGTTTGACAGATTTAGTTCGTCCATTGATTTAATTTAGTTTGATACCTTAACGATTACCATTTTGGTTGAAAATTTGCAGAAATGATCTACACATTAGGACCTAAAAACTGAACGGCTGACATGCTGAAATGTGATTGAAAAGTTGGTCTAATACCCTATCTCTGTAAAAGACCAAAAAAGAGATCCCTTAGTAGAAGGACTCATATATACATACATCCATAAATATATATATATATATATATATATATAAGTTTGCTCAGGTGCGGATATCCGCACCGAAGAAAAAGGTGCGGATTTCCAGTTTTGACCCACTTTCCGATCACATTTTTACATCTTAGCCGTTCAGTTTTTAGATCCTAATGTATAGATCATCTCTGCAAAATTTCAGCCAATTTGATGATCGTTAAGGCATCCAAAATTGCAATTTACACGAACGGACAGAATCTGTCTAACTGGAACCGTTCGTATTTATAATGGTAAATTGCAGATTTGGATGCCTTAACGATCACCAAATTGGCTGAAATTTTGTAGAGATGATCTATACATTATGAAATAAAAACTGAACGGCTAAGATGTGAAAATGTGATCGGAAAGTGGGTCAAAACCGGAAATCCGCACCTAAGCAAAAAGTGCGGACGTCAGCACCGGAGAAGCGCTGTATATATATATATATATATATATATATATATAGACACATACACAATTGATTGTTGATGGCAATGACTTTGCTGAAGCACCTGTCAATTAACGGTAGCCGCCGTGGGACCTTGCATGTGATTCTTTCTGATAAAGAATGCATGCTTCCCTGCAATTGTCAAAGTTCATAACGCTGACGAAGGCAAATATAGAAGAAATCCCAGTCATTTTGACCCTCAACCTGAAATGGACCGCTCATTAGTATTACATTCATTTTACATGTCTTAGATTAAAAATTCAATAGTCGACAAGGCAATCAAGTCGAATATGTCAACCAAACTGCTGTCACATTAAATGTGTGTTATAATTGACCAGAAATAGTTGGCAGGAAGAAACTGAGAGCAATGATTTATCTACTCATTACAGACTAGCTCTCAGCACTCGTTCAAAGCTAACATAAGTTTCAAGTTAAGAGACTTGCTAGCTGTTGTCAATGGCCAAACTAAGAAACACCGTCTTCCTCTATTTCTCATGTTTCTGCATGCATTATTTTTCTTCTTCTCATGCACAAACACAAAATGCAACACTCAAGCAAGGCCAACAGCTACGCGATCAGGATGGTGATTATCTTGTTTCCGAAAATGGTTTGTTTAAGTTAGGCTTCTTCAGTCCTGGAAACTCAAGCATTTTCGGTGCTACAAGTAATCGTTACTTAGGAATATGGTACTACAAACTACCAAATGATCCAGATGCAGTATGGGTAGCCAATCCAGAAACTCCGATCATTGATACATCAGGAGTATTTGCATTGGCTAGTGATGCAACATTGAAGCTCATTCATGGTGGAGGCCAAATATCTGTCTCAGATCCCAATCAAACAGTTTCTGGTAATGTGACTGTCTCCTTATTAGATACTGGAAATTTGGTCTTAAGAGAAGTAACTTCTAATGGAACACTTGGAGAAGTTCTGTGGGAAAGCTTTGACCATCCAACCAACACATTGTTACCTGGAATGAAATTGGGTATCAATGTCGAGGCTGGACAGAATTGGACTATTTCTTCCTGGTTCAGCGATCAAATCCCTGCAACAGGTGTTTTTAGGCTTGGCGTTGATCCTGGTAGCACCAACCAATTGATCATCTGGAGGCGAGATGAAGTATACTGGAGCAGTGGGGTCTGGGAAAATGGAACCTTTCAAAATGCTCCTGAAATGACAAGAAGGGTTGATCTATTTGAGTTCACTTTTGTTTCAAACAAGGAAGATAAGTACTTTACTTATACCGTTAAAAACAGGTCTACTGTTTCAAGGTGGGAACTGAATGCTTGGGGCCAAATCATGCACTCCACTCTCAACGGTACTACTTGGGAGAGCACAGAAGCTAGTCCATGCACATTCAACTTGACTAATCCGGGAGCCCTGTGCATAGAGGAGAAGCCCTCTGAATGCAGGAATGGCTCGGACGGACTTGTACCAGTAAGAGGCTATTTTGATGGAAACGAAATTTTACATCATGACAACAATACTGAAATGACCATTAGTGATTGCCATGCTACTTGCTGGAGTGACTGCGCCTGTATTGGCTACAAAAGTATATATACCAATGGGACTGGGTGTGTGTTTATGAGTGGAGAAGCGAAATTTATCCCGAATAGTTACTTTGATGCTACTTATGTCCTTAACATATGGAATCATAGCAAAGGTATGCATAGCTACTACGTTTATCTACAGTCCTTTACATTTGTCATTCTTCCTTGCTAAACTGATTTAGCCCTATGCTTTTTTGAATTTCTTTTACACCATAGACATGTACTTAACTAATTGGGCAATGGAGGGTTTCTGTTACCTGATTGATCAGCTCACAACCACTTCAAGTACTTGACTCTGATGCTAATTTTGTTATTACCTCCAGATGGAACACCAGCAGAAGGAAGCAAAACAAGCAATTTAACACGAGATATAAAGAAAAAATGGTGGATATGGTGCATCGTAGGTCTTATATTTATCATGGCAGTGCTATTATGTTGCTTGTACTACATAAAGAAAAGAAAACTAGGACTCATGAAACACACTGGTAGGTAGAAAGCGTATAAAATCTTCTTGGTGTTTTCTTATGAATTGCACTCAGGTAACTTTCAGATTAATGGGATGCAGGCCAAGAGCAAGGATTAGATGAGTTGAGATCTCAAATTACCAGATTTGGCCACATATACAAGCTCAAAATAGGTGAAAGAATAGGACAGAACTTTCGGATGTTCAGTTTTTCAGAAGTAGTGGCTGCAACAGATAACTTCTCGTCTGCCAGCAAGCTAGGACAGGGTGGGTTTGGACCTGTTTACAAGGTATGGTCCTTTGTTCTTCTGTTTGGCTGGAAAGGCAACTCCAAGATTATCAAATAATGGTAGTCTGAATATTAGCAACTGAAATTAATATAATATATGCAAGTACAGGGGGTATTACCAGATGGGGAACAGGTAGGAGTAAAGAGACTCGCGAGAAGTTCAGGACAAGGACTAGAAGAATTCATGAATGAGATTACACTTATAGCTGAGCTTCAACATAGTAATCTTGTTAGGCTATTAGGTTGTTGCATTCAAGGAGAAGAAAAGATTCTGATTTACGAATTTATGGCAAATAAGAGCTTGGATGCCTTCCTATTTGGTTTGTCCACAATTTCTTTCAAATGCAGAAACTCCCCTCTTTCCCTTTCATATATAATTTTTTCTTCATTGGTATCTTGTATTTGATTATTTTGTTTACCACTAAGCATGTTATGAACTACTTAACTGCAGACTCCACTAGAAGGAAGCAATTGGACTGGCAAACACGGGTAAACATCATTGAAGGAATTGCACAAGGACTTCTCTATCTTCATAAGCATTCTAGAGTTAGAGTCATACACAGAGATCTGAAAGCTAGTAACATTCTGCTTGATGAAAATATGAACCCTAAGATCTCAGACTTTGGAATGGCCAGAATTTTCGGACAGAATGAATCTATGGCAAATACAGTTAGAGTTGTCGGAACATAGTAAGTAAAAGAAAATTATCAGTCTTAGAACAGCTCTGTGACATATAATATACATATACAAATTTTTCTGAATAGTCCTCTTTCTAAGCTTGATATAATGATTTATGCAGCGGTTATATGTCTCCAGAGTATGCCATGAGGGGCATTTTCTCTGAAAAGTCTGATGTTTACAGTTTTGGTGTTCTACTGTTGGAGATTATAAGTGGCAAAAAGAACACTACTTTTCTTTCATCTAATGGTCTCTGCCTTATCGAACTTGTAAGTTATAATTATAAATATAAACTTAGCAGTCAATTTCTACTAGATTAGAAAAACTCACATACTTGCATCACAAACTAATGTTTCAGGCCTGGGAATTGTGGAAACAAGGCCAAACCCTGGAGATAAAGGACACATCACTTGACTGTGGTTCCAAAGAGGAAGTTTTAAAATTTATTCAGGTTGGTCTCTTATGTGTTCAAGAGTATGCAGAAGATAGAGCTACTATGTCAGAAGTAATATCAATGCTTACAAGTGATGTCACACCTTTGTCTGATCCAAAGCAACCTGCATACACTATTTCAAGAAGTGAAGCAGCTGGGTCAACGCGTACGTTACCTGATAGAAGTTCAAATACAGCTTCAGTAAATAATGTATCCATTACTTTGATGGAAGGTAGATAAGTATGCTACTTAGTGCTTGTGGAGACTGCTGCAACAAAATAATAGGTCCTTTCATCTGATAAGTTCTGATCCCCATGAGTTTCCTGGACCAGAGAGCATGCAGTCAAATAACAGTTGTATTAATACAAAACTAGGTAATCGCTTTTGTTAACATTCTGAGCAAACTGAACTACAAAAAAGGCACCCCAAACTCATGGATCTAGCATCCTTATAACTTGAAGTGCATGCAGTGCCCCATTTTCTAATTTTATTTTTTATTAGAGATCGATGAAGTTGTCTTGATAAGAGCTAGGGTAACAGAAATAAGAAAGAAAAGCAACACCACCCGAACCTCGAATGTGGTTTTCAAGGATACATCCTTTCCTTTCCATTTCCAAGTTCATCCAAAGTTCCAGTCAAAACACTGGACTGGTTATCACCTACTCCCTATAACTGTATCAGGATTACTTAAAAAGTTACATTTAATAGAACAATATACCATAGCCAAGATCTTATATAATTCAGAGGAAATGTCCTTTTACCACATACTGATTACTGAGGTTGTTAAATAGTAAATTGGAACCATTAATTCAGGGTAAAGCCTGATTTTTCACATCTAGACTCATTTTCCAATCATCAGTTTATTCCTAGATAACAAGACGCTACGATCTATTAGCTACTATATTATATGGGGAATAAATTTGAGAAAGAATTGGTGCTTTAGTAATTCAAGACAATAGTAAAGCACTATCTAAGATATCCCAAATCCTAAGGCTATGAGTCGCATTCCGCTAACCAGAGTACATTTCTCATGACCTTCGTGGTCAAGTATGGTGCCCATCAAAATACAGTAGGATTGAGCAAAATAAATCAAAACCAATTCAGATAATTTCATCAAATTATAGCAACACATACATATTTAGTAAATAAATGGATGATACACTGCGGTCTTCGTTGAGATCCGATCCAGCTGTGTTGAACCCAGTTAATCTTCTCTTACCCTAGTTTCCGACTTGGCGTGTCTGTAAGTGTGAGCAGGGAAAACCCTAACCCTAGTTTCTGGTAGCTCAGAGGTGAGTTTGGGCCGTTTGGCAGTTTCTAGGTTTATATACACTAGTAATATTTGCCCGCGCTTTGCTGCGGGAATTACTGTTTTGTTTTGAGTAACAACTTTCCGCCTCTCTTCTGCTTCTTTTCCTTATTCCCTGTTCTCCTCTCTCTCTCTTTGTTTTGTCTCCTCTCATTTCCTGTATTGGATGAACAACAAAATCCGAAAATTATGAATCGGAGCATATAATGAGAAATCAAACTATCAAATTAATAAAAATAATAAAATCAAAACAGAGACTTAAATCACCTACTTCAACTTTGTACCTTGTTTTTTTCGTTTTCCTTCAAATAATCATATATGCAAGTTCATGGAAAATATCAGAAAGTATTCATTTGGACATGCAAGAAACAAAGAAAAGAAAAACTTGTACGTCTTTGAAAATGATTGAATGTTAGAAAGGAAATTCATTTGAACTGAGAAAGAAGATCACAAATTCAACTAAAACATAGATTTAATTACTTGACTAACCTAGAGAGCAACCTCTGTAAGTGAAGATCCTCAAATAAACTCAGCCTCAAAGCCGTTCTATTGCGCTTCGCTCCTGTAAATTTCATTAAAATCAAAGGATAGCTAAAGAAAGAAAAAGAAATAAGAAAAGAAGTATGTTCACAGATGAAACCTTTTCTATTTGATTTTAATTAGTCAAATCTTCCTCTCAGACTATCAATGGAATTTTAATTTGGGAGCTGTTCAAAAAACAAAAATACAAATACAAATCAGTGAGCTAAATACCTTTTATCTTCTTTGGCCTCCATAATCAGAGTTTATTATTTTTAAGCTCTTAATTTGAAATTCAATTGAAATGCTTTGATTTCACGAATCAGAGTGTGGCCCATTGTTCTGTCAATATAATGTGAAATAATGCATATCAATTTGTAATTATCTATATCAAATAAGATAGTGTAGAAAAAGTAGAAACAATGGTGCAAAAAAGTTCAATTCAAAATCTACAGTTGAGTTAGTGACCAAAGGTACTTCGAAATAGAACTGTATGAATATCAGATGGTAAACGAATCAAATTAAAATAATACGCTGAACTTTAAAGAAGATAAAAGGTATATGATTTTATTTTGAGAAATATATTTACCTTCTAGATGTAAATTGATTAGTTTCAGGTAGCCTCCTGCTAATTCTGTTTTGGTCAGCCAAGTTTTTTTTGTGAGCGTGTGCAGAGAATATTTTTTGCTGTAAGAAAACAGAAAATCTATCAGTAATTTGCATATTTCGAAGTGTGAAAAAGGAAGATGGACTTTCGTTCATACATATTTCATATGTAAATTACGAAACTATGTCACATTGCAATTCAAGGGAAGAAAAGACAAACTATTTTGGTCTAATTAAACCTAAATGCAAAAACTAATATATTCTGATAATAGGTAGCCAGTGCATTAACATTGTTGTTTCTAAAACTGGTTCAACAGGTGACCTGTAGCTGCAAGTTATCATGCTAAATTCAAATCTATCTCGTGTTTGAAACATGAAAATTAGAGAAGAAATTTGATAATACATAGAAATGCAATAAATCAAGGTTATTCAAATGTTGACATATTGAACCCAATGACTGAAATTCAGGACCCAAAAAATAAAATAAAAAAAATTAAAAAAAAGTACGGTAAAAGATCACAATGTTTACTGTTATTACCTACTATAAACAGTTTAGAATGCAAAGAGAGATGGCTTTGGTGCTTTCATTAGGTATTCTGTTATGCAAAGATGTACATAATATTTACAAACTATGACTTCAAACTGAGTATGGTATAGTAAAAAGATGAGTTAATGATGATAACAGTCAAAATGAAGTTCACACAATGTAACACCTATATCCATGTATTAGCTTTACTGAGAAGTTTTTCATTCACATGTGTTATTATGTAAGATAAATTGGAATTATTTAATACAAACGATGCTTTGTTAACTATATGCTATATAACAAATACTGTGGTTTTGATTTGTTCCCTTGATTTCACAGTGCGAAAAAGCTTGGACTTCTGTAGATATTCAAAAGCTACAACAGATATTTTAATTAACAAAACAAAGAAAGAAAAAAGTTTTTTGTTTTGATGAATTGGAAAATTTCAGTAATCAATCACTATGAAGATAGCAGTACTCAATTCATTCCAATCAATCTCAAAAACCAAAATATCAGTATCTACCTTTTCCAAAACACACACAATCTGATTTGCCGTCTTCTCTTTTGTATCTGAGTGGTTGATCTCTTATAAAGACTGCAAATCGTAGAAAAAAACAGTTTGAGATCAATCGTTTTCAGGAACATATTAATATAGCCAAAATCAAACAAAAGCAGCTCGGGTAGATCAGTAAAAAGTAGATAAACATGATATAGATAATAATTTTTCATAGACGAAAAATTGAATTTCCTTGCAAACTTCTTCAATTCCTAGCCTTCTGCAATTTCTGCTTCTGCCAGCCTCCTAGATTGGATCTTTTCAAACAATAATGGAATGTTATTAATATGGTAGCATTGTGATCAATTTTAACAAAACTCATGTATAGAAACTTTGAAATTGGAAAATCAGGTTCCTTAGCCTTATAAATGCAAAGCTGGAATACAAATCAATAATGAAAGTCATATGCCATACCTTAGAAGTCATAAGACTTTTTTTTCTTTTTCTTTGGACAGGCTAAAATATAACAATTAAAATATGTTTTCGAATAAAACAGGAAGAGTTTGGAAGACATCCAAGTAATTCCTAGAAATATAAGGTGGCGTTCGGTAACGTTTTCAAGTCATCTTTTTCATTTTATAAAATGAAAATGGCTTGAAAATGCGTTCGTTGGTCTGTTTTCAAAAATGCAGAAAATAATTTTTGAAAATATTTTTTTATTTTACTCGTAAAACAGGAAAACGACAAATAGACGTTTTCACCTTTTCATTCTCATATTTTAGAAAACACAGAGATATATTTTCCAAAACAAAGAAAAAAAAGAACATGCTCTCTTCTTCCATATTCTCACATCGCTATCTTCTTTTTAGGTCTCTCTCTCATCTCTAGTTGCCATCTTCTCTCGTTTTTGAAAATTATTTTCGGAATAAGCTACCGGACACATTTTCGGATCTCAAAAATCCAATCTTGTTTTCTCGTTTTTATTTTCAAAATTGATTTTTGAAAAATCATTTTTAAAAACGTTACCGGACAAGCCCTAAGTATCCTGCAATTGCGCAAAAGAAAATCATGCTAGAGTTTATGAATACCACGAATTAACTGCACCTGTAATAATTAATAATCAACTGATAGTAACCTTTTTTTTATAAGTAGATTTTGATTGATGAATTTTCATTGTTCCTTGTAAGTTTGTACCGAATAACATTCCATGATCAATCAAATATACTGTTCAAATTTACTGAGTAACCAACAAATTTCAGATTGGAATTAAAAAAAGAAACTAAAAGTATTGATGATTACTTGTGATCCATCCCAAAACAATAAACACTTTCAAATCCTCCTTTCCCCAAATTTGTTGTCATAATTGAAGTTGTTTGTTGCATGCAGTTACTTCAAGGAAAAGATCCTCCATGTTGGCTACTTCTTGCCTCTTTGTTTCCTGTACATCAGATTACATTTACTCATTGCATGAGGTGCATAAAATGGAAGCTTTTGAAGAATAAACAGATTTCTAAAGCAAAAAAATACTATTGCTAATAGCAGACAAACAGCAGCACTAAAGGGAATCAAATTAGGGAGAGGATCCTCTCCTAATGTTCTTATCTTCCTAACCTACCTAACCTTTTAACACCAAACTGACACGTGTTCAAACTTACATCCAATGGCTCACATGATTTCGCACTATTTTTTTCTTCTTTCAATCAGTGCGGCTAAAAGAGAGAGATACATCCACTCTCTCTCTCTCTATACATATACACTTCGAATTGCTCCGGGTAGCTCTCTCTCTCTCTCTCTCTCTCTCTCTCTCTCTATACATCCACTTCGAATTGCTCCGATTAGCTTCACATCCTTGGCCCTCCAAATTGCTCTGTGCCGCCGACAAGAAATTGCTGGTAAATGGAAAGGAGGCGTCGACGCTTCGATTGGTTTTGGTTTGGGAGATCTCGATTTGGTTTGGGAGATCTCGATCTGGTCTAAGATTCGACGCCTCGATTGGTTTTGGTTTGGGTTTAGATTACTTTTGGTTGATTTTTTTTCTTTGTCTGGGCTTATTCTTCATCCCTCGAATTTGGGGATCTGCATCTTGAAGCTGCAGGTAAGTGTTCAAGCCTTCCATTCTAGGCAAATATACAAATGGAAGCACTTTTTTATTTTACATTGCAAAATTAGCCCTCTTTTGATCTGGGATAACTCTAATCAACAATTCGTCATGAGGTGTTGTCATGCAGAATTTGTATTCTGTTTTAGTTGCGTTATTGTTGTTTACTCTGATTGTAAAGAATTATTGTTGGGATTCCCATATGATAGTCGTCATAATTCTATCTTAATTCTAGGTTTGCCATGTCAAGATGCGATTATTATATGTAGTTGGCAGGTCTTATTTGCCTTGGTCTTACGGTCTGTATTCTATAGGCAAATTTACAAGGGAAATTTACAGACACAATATTTGTACAGAAACTGCATATATGTGAACTAGTTTTGTTCATACAGTGTGATCATTGTATCAAGTATTTCAGCCAAATAATATTTCTAAAGCTAATTGTGTCATTGAGACTTGATGGTGGCAGGGAGAGACCTGGAAGAGGTCAGAGAGTTGTTTGGCCAAGCAGCATATCACTATTTGAACTTGAAGAAACCAGAAGGAAGACGATTACTAGCTAGCATTCTTAATGAATCGAGGAGACTGTAATTGTTATAAAAGAGTATCTGTACAATTGCCTTCTCCTTTTGGGAAATGTATAATGCAGAATTCTTTCGGGAAACCAATTTGTATAATGCCGAGTTCTTTTGGAATACCAATTTGTGTTAGTTTGTGTATAATGCAGAATTCTTTGGGAAACCAATTTGTATAATGCAGAGTTAGTTTGGGATACCAATTTGTGTTAGTTTGTGTAATGCAGAATTCTTTTGGGAAACCAACTTGTAAATTGTAATGCAGAATTCTTTTGGGAAACCAACTTGTAATGCAGAATTCTTTGGGAAACCAATTTGTATAATGCAGAGTTATTTTGGGAGACCAATTTGTGTTAGTTTGTGTAATGCAGAATTCTTTTGGGAAACCAACTTGTAAGGTTTGCAGAATTTACGATGACAAGAAAGAGCACTTCATGGAAAGGAATCAGTACAAAATAATTTACCCCAATAAAGTGCTCTTTCATAATTTCATGTAATTGGTGGATGTGTAAGATCCTAGAAGCGCATTACTACATTAGTTGCCTTCTAGGGACGGCTCTTGTAATTCACTTTTGTTGTTATTATCAATTTCAGACTTTGATGTTACCTTAATATAGCCATCCTCATGTTGAATAAAATGGTAACTTTACCTGGCAATATGCATAGGCTTTCCCTGTTAGCTTTTACTTTTAAAACTTGTATATTGTGGATATACTGTTGAATGTGCTGATCACTACTGGCATTTTACATTTCTTTGCTCTACCCCAAAACCTCTCTTTAACACACTGATATGATCAAAGTAGAAGCTAACAGCTCATCATATATGCAATTGTAGCCTTTTGTTGTCCCCTTCTTTTGGTCCCCATCCATGTATGTTGTTTTATGGTTCTCTGTCCAGAATGTCCTACATCACAATATTCTAATATCTATATTCTGAATCAAATTAGTGCTTGTTCAACAAAATCAGGATCGGCTACTCTTTCGAAAACAGAAATAATTGAGTAAACCCATGATAAGGTAAAAGGGGTATATGAATTACTGCTTGTCTACATATGATCTGCCAATGACTAGTCTTAGATGTCTCAAAGTTACTAACTTTCACATTCTATCCTCAATATTCGTAGGACTTCATGGAAGATTATAGCTACCACTCCTCTTACAAAAAATAAGACATAATGCTGCACAATTGCCCTCTCTTAAAAAAAATAAAACATAATGCTGCACAAATGCCCTCTTCCATTCTTACAAAAACAAGACAGAAAGGCTATACAATTGCAGAAGCCTCTTACAAAAACGAAGCAGAAGCCTGCACAACCTGCTAAGAACAAACCACAGAGGACATATTCACATAAATTATAGATAGAAAATGAAAGACCATAGTATCATATAAATTGATTTGCATGATCAAAGCACATATAGAAATAGAAGCATCGAAGGGGTTTGAAGTGATAATTGATTTGCCTCAAAGAAACAACGAGAGAGATGGAGTACAGTACTTTGAATTGAATTCAAAATTAATGAAACTATAATATCAGAGAACCAGTGAGAAGAGCACCAAAGCTATGCATCTTAGAGCCCAGAGAAGCAAAGAACTTCAATAAGAAGCTCATACCTTCCAAATAGCGATACTGATGAATAATTGATGATTGGTTAAAAGTTTAATGAGCTAGATGGTTCTAGGCCAGGGGAGAGAAAAGAATAAGCATCATGTGTCCGTAAAATGTTTTCTTTTTCTATTCATACCAATATCACATTACGACATAATATACTTGATGTTCCACCAAAACTCATGTAAATGTAAACAAAACTCCTTCATATTGGTATAAATATCACATAGCTTATTTACAATGAATCACTAAACCCATCCAAAAGCCAAAATGGCCGTCCTATATATTCAGTCAATTGTTCAATAGAACTATATGTATACCAGAAATTGCTGAGAAGAGAACCAAAGCAATACTTCTCAATATCTGCAGAAACAACAACAATAAATGACAGAATATTAATATACCTGACTAAGTGAAGATGCACAAAAGTCTTGTTCCAAAAATTGATATGCATTACTTGTTATAACAGAAGCATCATTCTCTGCATTGTTTGTTAGATCAAGAGTAGCATTCTCTTCATTACATCTTGGATCAAAAGTCACCTTGTATACATCATTCATTTGATCAGGAGTAACCTGAATTGCATAGCATCAAAGAATGATATCTGTAAATAAATTTAAACAAACTAATAAGGAAGTAGTTTTATAGAAATAAGAATGGGAGAATACCTCCATTGCTTTTTTACTGGGTTGCCTCTGTTTTTTATTTTTGTTCATGCTTATCTCTACTTGACTCTTGATTCTCCGTTTTCTTCCTTTAGATGTTTCCTTCTTCTTTAGCCCTTTTGCATTCACCACATTACCATCTACATTGAGTTGTCCAGTAGGAGTGGATTGAGTTGTATGACCATTCTCATCCACATTAGCATTCATTTCAGATCGTAGCAATTCTTCAACTTCTTTTGCTAACGTCTCTGCATTTGTCATGACTAATTTGTATGCTTTTTCATTTTCAGAAGCCTTGCTTGATATTCTAATGTAGGTGGAACATAAAGATCTGTACCAAGAGGCTTGTTGCAACTTAGGGTCGGGTTGAATTTCATGCCCATGCATGTCTTGAACACTTTCAGATCGAGCTTTTTTGGTCCATCTTTTTAAGATATAATGCTCAGGAATTTCTTTGACTTGCATCACTTCTCTAAGGACCTTGATAATGTGCCTACATACAACCCCTTTCATCTCAAATAATCTGCAACTACAAGAGAGAATATCATCACTATCTCTCTTCACTTGCCGTTCTCTAGAGTAGCCATCTCTAATCACAGGTATATATCTTTCCACCATCAACATCAACACAATCTGTTATAGAAGCTTCAAGAGACGATTCAAATTGATCTTGAAACTCTTCAAATATTAGTTTAGTGTAAACTTTTCTTGCTTCATATAGCATTTTGACATGCATTTTCAGAATAGGCAACCTGAAGCACATATCATATTCTGCTTGTAACTCCTTGTACCTTTTATCAGCAACCATCCTCTCATAGTGTGTAAAAAACTCTGACAGATTGTGGTCAGAGTCTAAATATTTTTTCAAGGCAGAGTTAAAACTCTCACTTGGTTGAGTGCTTCTTATTCCAGCTGACCATGCTCGCTTAACATATGGAAATCCCCACTTTTCTCTTAAATCATATATGCTACTCAGCCAAGTATTGTCACGCTCACCATATTGATCAAGCATAGCATCCCAAGCAGATATAAACTCATCTTCCTCCTCAATATTTTCCATGAACCTTGACAAAATACTTGTGATTCCACCATCCTCTGTCAAAAAACTACTCCCATGCTTTATGGCATTTTGCATCATATGCCATTTGCAAAGCCTACGATATGCATCTGGCATAACATGTCGAAGAGCCTTTGCCATTGCAGCATCTTGATCTGTAAATATAGTCTTTGGAGCCTTTCCAGACATTGCCCTAAAAAAGGTCTCAAACAACCATATAAATGAATCTGCTGTTTCATCATACATTAAAGCCACCCCAAATATAATAGTCTCACGGTGGTGATTGAATCCAACGAACACAGCAAGAGGTCGATTAGATTTGTTAATCTTGTATGTCGTATCAAAACTAACAACATCCCCAAATTGGCCATAATCAATGATCATTTTAGCATCTGCCCAAAATAAGTTTGTTATTTGCTCCTCACTGTCTAATTGCATAGCATGGTACGTAGAATGAAGGGTTTTCCAATGTTTGGTCTGAAAAATATTTCATAATATATCCAGCTTCTCCATACTCCAAGCTTCTTTGTCTCTTTGATCTAAGGTAATTTTTCACATCTTGTTTTGTATACCCCACAGCATCTCTTCCACCGGCTTGCTTACCCATCAACTCATATAGAGACGTGACACCAATTCCAGAATCGTGTGCTAAGTCTATATCAATGCCTTGACAGTCTTGTAGTTTCGGTTGCGAAGGAAGCATGTGGGAACATTCTTTCACCACAAGAGGATGATTGTGCTCTTCAACAAAATGGGTAACAAAGAACTTATTGTTCTCCTGTACGTGTCTCTGCTCTGGATTTTCTAATCATGTATTCCCTCTTATCTTTGAATCGAATACCTTCCTTACAGCAAACAAATACTCTTGAAGTGATTTCACCGGTTTTCTTGTTCTTAGCATGACTCTCCCTTCTAATACTAAACCCCTCTTTTCCTCCATATCTATTGTAGAAGTCATAAGCTGCTTGTTCAGAATCAAACTCCATTCCTTTTCTTGGTTTCCAATCCAATTCCAAATCAAAATCAAAATTCTCTACATTAACATCTGTTGCACCCAATGCATTATCCATCTGCAACCAATTCGTTGTACAGTAAATTGAAAAGATACAATCAATACAGATACAAGAATCAGTCCAAAAAAAATAAAAGGTTACAATAATAAGATCGCCTTGATGCTTTGTTATGGTTTGATTACTTTGATATCAATATACGAAAGACAATTGATACATGAATAGATCGAAACTTGAATGAAAATTGCATTTTGGGTCCTTTTTTTTGTAATAATGAAGCAGGGAATTCCTCTTTGTCAATAGCAAATATAGAGTTCCTAAACTCTAAAACACACAATATGAAGAGAGTTCAGAAAAGAAAACCCAAAATAAAAGGGGATTACACTTACATGTTGTAATGGAATGCAGGGAAAGTGAGATAGATAGAAGAATCAAAGCTAAAGTTCTGAAATTTTGATTAGATCTCTCTGCGTGTATCCATTGAATTTCACGACTGAAGACTCGTTTCTACTTCATCAAGAAAGCCAGGGAACAAAAGAGGGAGAAGGGAGAAAGCGAGGGAAACAAAACCAACCGCGCGACAACCTGAACTCAAATAAAAATGGAGATAAAAAAACCTAAATTTATTGTAGGCCATTGGATGGAAGTTTGGACACGTGTCAGTTTGGTGTTAAAAGGTTAGGTAGGTTAGGAAGATAAGAACATTAGGAGAGGATCCTCTCCCATCAAATTAAGACCATAAGTCGAAACACCACAAATCTTCATAACGGTAAAGGGAATATTATAGCCACCTGCGGTGCCCAGCAGTTTAAAGAAGTGCCACTTGTAGTATGCCACGTACTAATAAGATTCTTTTCCTTTTGGTCAATATTAAAAGACTGGAACTGTGTTCTTAGTTGTCACTTGCTCCCAGACTCTCTAGCTCTTTCTCTCTATAAGTAAGCTCTCTCTCTGCCTTTTCATTTCAGTAAAGTATGAATCTTTCAGGTCAAGGAATATCAAAAGAGACATAAAGAAAACCTTGCTATAATGACAAATTCTGTTTTAGTTTAGTTACTCTTGCTTTCTTGTTCCTTCATTTGATCTTGATCTGCAGGTGTGGTCCTTGGAACATCATAGCTCCAAAATATGAAGATTTGTCAAGCTTGGAACGTCATAGCATCATAGCTCCAAAATCTGCAGGTGTGCTATTTGTCTACTACATTCTACTAAACAATCTGATATTCTTGAATTAGTTAATTTAGTTTATTCCTTTCAAGCTTCATTCTTTTCACACTGTATATACTCATTTACTACGTTTTTTTTTTCTTTGAACTCAAGCACTGAACTTGAAAAATGAGCCATCTATCGCATATCAAAATTCATTATCATATTTGCTATTTATAATCATATTATGTTCAACTTTATTCTCATTTTACATGAACCTAATGATAACAGTACTAATGCCTTCTCCAATTTCATTGATTCAGTTAATGTTCTGTCAAATTACAGTGAAATTGCTTTTCTGGACAAACAGTTGGACTGCGTTCAAGCCACATCTAGCATCAAGTTAAAGTTGCTTTTATGAAGGAACAATTACTTTTTCATCAGCTACATGTATTCAAGCCAACATCCATCAAAAACTTCTCACACACCAAGTTTGATTTAAACTCATTGATTTTGGTAGACAAAATTTGGTTAAAGTCCCAAAATTCTCAACTACAATCAAAAAGTTCAAATCAAATCACATCTGTACATTTTGACCAAAATAATTAGTTTTCAACGATATTCTTACGTATAAAAACAATTACTAGATGAATAAACTTCAGTTATTCTAATCATATATAATAATTTCTTTTTCCCATCACATACTTCTGATTCATTATTCATTGATAACGGTGAATCCCGCAGCAAAGTGCGGGCAAAATTTTTAGTCAAATCTAAAGAACAAGAAAGCAATACATGCATATATATATATATAGGGCTTCCACTAAGGGATCCCCTTTTTTTGGTCTTTTATAGGGATAGGCATTAGACCAACTTTTAGATCATATTTTCACATCTTAACCGTTAAGTTTTTAGGTCCTAATGTATATATCACTTCTGTAAATTTTTAGCCAAATTAGTGATCATTAAGGCATCCAAAACTGCAATTTACACGAACGGACTGAATCTGTCGAACCGGAACCGTTCGTGTTTATAATGGTAAATTACAGTTTTGGATGCCTTAACGATCATCAAATTGGCTGAAAATTTGCAGAAGTGATCTATACATTAGGACCTAAAAACTGAACGGTTAAGATGTGAAAATATGATCTAAAAGTTGGTCTAATGCATATCCCTATAAAAGACCAAAAAAAAGGGATCCCTCGCTAGAAGGCCCTATATATATATATATATATATATATGAGGGCCCTTCCACTAAAGGATCCATTTCTTGGTCTTTTATAGGGATAGGGCATTAGACCAACTTTTCGATTACATTTCGGCATCTCAATCGTTCAGTTTTTAGGTCCTAATGTGTAGATAATTTCTGTAAATTTTCAGCCAAATCGATGATCGTTAAGGTATCAAACTAGAATAAATCAATGAACGAACCAAATTTGTCAAACTTGAACCGTTCACACTTATAATCTTAAGTAGCCATTTTGAATGCTTTAACGATAATCAATTTGGCTGAAAATTTGCATAAGTGATCTACACATTTGGACATAAAATCTGAACGGTTAAGATATTAAAATATGATCGAAAAGTTGGTCTAATGCCCTATCCTTAGAAAAGAAGAAAAAAAAAAAAGGATCTCTCACTAGAAAGGCCCTATATATATATATATATATATAATCATTCTCAGGTGCGGATATCCGCACCTAAGAAAAAAGGTGCGGATTTCCATTTTTTCCCCACTTTCCGATCACATTTTTACATCTTAGCCGTTCAGTTTTTAGGTTCTAATGTATAGATCATCTCTACAAAATTTCAGCCAAATTGGTGATCGTTAAGGCATCCAAAACAGCAAGTTACACGAACGGACCGAATCTGCCGAACCGGAACCGTTCGTGTACATTGTTGTAAATTGCAGTTTTGGATGCCTTAACGATCACCAATTTGGCTGAAATTTTGTAGAGGCGATCTATACATTAGGACCTAAAAACTGAACGGTTAAGATGTGAAAATATGATCGGAAAGTGGGTCAAAACTGGAAATCCGCACCAATGAAAAACTGCGGACGTCCGCAGTGGAGAAGGCCTGTATATATATATATATATATATACATAGATTTGCTCACATAAGGGAGAGTTTTAACGGATTGTGAGGAACAAATGCATCTCAACCACATGTATTAAATATAAAAGCAGAAATTATAACAACTTAAAACTGTGCATTTATTTTCAGCCGTCAGATTCACTTGTTCCTCACAGTCCCTTAGGTGAGCAAGTATATATATATATATATACATTCCGGCTACTGTGCAGACGGTACGGATTTCCTGTTTTCCCCCACTTTCCGATCACATTTCACATCTTAACCGTTCAGTTTTTAGGTCCTAATGTATAGATCACCTCTGTAAAATTTCAGCCAATTTAGTGATCGTTAAGGCATCCAAAACAGCAAATTACAACAATGTACACGAACGGTTCCGGTTCGACAGATTCGGTTCATTGGTGTAAATTGCTGTTTTGGATGCCTTAACGATCACCAAATTGACTGAAATTTTGTAGAGATGATCTATACATTAGGACCTAAAAACTGAACGGTTAAGATCAAAATATGTGATCAGAAAGTGGGTGAAAACCAGAAATCTGTACCGAAATTTCGGTACGAACGTCTGCACCTGTGAAAAATCCTATGTGTGTGTGTGTGTGACAATTGATTGTTGATGGCATTGACTTTGCTGAAGCAGCTGTCAATTAACGGTAGCCGCCGTGGGACCTTGCATGTGATTTTTTCTGATAAAGAATGCATGCTTCTCTGGAATTGTCAAAGTTCGTAACGCTGACGAAGGCAAATATAGAAGAAATCCCAGTCATTTTGACCCTCAGGGTGAAATGGACCATTACATTCATTTTACATGTCTTAGATTAATAATTCAATAGTCGACAAGGCAATCAAGTCGAATATGTCAACCAAGCTGTCACATTAAATGTGTGTTGTAGTTGACCAGAAATAGTTGGCAGTAAACAATTTTATCTACTCATACAGACTCTCAGGATAATCATTCGTTCAAAGCTAACATAAGTTTCAAGTTTGGAAGAGACTTGCTAGTTGTTGTCAATGGCCAAACTAAGAAACACTGTCTTCCTCTATTTCTCATGTTTCTGCATGCGTTATTTTTCTTCTTCTCATGCACAAACACAAAATGCTACACTCAAGCAAGGCCAACAGCTACACGACCAGGGTGGTGATTATCTTGTTTCCGAAAATGGTTTGTTCAAGTTAGGCTTCTTCAGTCCTGGCAACTCAAGCATTTTCGGTTCTACAAGTAATCGTTACCTAGGAATATGGTACTACAAACTACCAAATGATCCAGATGCAGTATGGGTAGCCAATCCAGAAACTCCGATCATAGATACATCAGGAGTATTTACATTGGCTAGTGATGCAACATTGAAGCTCATTCATGGTGGAGGCCAAATATCTGTCTCAGATCCCAATCAAACAGTTTCTGGTAATGTGACCGTCTCCTTATTAGATACTGGAAATTTGGTCTTGAGAGAAGTAAATTCTAATGGAACACTTGGAGATGTTCTGTGGGAAAGCTTTGACCATCCAACCAACACATTGTTACCTGGAATGAAATTGGGCATCAATGTCGAGGCCGGACAGAATTGGACTATTTCTTCCTGGTTCAGCGATCAAATCCCTGCACCAGGTGTTTTTAGGCTTGGCGTTGATCCTGGTAGCACCAACCAATTGATCATCAGGAGGCGAGATGAAGTATACTGGAGCAGTGGGGTCTGGGAAAATGGAACCTTTCAAAATGCTCCTGAAATGACAAGAAGGGTTGATCTATTTGAGTTCACTTTTGTTTCAAACAAGGAAGATAAGTACTTTACTTATACCGTTAAAAACAGGTCTACCATTTCAAGGTGGGAACTGAATGCTTGGGGCCAAATCATGCAGTCCACTTTAACTCTCAACGGTACTACTTATTGGGCGAGCACAGAAGCTAGTCCATGCACATTCAACTTGACTAATCCGGAAGCCCTGTGCATAGAGGAGAAGCCCTCTGAATGCAGGAATGGCTCGGAAGGACTTGTACCAGTAAGAGGCTATTTTGATGGAAACGAAATTTTACATCATGACAAGTTGACAACAATACTAAAATGACTGTTAGTGATTGCCATGCTACTTGCTGGAGTGACTGCACCTGTATTGCCTACAAAAGTATATATACCAATGGGACTGGGTGTGTATTTATGAGTGGAGAAGCGAAATTTATCCCGAATAGTTACTTTGATGCTACTTATGTCCTTGAGATATGGAATCATAGCAAAGGTATGCATAGCTACTACGTTTACCTACAGTACTTTACGTTTGTCATTCTTCCTTGCTACACTGATTTAGCCCTATGCTTTTTTGAATTACTTTTACACCATAGACATGTACTTAACTAATCAACTAGGAAAGTTGGGCAATGGAGGGTTTCTATTACCTAATTGATCAGTTCACAACCACTTCAAGTACTTGACTCTGATGCTAATTTTGTTATTACGTCCAGATGGAACACCAGTAGAAGGAAGCAAAACGAGCGATTTAACACGAGATATAAAGAAAAAATGGTGGATATGGTGCATCGTAGGTCTTATATTTATCATGGCAGTGCTATTATGTTGCTTGTACTACAGAAAGAAAAGAAAACTAGGACTCATGAGACACACTGGTAAGTAGAAAGCGTATAAACTCTTTATGGCAGTTTTCTTATGAATTGCACGCAGGTAACTTTTAGATAAATGGGATGCAGGCCAAGAGCAAGGATTAGATGAGTTGAGATCTCAAATTACCAGATTCGGCCACATATACAAGCTCAAAATAGGTGAAAGAATAGGACAGAACTTTCGGATGTTCAGTTTTTCAGAAGTAGTGGCTGCAACAGATAACTTCTCGTCTGCCAGCAAGCTAGGACAGGGTGGGTTTGGGCCTGTTTATAAGGTAGTCTTTTCTTCTTCCGTTTGGCTGGAAGGCGACTCCAAGATTATCAAACAATGGCAGTCTGAATGTTAGCAGTTAGCACCTGAAATTAATAAAATATGCATGTACAGGGGGTATTACCAGATGGGGAACAGGTAGGAGTAAAGAGACTCGCGAGAAGTTCAGGACAAGGACTAGAAGAATTCGTGAATGAGATTACACTTATAGCTGAGCTTCAACATAGTAATCTTGTTAGGCTATTAGGTTGTTGCATTCAAGGAGAAGAAAAGATTCTGATTTACGAATTTATGGCAAATAAGAGCTTGGATGCCTTCCTATTTGGTTTGTCCACAATTTCTTTCAAATGCAGAAACTCCCCTCTTTCCCTTTCATATATAATTTTTTCTTCATTGGTATCTTGTATTTGATTATTTTGTTTACCACTAAGCATGTTATGAACTACTTAACTGCAGACTCCACTAGAAGGAGGCAATTGGACTGGCAAACACGGGTAAACATCATTGAGGGAATTGCACAAGGACTTCTCTATCTTCATAAGCATTCTAGAGTTAGAGTCATACACAGAGATCTGAAAGCTAGTAACATTCTGCTTGATGAAAATATGAACCCTAAAATTCAGACTTTGGAATGGCCAGAATTTTCGGACAGAATGAATCTATGGCAAATACAGTTAGAGTTGTCGGAACATAGTAAGTAAAAGAAAATTATCAATCTTAGAACAGCTCTGTGACATATACTGATATACATATACAAATTTTTCTGAATAGTCCTCTTTCTAAGCTTGATATAATGATTTATGCAGCGGCTATATGTCTCCAGAGTATGCCATGAGAGGCATTTTCTCTGAAAAGTCTGATGTTTACAGTTTTGGTGTTCTACTGTTGGAGATTATAAGTGGCAAAAAGAACACTACTTTTCTTTCATCTAATGGTCTCTGCCTTATCGAACTTGTAAGTTATAATGATAAATATAAACTTAGCAGTCAATTTCTACTAGATTAGAAAAACTCACATACTTGCATTACAAACTAATGTTTCAGGCCTGGGAATTGTGGAAACAAGGCCAGACCCTGGAGATAAAGGACACATTACTTGACTCTGGTTCCAACGAGGAAGTTTTAAAATTTATTCAGGTTGGTCTCATATGTGTTCAAGAGTATGCAGAAGATAGAGCTACCATGTCAGAAGTAATATCAATGCTTACAAGTGATGTCACACCTTTGTCTGATCCAAAGCAACCTGCATACACTATTTCAAGAAGTGAAGCATCTGGGTCAACGCGTACGTTACCTGATAGAAGTTCAAATACAGCTTCAGTAAATAATGTATCCACTACTGTGATGGAAGGTAGATAAGTATGCTACTTAATGGTTGTGGAGACTGCTGCAACAAAATAATTGGTCCTTTCATCTGATAAGTTCTGATCCCCTTGAGTTTCCTGGACCAGAGAGAATGCAGTCAAAATAACAGTTGTATTAATACAAAATTTGGTAATCGCTTTTGTTAACATTCTGAGCAAACTCAACTACAAAGAAGGCACCCCAAACTCATGGATCTAGCATCCTTATAACTTGAAGTGTAGTGCCCCATTTTCTAATTTTATTTTTTATTAGAGATCGATGAAGTTGTGTTGATAAGATCGAGGGTAACAGAAATAAGAAAGAGAAGCAACATCACCCGAACTCTATTGTGTTTTTGAAAGATACATCATTTCCTTTCCATTTCCAAGTTCACCCAAAGTTACAGTCAAAACACTGGACTGGTTATGATCTCCTATTTCCTATAACTGTACAAGGTATTACTTAAAAAGTTACATC
Organism: Rosa lucieae; assembly: GCA_024704745.1. NCBI lineage: Eukaryota > Viridiplantae > Streptophyta > Magnoliopsida > Rosales > Rosaceae > Rosa > Rosa lucieae. The sequence goes on along the minus strand of CM045495.1, from coordinate 3,706,211 downwards.
TAATAGAACAAAATACCAAAGCCAAGATCTTATATAATTCAGGGAAAATGTCCTTTTACCACATACTGAGGTTGTTAAATAGTAAATTGGAACCACTAATTTAGCGCAAAGCCTGAGTTTTCACATCTAGGCTCATTCCAATCATCAGTTTATTCCTAGATAACAAGACGCTACGATCTTTTAGCTACTATATTATATGGGGATTAAATTTGGGAAAGAATCAGTGCTCTAGTAATACAAGACATGCAATAGTAAAGTACTATCTATGATACCCCAAATCCTAAGGCTATGAGCAACATTCCGCTAACCAGAGTACATTTCTAATGACCTTCATGGTGAAGTATGGTGCCCATCAAACTATAGTAAGATTGAGCAAAATGAATCAAAACCAATTCAGATAATTTCATCAAATTATAGTAACACATACATATTTAGTAAATAAACTAGGCATCGACCCCGCGCAATGCTGCGGGTATACCATTGATGTGGTTAAGCTTATTAAGACAGCCAAATATAAACATTAGATAACTAAAGATGGCGTGCAGTTAGAACCAACTACTTTACATTAACTCCTTAGATGTGTCCTTTGGCATCTGATTTGAGGGGATGTTGTTGGAAGTCAGAAATTGATATGATTGAAGGATCCAATGCATAAGCAAGCATGAATGTAGTCAAGTTTGATGAGCTCTCTCTACATTAAGAATCTGGTATAAGGTATTATCATAATTTTCAACTGAGCAGACATGACGCGGAATTACAACCATATTTAAACCAGCCTAGCATAAACATAAGTAATGTTAGATAACAAACCAGTTTAGCATGAACACAATGAATCTAGCTATGTCTGTAAAAGAAAATGGTAATGCATTCTCATAAGAAAACAAAAGAATCACCCTACTTGATCCAGCCTAGCATAAAAGCAAATAATGCACGGTTGTAAAACTTAACAAACTGGAATTTCCAAAGTTATCATCAGAGTTTGAGAATTCTGAAACTAAGAGGCTCAGACTGAAGTCCACTTTATATTAGAATGAGTAGTCATAAGCTGTGTAAGCTGAAGATGTCAATTTGAGGTCTGATCAGAGTAGTCTAAGCTGCTCTGAAAATGGAGAAAGATTGATTCAATAATGATTGTTTGGTACTCAAATATTTTGAAATTTTTGTCTCAATCATTTTCGCAGAAGAGAAACAAACTGAATGTCGATCAAATGTTAGGTTTTATAAACCGAGTGGCAGCCAACACATGACTGTTGGAGAATACAGGCATAAGATAGGAGACTATAACCATTTGCATTATTTTCTAATCAGATTAAGCCACTGTATTCATAAAAGTTCAAGGCTAATTCTTGAATAGATGGTAGTTTAGAGTACCAATAATGCAGAAATTAATAACTGCTCAAGAATTCCAAGACATTTGATACAACAAAAACTCTGGTGGCATGCTTCTAATTTGACCGAGTAAGAGTTATCGCCAATCACCTGAAAGAACTTGGGCAAAATCTATCCAATTCGAAGCTCAATCTCCAACATCTTCACAACCTCCATAACCTCTATAACCTGCCATACCAATACAATATCCCATTAAGTCTAAATTTGAGTTTCTTTTGCACTGAACACACTTATATAAAGTAATAACAATTGGAAAGCATCCTACACATTGGATTGAATAAAGGAATTCGAACCTTGTTTTTGTGAGCTGGACCCAGTTCTATGGACTTGCTTGATCTTCACAGCACGAAGAGACTGGAACTCTGGGTAAACCTTGTGGATAGCTTCCACTCCATTTGGGTTCAATATCAGATACAGATACAGCTGTCCTCAGTTCCTGCTCAAATTGAAATATACAACTCAAAACCTGGTGAATTCATCATATTAGTAGCTTTTTAGTTGTTTAGTGATGAGGCTTGTCTTTAAGTTAAGGATTCTTAGATTTCATATCTAAATGTTAAAATTCGATATTCCAGGACTTGTCTCTGACAACTTGATTGTCTATATGTCTATATGTAAAGCCTTTGGTTTTCTGCAGTGAAATTTTTATTAGAAGAGGCAATGTTCTCATGCACTTGCAGCCTAAGTTTCCTGAGGGAAGTAGCTAGTTGAACCCAGAGAGAGCAGAATATGTATTTGTAAAGTGATACATGTGCGCGCACGCGGGTGCGCAAATGAAACAACTCATTATAAGCAGGGAGTGTGTATGACTTGAAACTGAAAAGTGGAAGTTCCTACAAATACCTCAGAGAGTAAACTTGCAATCTAATTTAATAAAAAAAGACCTGTTATCATTAGTAATTTAGAAAATTTCTTCACACTTATTTCCTTCACAATTGAATCACAAACCTGTTCTAGCTTAGCTCTAGCTTCAAGCCGTCTATGGCTTGTGTCTGCTCCCAAGGTTTTTCGGGATGCCATTCTAAACGATTGTAATCGTTAAAAGTTTCAATGAATTCACTTTTCAAAAAAAAAAAATTGAATCACAAACCTCATTTCTTCTCCAACAGTTTGATCTTCTAAATAATAAGAAAACTGAACTTAACTAACTACACTGAGCTAATATTACTTGGTAGTAAGCAGTGAGGGGTTTCGCAAGCTCAATGACCACAACACTCAACCTTTGCTCTTACCACTGTGATAGTCGTAAGGCTCCAAACAAAATTGAAGTCGCCGATTTGATCTGCTAGCATTGACCTGCAACAGTGATGAATTAAGAGCACCATCAAGGCCAAGTGTATGCAAATACATTTGAATCAATTAAAAGATTTTGATTGACCTTTTCAAACAAAGATTTGGTAGAGTTTTTTTGGCTAGTTCAAACAATTCCAGAGTCATGCTTCTGTCATTTATCACTTTTGAATGGCACTATCAATTGTAAAATTGAAATTGGAATGCAAAATATTCCAGACTAAAGTGAAATTAAAAGAAATGTGTAAGTAATGCCATTTTTTGTTCAACTTTAACCGTGAAACACATAAATAGTCAAATACATAATGGAGGGTGTAGTTTACATTGAATATTAATAGAGACTACATCTTTGTGTTTTATAATCTGAATGATTCCAATTGAAACATTTTTGTTAATGCGGATGAAGTTCAAACCTTAGCTTATGTTAGAGCTCTACTTGGCTGGACAGGATGATGATTTTCACTATATAGTGTCATTAGATATGAAATTAGATATATGGTTATCATATTATGCATACTGATAGTATTCTTGGACTTTAGTGTTTTACAAAATTGAAGAAAACATGACCAATCTAAACAAAATTGAAGATCCCAAATTCATTTGCTCCAACCAAAACTGCATGCACCAAAATTTTAAACCAATAAACCAACTACGAAGCTTACTTGGAGCTCAATCCCTCAAAGATCTCTGATTGCTCAATCGAATCCCCTGATTTGATCAAATGGGTGTCAGCTCAACCGGATATTCCAATTTGGGGTTTACGATTGATAATCCTCCCTCAGTCACGGTCAGCTGGGACTCCTAGAGATACGTCTGCCAAAGTGAACTCTTGTGACTTACGAGAATTTTCATATCCAACTATAACATATTACATTATTCATAGTTTATCTAGAACCAATAAGAGGATACTTGATCGATATTACAATTGAAAGAAGCTTAACATGTTATCAGTGCCATTCAAAATTTCTGCCCAAATATATAGATACTCATTCCATAGAACACATCCATACAAATATATATACATACTCATTCAAACGCAAACTCAAACCCAAATTACTTTGACCTACATGGTAATATACAAAATAGACCAAATTTAGAAACACAAAACTCAATCAAAACCATGATTTTAAACAACTCATACAAACTAAACAACAATTTCAAACAGTTCCTAACAGTATCCCAAGTAGAAAGGCCCATCAATAAATCAATACCAGAAAAGGAAAAAGGGGGAAAACAGAGATAAAGTGAACCCAAACAGAGATAAATTGAAAGAGCACTCAGTTTTTTTCAATTACACGGTCAATCAAGTTGATATGCAAGTCGCAAACAGAAAGCAAAGCAACTAAGGACGAACATAACAGGCAAACTTGCAAGACACAAAACAAATCCCTAAACCCAATCACCAAACACCAATATTTTGAACCCAAACAACCAAAACACCAGTATCTTGAACCCCAAATCAAGAACGAAGACCATTACCTGGTCAGATTGACCAATCAGGGAAGCAAAAACCACCTGCGGTGCCCAGCAGTTTAAAAGAAATCCCACTTATAGTATGCCACGTGTACTAATAAGATTCTTTTCCTTTTGGTCAATATTAAAAGACTGGAATCTTTCTTGTACTCTCTCTCTGTGTTCTCAGTTGTCACTTGCTCCTAGACTCTCCAGCTCTCTCTTTTCCTTTTCATTTCAGTAAAGTATGAATCTTTGTTTGGACTAGAAGTAAAAGTAGGAGTCTTTGAGTTACATGTCCTTTTAAAAATCTTGAAGTAATGGAGGGTTTTGATTACTTACTTTGTAGTGACCACTTAATTAGCAGTATTGACTTTGGATCAATGCTGTGACAGTGTGTTTGGATCATTGCGCGTTGGGCGTAACTAAACGATACTGAATTTCACCATGTGTGTTAGTATCTGAATTCCAATATAACTGCAATGATGTAACTCTGGGGATGGAGTTGTTGTATGGGAAGTGAAAATGAAGTAATTTAGACCCAAATGGCCAAATAACCCTCAAGATTTTCTGAAGCTGGAAATCTTACAATTTATACAGTATGAAAGGCGAATTCACTAATTGCCAAGTTAAGTAGAATTTGATACCTTTCCAATTTTGGTCTCCCTCAATGAACGTACTATCCATATGCACAAACCCTATATGTGTAGGCATAGCTGTGTTCTTGAAGACTCTGTTCTTTTCCTGATTAGCATAGCTACTGACGATCTCAACTATGAACTAGTAGTTTCTTTAATTACACCTAGCAGACATGTTCCCCTACCTTCTGTTGATTATTTTGTAGTAATTAATGATCTCACTGTCAATTTAATTTGTAGTACTGGACTCTCAACCATGGATGGATCTAAAGCTGTCCCATTGAAGGAGATGCCTCTGGGAATTGATGCAACGACTGAGGATGAATATGCATTGCAGTCTAGATTACTGCAAGAGTTCACCAGTATATCCAGCTTTGACAAGGCATGGATTAAATCTGACAGTAGTACGATATCTCATTTTCCTAAGATCGGATACATTGATACACACGCACACACATTTATGTTTCTCCTCTCTTATTTAAAGCCCTACTCCCATTTGTAATCATGATCTGTGTACAGGAAATGGCTCCCAGCAGGCAATGTTTTCAATTAGTCAACCAAACCTTTTGGCAAACAAGAGGAGGAAATTTATTCTATCCTCTCACATTTCGAAAGAAAGTAGCAACTCAGTAAAGTTCGAATGGGCCCCATTTCCTGTTGAGATGACAGGAGTCTCTGTAATTGTTCCATCACCGTCAGGTTCAAAGCTTCTTGTAGTTCGGAATCCTGAAGCCGAAGCTCCCTGTCAATTTGAAATTTGGGGTCCAGCTCAAGTGGAAAAAGAATTCCATATTCCCCAGTCTGTTCACGGCTCAGTGTATGCTGATGAATGGTAATTGATCACGATTTTTTCTGATAATTGCTTTGTATGATATATTATATTAGCCTACAAGATGATTTGTATGATTTATTATATTAGCATTGTACAAGATACTTTGTGTCTATGTCTCTACTGATTAGTCCTAGAGTTTGTATCTCAACTTGGAGCATTAGTCCTTCTAGCTTTTGTATACATTTTCTGAGATGTGGTAGAATTTAACTTTCAATGCTACAGGTTTTAGGGAATTTCTTGGAACTCTGATGAAACTCTCATCGCTTATGTTGCTGAGGAGCCATCTCCTCTCAAGCCAACATTTACATGTCAGGGCTACAAGAAAGTTAGTACCATTGATAAGGACTTTGCCAACTGGAAAGGACAAGGGGAATGGGAGGAGGAATGGGGGGAAACCTATGTTGGAAAAAGGCAGCCTGCACTTTTTGTCATCAACATTAACAGGTCTAGCACAATTTGGTTTAGCTTCTATGAGTACTAGGACTAGATGTAAAGAGATCTCTTCTTCAGGAGGAAAACTTATTTTGAATTTCACAATGCTATATAGTGGAGACACACAAGCTGTTAAAGGAATTGAAAAGCATTTGAGTGTTGGCCAAGTTGTGTGGGCACCGCCAGTTAGAGGATCACAACAGTATTTGGTTTTTGTTGGGTGGTCAGCAGATACCAGAAAGCTCGGAATTAAGTACTGTTATAACAGGCCCTGTGCTTTGTATGCGGTTAAGGCACCACTTTATGGATCAGAAGCTGATGGGCAAGAGATCAAGTGAGTTGCTTTCTGAATGCTTATGTTCATTTAGCTGGGCCCTTCTGCATGTAACTTGTTTTAAGATTTATTGTCCACAGACATATGATATACTTGGTGAATTCTTTAACAGTTCCAGAGATAATTCAATTAAAGATTCTCCTGTGGTAAATCTAACTAAAAGCATAAGTAGTGCCTAGCTACCATCCACGTTTCAGGTATTGTATTTTTTCCTCAGATGCTTGGTTTTGTTTTTATTCATACGTTCCAGAAGCCTGTAACCTCGACATTTTACTTAATTGAGTCTATGATATCTTGTGCTGAATTCCTTCTTAGGTTTCTAAGAATCTTCAATTTGGAACTACTTATAAAAAATATTCTTCTTCAGGAATACATTTTCACTAAGTCAAGATTTATCTTGAATTGCTAGCCTAGATAGAACTGAAAATTTATTTTTCCTTTCAGTTTTGTAACTGAAGTAGAGATGCTAATATAAAGAAAAGCAGAATGGCAATTGTTATTGTTGTTTCAGTTGGTATCTACTAGATAGCTGATTGATTCAAACATTATCCACTTGATGGCTGATTGTAATATCATAAGTTTAAATTTTACAGTCCAGATGGAAAATTGCTTTTGTTTTTATCTTCAAGAAGTGCTGTGGATTCTGGGGCACATTCTGCAACAGATTCTCTGCACAGAATTGATTGGCCAAGAGATGGGGTGCCATGCTCATCTTTTATAATTTTTGATGTGGTGAGATCTTCATCTTTTATCTGTTTGATATGAGTTCATCAATTTCTTGTGCTGTTTTAAACCACTCACTTTCATGCAATTCTTGACTTAATTTGTTAGCCTGTAAAGTATGATAAAGATTCCTTTATTAGCATGTGCACATAAGCTCTTTCAATTCCTTGTAGTGGTGCAAACTTCTACAAGCTGACATTCAAGAATTCTTAGATTGAAAATCATGAGTGCGAAATGGCAATACATAGTGGTGTTACATTTATACTAAATACTGTACAAGAATTTGCTGCGTTTCTACAACAATTATGTGCTTGTGTTGAAACTTGGAGCTTGATGTTGTTCTCATATTTATTACACGGCTAACCTGTCATAATGCTTTAATGTATATGCACTGGGGAGCAACTTTAATTAGGTAGCATCTACTGTAGTTATTCATGAACTTAACTATCTTGAACAAAAGGTTTTAGTTACATGAACTTGATATCAGCCAAAAAAATGTTTATGATTTAAATTTTAAAACATGTTATATGAGTTTTACTTTACCCTGTCTCCATCGCTTCCTCCGTATTACACTTAATATACTTTGCATCTGAAGATTCCTGTTGTAATGTGTGCGGATGATGGTTTCTTCCCTGGCCTTTACTGTTCAAGTTTCCTTCGTAATCCATGGTTTTCTGATGGATGCACGATGGTCGTATCTTCCTTCTGGGGCAGCTGTCAAGTAGTACTTTCTGTCAATGTGTTGAGGTATAATCATTGTTCATATAACTCTCTTGGATTCTACACATATATAACTTGTTACATTTATATGAAACTGCAGTGGAGAGGTACTACGCATCAGCCCTACTAATTCAAACTTTTCATGGAATGTTCTTTCATTGGATGGGGACAACATCATTGCTGGTAACATCAAAGCCCTATTTTCACTGCTAATTAGGCAGACAATTTTAGAGAATTATAATGAGATCACCGCTTCTTGTTGGATTTTTGAAGTGTCTAGCAGTCTAGTAAATGTACCACGCATCAAGTATGGTTATCTTGTTGATAGACAGAAGAAAAGCACTGCATGGAATTGGTTAGATGTACCAAGCACCACAAACGAATGCTCTGAGAAGGTATGTCAGTTTGCTTTTCGGAATGTTATATAATTAGTTTCCACATGTCAAGACTATCTTGAAAGCATCACAATTATCTGTTTGCAACAGGTGGAATCTTTGCTCTCATCTCTTCAGTTCAGTATAATGAACATTCCTGTCAGGGATGTTTCTGATAGCCTAACAAAAGGTATTATATGCCAATTTTGTTTGGTTGTGTATTAAACAATAATTGATTTTAATGTCCTTCATGTGCTTCAATCTTTTCAGGTGCTGGAAAACCTTTTGAGGCTATATTTGTGTCTTCCAAAACTAAAAGAAGTGATTCATTTGATCCATTAATTGTATTCCTTCATGGAGGCCCGCATACTGTTTCTTTGTCAAGCTTTTCAAAGTCCTTAGCATTTCTCTCTACAATTGGGTTTAACTTGTTACTTGTAAATTATAGGTAAGTTATGATTCTCCTTTCTCTTCTTTTTTCTTGTCACAGTCAGTGTACATCTAAATATATTTGATGTTCAACAAATGTTTGATGGCTGCCCAACAGTTAGATACTATCCATAAGTTTTGCCAAATATCATTTGCAATAGCAATATCTACACTCAAACATGTCTGATTAAAGTTGATTTAATGATCATATGCTTACTGCATATGACAAACCTGTTTACATATGTTGTCCTTTAGATATCAGCTTGTATCTTTATGGATTTGCTCCCACTTTCCTGATTTCTGACAAGTTATGATATTAACTTATTCTAGAGGTTCACTGGGATTTGGTGAGGAAGCACTTCAATCTCTTCCAGGGAATATTGGCTCCCAGGTAATCTTACTTTTGCAATGCTAGCTGGCTTGGTGCCTTAGCTTGCCTATTGTCTATCTCAAATTTGATTATATAGTCCTATTCTTGTGCCATCTCATATTATTAGTATACTCGCAATGAGGTATTAGCATGTTTGTGATTTCTAGTTCCTAAACTCTTACTTTCTTCTCTACAGGATGTGAATGATGTACTTGTGGCTGTTGATCATGTCATTGACATGGGGCTCGCTAGTCCATCCAAAATCGCCGTTCTTGGTGGTTCTCATGGTGGCTTTTTAACAACTCACTTAATTGGTCAGGTGTGTAGCTTGCAGAAAGTAGGACTATCTGTTCATTTTTCAGAACAGAGATAGAAACCATCTTCGTGTATAAAATTTCATTTCTTGTCATCATGCATTTCAAGTTCTGGATACCACTAGTAGGTGGTTTTATTTTCAAAGATCTAATTTCACTAATGGGATGCTTCTCTTTGGGATTGGATTCTCGGGCTTTTGATTTGCTTCCAGCTTTTTAACATATGAACACCAGGTAGATCAAATGCTTTAGAAAGTGATATTGCATTGAAATTTGATAACCTTGTACCTGAAATATGCAGGCACCGGAGAAGTTTTTTGTGGCAGCTACAAGGAATCCTGCATGTAACCTGGCATTGATGGTTGGTACAACAGACATCCCTGATTGGTGCTATGTGGAGGCCTATGGAACTGAGGGAAAAAATAGATATACAGAAGCACCTTCAGCTGAGCATCTGGCTCTCTTTCACAGAAAGTCTCCTATTTCACAAATTTCAAAGGTAGGCTAGTTTAAGCTTCTTTTACTATATTAGGAGCTGACTTCGGATTTTGAAGCTTTAATAGGACAACATTGGAATAGAAGGTCGATCCAGAGAAAGATTTATAACCAAACAGAATGATGTAACAGTTGTCGCCACATTACTTTGTTTCGGTCATTCCTTAACTGCATGGACTTTCATCTTTTGAGAAACTACAAAGACGATGGGAAAGGCGAGTAACATAATATTCATGCCATTCGCTTAAGCATGCTGTGTGATATAACTGCATGATGCGAAGCAAAACAATTGAAATGAATGATAGGTCATATGCTTCTCTAGTGGTTTGAAGTTTCTGACATATTACACTTGCATTTAATCAAGCAGCCTAAAATATACAACTGATGTCATTTGCCTTCAAACAGAACATTTTAGATGATGGATCTACTGACGAGTTTGCTATTTCTAACTTTCTTAAACTTGATGCTCTCTCTGCAGGCCAAAACACCCACCCTTTTTCTCTTGGGTGCTCAAGATATTCGCCTTCCAATTTGTAGCGGATTGCAAGTAAGTTGTATAACTAGATAAGGAAGATTTAATCCACTTATTGATTTAGCAATGTTAACAAGTGCTTGGATATTTACTCGTATTGGCTGCCTAGCAGTAGAAACTAGAAAGTGAATGAAGCACAAATTCAGAGACGGTTGGAATCTATGAATCTCTTACTTACTTTGCTGCCTAGTTGTGTGGAAACTTTGATGCATAATGACTAATGAGTACTCATGTATAAAGAAAATTAATATGGATTTGATAAATTGCAGTATGCTCGGGCATTAAAGGAAAAGGGAGTTGCTGTGAAAGTCATTGTGTTCCCTAATGACAACCATCCAATTGACAAGTACATACATGATCCAAATGTGGCTTTTACTTTCTATTCATTAGTAAATACTGCATGCAAGCTTGGATTTCTATCTCATTCAAATTCCTGTTTTGCAGGCCGCAATCCGACTTTGAGAGCTTTCTAAATATCGGTGTGTGGTTCAAGAGGTATTTGTTCTAAATGAGCAAGAGGTATGTGTGGTCCAATGTTGCTGTGGTCAGGGCAAATACTAATATACCGTGAAGGAGCTGTTTAGCAAAGTTACATTTAGTATGGTGGATCCACATACAGATTCAAGTGGAAGTCATTTTAACCATAAAGAGGTTGTTAAACTGTACATTTGAACCTTTAGTTAGATAAAAGTAATATCTGAATTCGGAATTGGTGGTTTAGCAAGTTAATATGCCACTATTTTTTTTTTCAAATCAAAGCATAATATTATTATTACGAGAAGACTCCATGAACATACAAGAAACTACGGGTGTACATATGGTGGCCTCATCAAACCTTTCCAAGGTAAACCACATGAAGAAACCCTGGGCGTACCACACACCCTAAAATACACATGAAAATAATACATAAGTAAATTCATAAGCCATGGAGGGCCTTCTTCCCAACAACGAAAACAATCTTCACCATTTATGACCGATATGCTCGATGTTGGAATAAAACTTTCACCCCTCCCACTACACGAACTAGCCTTTTCACCGTATTGCCAATACATTGTAAAAGCATGAATAAGGGGCAGTTTCTTTTTGGATTAGAAAAATTGTCAATACACTGTAAAAGCATAAATAAGGTGCAGTTTCTTAACCAAAAAAACCTTCATATACTACCAAACAGAAAACCTTCAATATGTGTAAGAACACCTTGATAATGACCAAGAGGCATTGCATTGTGATGTAACAATTTGCTATCGCTTATCGTCCTTCCATCATTGTAATGCTAGCTTCATTTGTGGAGAAATTAGTATTCTCAAAGTGTGGTTGAGGATGATGAGCTGAGTTTTGTATAGTGAATACAGGCATCTTCGGATTTGGACCATCTTTCTCGCTGCTTAGCATTAAAGCTGCATCCATCATGGTAGGTCTATCCGCAGCATTGTCCTGTACACAAAGAAGCCCAACATGCACGCATGTCTTTACTTCTGATGAGGAATATAAATCACCCAATACTTCATCTACTAACTCCACTGCCCTACCTTCATTCCACAAGTTCCATGCCTGAAAATAATCCCATTAAATTGTTAAGACTTGTCAAGACCCCAAAGCTGTAGACAAGATTACATTAGGATTTAGAGTATGAACTAACATAAGCAAGGAAGCCTAGCTGTTGGTCATATAAATAGAAGTTGGTATTCTTCTTGCTGCTAATAACCTCCAATACCAGGACCCCGAAGCTGTAGACATCAGATTTTTCGGAAAATATCCCACCCATGGCATACTCTGGAGATATATAGCCACTGCACATCAAACACATTAGTATGTATCTGAAAAAATTGCTTCTTTTGGTCCCTATAGCTTAAAGAACTGATTCTCACCGTGTTCCAACAACCTTCTGAGTATTTTCTAGACTCTGTGTTTCTTCAACCATGCGTGCCAATCCAAAATCTGAGATTTTTGGATTCATTTTCTCATCCAAGAGAATGTTACTAACTTTTAAATCTCTATGTATCACCTTCACGTAGGAATCATGATGAAGATAAAGAAGCCCTCTAGCAACACCCTGAATAATATTAAAGCGTGTGGCCCAATTAAGCACTGCTCTCTTCATCGGATCTAATCAAATATTCAATGGACCCAGTTAGAGTGGTATTGCTATTCATATTTCCCATGCCCGTAACAAAGAAACATTGACGATCACTAGACTTCTAGCCTTAAATATAACTAGATTTCTACACTTTTTAGTATTAAAAAATAGAGATATTTGTACGAAATGTGGTGAGTACAAAATACATATTTGAACTGAACATACACACAAAATATTTGACAGTGGTGAGCATTAAACTTGCAGGGCTTAATGTCTTCCTCAATCAAACCCTATGATAATTTGTGACTTGGTAAATTTAGTTCATGTGAATTCATCATAACTCTATGCTAGAACTTTTCAAGCATATTTATATTAAAAGGAATATAGGTAAAGATGAGTAACGTACTGCAGCTAAAATAAAACACTAGTGAAACTAACCATATAGAAAAGTATCCAAGCTTTTGTTTGGCATGAACTCGTAAATCAGTAACTTCTCATCCTCTTTTACAGAGCAGCCCATCATTCTAACCAGGTTTTTGTGTTGAAGATTAGAGATCAACAGCATCTCATTCTTGAACTCTTCGACACCTTGTCCTGAGCTAGTAGAAAGTCTTTTTACTGCTATTTCCTTCCCTTCTGGTAGCATCCCCTACACGACGTCCACAAATTAGTCATTGCATGCATGTCTATATATATCTTGAACCTTCTGAAGTGCTATATATGTTTTGCTTAGCAAAGAAAATACCTTATAAACTGGGCCAAAGCCTCCTTGCCCAAGTATGTTTGTGATGCTGAAGCTGTCTGTGGCGATTAGTATGCTATCAAAATCATATATCTTTAGCTCTGAGGGATCATGCTTCCCTATATATTCTCGAATACCGTCTCTATGAATCTTAATCATACTAGTTGATCTCAAGCGTCGTGCTGTTAATTCGACGTGTCCTGATTGTGCAAATAAAACTATCAAACAGAGAGTTGGAACTGACAATAAATAATGAATTCTTATAATGTTAGTACCAGAAGCAACATTTGGGTATCAGACAATAAATAATGAATTCTTATAATGTGCTAAATTAATTGACCCCCTCATCTAATTCTCTTACGCTTTTGGTTAGCACGCCACCTGTGCAAACTGAAGACTATAGCAACCAAGATACTCATAAATCCAATAGCTGTAAGGCTAGCAATTAACTTTATCGCCTTTCCTTCACCTGAAAAGAAAGAACAAAATCAACTTACAATACAAACGAAAATTAGTGGCATATGAGTTGTGCAAGAGCTATTATCATTTACCTAGTTCTGAGTGTGCTAGGCGGACATAAAGATCTTCTCCAAAAGATGGAAAATGCTGCATATCAATAAGGTCTTTGAACCACACCAAACACCCTATGGTTTTCAACATATGCATAAGCCAGGCAAGAACAATTACTCAGGCACTGTATCTTGCAGTCCTCAAGCCTGTCTTCAGCCAAAGAACTCAGAAACTCATGAAAATCGGGTACTTTCAATCTTTCCAACTTCAAAAACCCGTCTTTTCCTTTTGATAAGACTGATTCATTTGTGTATGTCTCACAAGACAAATTTGTTCGTCTGACACAACCTCCGGTCCAGTTTCCTTTGCTCCATTCTTCATTGGACTTGGGTATAAACCCTTTCACACACTTGCAGAGTGGAGATTCAGAAGGTTTGCAAACCCCAAAAGGTCCACAGGCACCATAATTGTCACATGGGTTTTTCCATGACTCAAAGTTAGGATACCAGTTCTTGCCACTTTCTGAAAACATAAAGCTCAGTATTCCATCTGAAGAGATGGCGCCATATGCAAGAACTTTGTCACCAGGAATTTTGTCAAAACTGAAAGAAAAATACCTTGTTCCCTGTGTCTCGTTATCAACAAGAGTAAATGGATTTAAATACTGAGATTCCATTGAGGGTACAGCAATAAACTTTGATTTATCCCATGGCCCACTTCTCCAGTGGGGAGTAGATCCATTAATCCAAATGAACGCTTGTGCTGGCAACTCTGCTGACAGTCCGGCCGAGAATATCCCCGGTGATGGATCATTTTCACTTTTCCAAGACGTCAAGAAATTCTGTTTTCCAGAACCACTATCATATCCCATCAACATGCTTGGCAGAAGTGAGTCACTAGGATTATTAAAGCTCTCCCACATAACAGCTCCCATAACATCTTTGACAACGAAGTTTCCATTATCTAAGAGAACTGCAGATGAACCATTAGATATATTGGTTGACCAGAAAGAACTCTGTTTTCCATCTACGAGCTCCAGACTCCCGCTGCTTCCAATTCTCAAGCTAGCCAAGGTGTCTTTATCTGCAAGAGGATTATCTCTGTTAGCCACCCATACATACTTGCGGGGAAATATACTTTTGTGCCACAACCCCAAATACTTGTTAGCAGAACTCTTGGGACTGAAGAAGCCCAGTTCGTATATTAAGCCAGGAGAGACTAGAGTTTCTCCATCAGATAATGGGTGTGAAGAAGTTATGTTATATACTTCAGCGCCATACTGTGATGGAAGCAAGCTGAAGATGAATAAGAAAAACAAAGTAACACTACCCAGTTGCATCCCTCCCCAGATATGTTTCCCAGACGAACAATGCCAATTATTCTCAGTTTTACAAGGATAGCTCTGCTAATGGAAGTTCTATGATAGTTCTGCGGACTTCTGCCAATGCTTTCAAAGTCATGGCAGACAAATTTGATAATCTAAAGCCGCCAATCCCGCCATGGATGGCTCTTCTTCAGTTATTCTGCTTCTTAATTTCACCGAAATTTCCAAAAGGTCCAAAACTTTAATTTGGTCTTTAAGTGTTGGGTGAGTGTGTGATTATGTGACTAGCATCGAAAAGGTCCAAATTATAAGTTTCCTTATTTGGGCCTTTTGTGTTGGGTGTACTGACTAAATGATTAGGTGACTGTGGCATCAAAATCACATAAAATAATTTTAAAAAGGTTATGTTAACCTATTCAATAATTGAGTAAGAAAATTATGTTTAACCACTGTTAGATGGAAATTTAAAGATGGAAAATAAAACAACTTAATTTAAAAATAATTATTTCCCCTATTCCTAACTAGGTGAACACAACAACTTCTTCCTAAAAGCATAAAAATTGAACATCTTGTTATTCATATATGTATATCAAATTAATAGACCCATTACAACGAGCCTAATTTTACCAAATTGAAATAAATTATTAAAATTAAGTGAGTGTAAAGTGAGAATGCATTCTCATTCACAAGCATAAAGTGAAATTGAGAAGAGTGTAAAGTGAGCATACATATGTATAATTCTTGATATAAAAGGATCTTGACTGATTAAATACACTAGATATGAATGGAGACATGCTACAGAAATAATTTACTAGCGTTTATCGTCCTTCAATCATTGTAACGGTAGCTTCATTTGTAGAGAAATTAGTATTTGATTACACGTATTTTTATGCATGTAACTTCATCTAAAACACTAGAAATAAGCTAATACTTGAGTCAATTAATATGTAATTAATCCATTTTTATCCATTGTGTAGGAAATAAGCGGAGTTGCGGAAATCGAGATGAAATGACCCAATGCTTTCAAAGTCATGGCAGACAAATTTGACAATCTAAGCCGCCATGGATGGCTCTTCTTCAGATCTTCTGCTTCTTAATTTCACCAAAATTTCCAATAGTGTTGGGTGAGTATATGATAGGTGACTAGCATCGAAAAGGTCCAAATTATAAGTTTCCTTATTTGGGCCTTTTGAGTTGGGTGTACTGATTAAATCCGTAGATTACACTATTGAAGCTATTGGCTAAATGTCTTACAAGTCATGAAACTGACACGTGACTGGGTGAGGATGTTGGCCTTGAGAGAATTCTCTCTCTGGGCTTGAAGATAGGGGAAATAAAGGTCGGTCTTAAATTTTGGTCCTATCAAATTCCTAGCAGTACATGCTGGTACTGCATAGAAAATGAGTCAGCAATGGGCAGTGTAGTGGTACTAAGCAAAGCCAATGCCCCTTTGAATTGGTGCGTCAACTCCCTTCTTCCAAGATACCCTCCTTCTCCTCCTATTATATCTCACCTTTCGTCCACTCCCAGACTCTTTCGCTCTCTTCTCTCTACGTAAGCTCTCTAACTTTTCTCTATCATATATATAAATATATGTATAGACTCTATATATTACCTATGTAACTTTCCTCACTGCTTTGATTCTGCTTGTTTCTGGGTATTGATCGTTTCCTTCTGTTTGGGCAAAAGTTCAAATCTTTGAGTTACTTTTGTGGATGGAATCATGAGGGTGTGTATAAAATTTGTTTCAATGGATATTTAGATTGAAGAGGTGGTAATTTTAGTGACCCAGAACTTGACTTGAAGATTTTCTGAAGCTGAAAATCTTGCAATGCTGTGTACGGATGAATTTGATTGTGATGAATTGAAAAGAATGAGAAGATATGTGAAAAGTTCTTACCTTTGCTGTGTAATAGGCTGTTTGATAACTATGGGAGCTTTTTCCTTAGTCTTGTTCTTGGCTGCCCAATTATCATTAACTGTTTGTAGAAAAGTTATCAATTACGTAAGTACTTGTTTTTGTTAGAATATAAGTGCTGTATTCTGTGGAAGAAAGAATGGCATGCTTGTTTCTCATTTGTGTAATCAAAAGGCAAACAAGAAAGTAAAACGTTGGGAACAAAAGATGTGTTCTTGGAGATTATGGTTTTGCTATTACCAAAGCTTTTGACCATCCAATTTATAAACTACTGTTATATCAGTGTTCTCCCTGATTGAGGGACATGTTCCCATACTTTCTGTTGATTGTGTTCTAGTAACTGAATGATGTTCTTGCAATTTAATCTGTAGTAAAAGATTCTCAACCATGGATGGTTCTAAAGCTAGTGCATTGAACGAGATGCCTCTTGGAATAGATGAAACTACTGAGGAAGAATATGCTTCGCAGTCTAGGTTACTTCAAGAATTCCATAGTATATCCAGCATTGACAAGGCATGGATAAAACCTGGAAGTGGTATGATATCTCATTTTTTTAAACATAAGTATATATTGATATTTATATGTGCATATATATGTCTCTCCTCTCCAATATAAAGCTGAGCACCCATTTCTAATCGTGATCTTTGTACAGGAAATGGCTCCCAGGCAATGTTTTCATTTAGTCAACCAAATCTCTTGGCAAACAAGATGAGGAAATTTATTTTATCATCTCATATATTGAAAGAAAGTAGCAACTCGGTAAACTTCCAATGGGGCCCATTTCCTGTTGAGATGACCGGAGTCTCTGTAATTGTTCCATCACCATCAGGTGCAAAGCTTCTTGTAGTTCGTAATCCTGAAAACGACTCTCCCTGTCAATTTGAAATTTGGGGTCCGGCTCAAGTCGAGAAGGAATTCCATATTCCCCAATCTGTTCATGGCTCGGTATATGCTGATGGCTGGTAATTGATCATGTGATTGTAGTTTTCTATTGATTGCTTTATATGATATTTGATGTTAACCTTGTGTATTAGACAGTGTGTCTATGTCTCTAGTGATTAGCTGTAGAGTTTGTACCTCAATTCTGAGCATTAGTCCTGTTGGAGTTTGTCTAAATTTTTTGAGATTTAGTAGAGTTCATCTTTCAATTGTACAGGTTTCAGGGAATTTCTTGGAACTCTGATGAAACTCTCATCGCTTATGTTGCTGAGGAACCATCTCCCTCCAAGCCGACATTTACATGGCAGGGCTACAAGAAAGGTGGTTCCACTGATAAGGATGTTGGCAACTGGAAAGGCCAAGGGGATTGGATGGAGGATTGGGGGGAAACTTATGCTGGAAAAAGGCAGCCTGCACTTTTTGTCATAAATGTTAACAGGTCTGGTAAAATTTGGTTTAGTAAAGAGATTTCTTCTTTAGATGGCAAACTTATTTTGAACTTTCCTATCCTATGCAGTGGAGAGACACGAGCTGTTAAAGGAATTGAAAAGCATTTGAGTGTTGGCCAAGTTGTGTGGGCCCCACCAATTAGTGGATCCCATCAATATTTGGTTTTTGTTGGGTGGTCAGCAGATACCAGAAAGCTTGGTATCAAGTACTGTTATAACAGGCCCTGTGCATTGTATGCTGTTAAGGCACCACTTCATGAATCAGAAGCTGATGGGCCAGAAATCAAGTGAGTTGCCTTCTTAGTGCTTATGTCTATTTTGTTGGGCCTTTCTGCATGTAAATTTTAAGATTCCTCATCCATAGACAGATGATATAATTGTCGAATTCTTTAATTGTTTCAGAGATAGTTCAACTGAAGGTTGTCCTGTGGTAAATCTAACTCAAAGCATTAGTAGTGCTTTCTTTCCACGATTCAGGTATTTGTCTTTCTTCCTCAGATACTTAGTTTTGTCTTTATTTGAATTCTGTCTGTAGTAGCAGAGTTCTTTCTAGGTTTCAGATTGGTAACTAATAAGTATCTGCCTACTGGAATACAAGTTTTGTATGTTAAGGTTTACCTTGAAGTGCAAACCTAGATTTAACTAAAACTTTATTTTTCGCACGTCTTGCTTTCTTCAATCTTGTTACTGGAATTAGTATCTTGACTGTCTTCATATAAACAGGAGTTTGTTAAAAAGCGGACTTTGAATGGTTATGGTTGTTTCAATTGTTATCTACTGTTGGCTGATTGTAATTGAAACATGATCAATGTAACTTTTCCAGCCCAGATGGAAAATTGCTTTTGTTTTTATCTGCAAAAAGTTCTGTGGATTCTGGGGCCCATTCTGCAACAGATTCTCTTCACAAAATTGATTGGCCAGTGGATGGAGTGCCATGCTCATCTGCGGAAGTTGTTGATGTGGTGGGCTCTTCATCTTTTATCTGTTTGATTTCAGCTCAGTTAATTTTCTGTGCTGTTTTAAACTACTCACATTTGTGCAAATCTTGACTTAATTTGTTGTCCATGGAAATCATGAGAAAAGTTCACATTCCAGGAATCTGAAGTGAAAATCGTGAATATGAAATGCCAGTATGTAGTAATGGTATGTGTTATCAGTGGTAGAGCAAAGGATATTCTTCTTACCCAGCAATTGTTCGAGTCTTGGCAATATGTAGTAATGGTATGTAGGTTACCAGCAATTGTTCATACCAAGACTCGAACCAGTGACCATTTGCAAGTAATAAGCTGGGCAAACAACCACTCCAACTGCAACTCTATAGTTTTTAAAGACAAACCTTACCTGTGACCTAGTCTTTTTGCCCAGCTCTGCCGCTGTACATTACTAAATATGATTGGTACTTACCAGTGGTATGCTGGACAAGAATGTGGTGTGTTGCTACTGGCTACTATATACTAATGTATTCTGTGCTGAATACTATATACCAATGGTATGCTGTACTGAATCTTAGAGTTGATGCATTCATGCATATTCATTGCCTGGGTAACCTCCCTATTGATGCTTAAAATTGTATGTACTTAGAAACCAATGTCATTATGCACAAACCCATTATTAGGGAGCAACTTTAGGTTGCTAGCACTGTCATTATGCAGAGACCCTTAATTATCTTGTACAAAAGGCTCTAGTTTCATGCAGTTAATAACTTAATATCACACAACATAGTTATGGTAGGTACAAAACATGTTTGAGTTTTTCTTTCTCTCTTTCTCTGTCTCCCTCCCTTCCTCCATTTTACACTGAAATCTTAATGCACTTTCCTTTTGAAGATTCCTGTTGTAATGTGTGCGGATGATGGCTGCTTCCCTGGCCTTTACTGTTCAAGTTTCCTCACTAATCCATGGCTTTCTGATGGATGCACGATGATTATATCTTCCTTCTGGGGCAGCTGTCAAGTGATACTTTCTGTGAATGTGTTGAGGTATGTGATTGTTCTTATAGCTTGCTTGTATTCGCAGACTTCTTTTACCTTGTTTATGTAATTAACCCTAACACTAAAATGAAATTGCAGCGGACAAGTATCACGCATCAGCCCTACTGATTCAAACTTTTCATGGGATGTTCTTTCACTGGATGGGGACAATATTGTTGCTGGTAACATGAAATCCTAATTTTTACTGATAGCCACACAAATTTAAAGATGTATAATAAAATCCCCACTTGTTTTTTGATCCTTGAAGTGTCTAGCAGTCCAGTAGATGTGCCTCACATCAAGTATGGTCTTCTTGATGATAAAGAAAGTAAAAGCACTGCATGGAATTGGTTAGATGTACCAAGCCCCACAAATGAATACTCTGAACAAGTATGTCAATTTGCTTTTCTATTATTGTATAAATTATATCTGCACATCGAGATTATCTTCAAAGCTTTACAGTAATTTTACTCAAATTACTCTTTGCTACAGGTTAAATCATTGCTCTCATCTCTAAAATTCAGTATATTGAAGATTCCTGTCAGGGATGTTTCTGATTGCCTAACGAAAGGTATTACAAGCCAATTTCTTTCTTGTGTGTTAAAAAATAATTGATTTTGATGTCCCATATATGCTTAAACCTTTCAGGTGCTAGAAAACCTTTTGAAGCTACTTTTGTCTCTTCCAAAACTAAAAGAAGTGATCCATTAGTTGTAGTCCTTCATGGTGGCCCACATTCTGTTTATTTGGCAAGCTTTTCAAAGTCCCTGGCTTTTCTCTCTTCAAATGGGTTCAGTTTGTTACATGTAAATTATAGGTAAAGTTATGATGCTCCATTTTCATCTTTTCTTATCACAGTCAGAGGATTCCAAATTGTTCAGCTATAAGTGTATTCAATGTTCAACAAAATTACCACTAGATTTGAAGCAGATGTACAATGATCTTAGAGAGACAAAAATTAATGAGAGTAGCTCCCATGCTTGAAGAAGATTCTCTTTTATACAACAGCTCCCATTTTTTCAATTTCTGACAATTTATGATGTTAATAAATTTTAGAGGTTCACTGGGATTTGGTGAGGAAGCACTTCAATCTCTTCCAGGGAAAGTTGGCTCCCAGGTGCTTAGACATATGTACCTTTCATTCGAGAAATACTAGTCTTACTTTTGCAATTTCTACCTGCATGTTGGCTTAGGGTACCTATGCTCTAACACAGTTGTGATTCTGTAAAGTTCTATTCTTGTGCCATTTCATTTATTAGTTTACCTGCAACAAAGTATTTTCTTTATACTATGTGTGTGACTTCTAGTTCCTAATATTTTAGGTTCTTCTCTGCAGGATGTAAATGATGTACTGGTGGCTATTGATCATGTCATTGACTTGGGACTTGCTAGTCCATCAAAAATTGCAGTTCTTGGTGGTTCTCATGGTGGCTTTCTAACAACTCACTTGATTGGCCAGGTGTGTAGTTTGCAGAAAGTATGAGTACATATGCATATCTGCATTTGGCATAACGTACACAAAGTTGAACAATCTTCATGAACATAATGTGCATTGTTGTCATTACGCATTTCAAGTCCTGGATATCACTAGTTTGTGGTTTTATATGCACAAATCTGGTTCCTCCTATTCGATGGTTAATATTTGGAGAGCTCTATGGGAGCATTGAGACTTTTGTTTTTTTCAAGCTCTTTATTTGTTTTAAGCATCTATGACGTATTATGCCTGGTAGTTTGAATGCTTTAATAGATGATATTACATAGAAATTTGATATCTTCTGCCTGAAATGATGCAGGCACCAGAGAAGTTTGCTGCGGCTTGTGCAAGGAATCCTGTCTGTAACCTTGCATTGATGGTTGGTACATCAGACATCCCTGATTGGTGCTATCTGGAGGCGTTTGGAAGTGAAGGTAAAAGTATCTATTCAGAAGCACCTTCAGCTGAGGATCTGGCTCTTTTTCACAGCAAGTCTCCTATTTCACATATTTCAAAGGTATGCTTGTTTAAGCTTCTTTTACTATATTAGTGAGTTGACTCAGGACTTTGAAGCTTCAATACAACAATATTGGAATAGAAGGAAAACCTAGAGTTTAGAACCATATAGAGTTAGAAAAACAGTTCCCCTTTCGTTACTTTTTGTTTAAAATTGATTGACTGCAGGCACTTTCACATTATGAGTAATTGCAAAGACATTTGAAAATGGAGTAACATGATATTGATTCCATTTTCTTAAGCTAGCTGTGTACTAGGATTGCATGATGTGAAGCAAAAGCTGCTAAATATTCGTTCAAATGAAAAATAGAAAAAGTTGATATAGAGGGAGGGACGTAATTCTTAAGGAGCCCAATAGTCCAGGCAGTGGCCCTTTCCAGTGTAATGGTAAAATCGTGTGCTGTCAAATGCATACATGAAGGTTTGATTCTTGAGGGTGGCTAATTCAAGTGAATCAATAACCACGGTAAAGATAGTATTGTTTCCCTAACTTTTGCCGGATCATATGCTACTCAAACTCGGTTCATATGCTACTCTACTGGGTTAAACATTCTAACATATTGCACTGCCTAGAATATACAATTGATTTCCTTTTTCTTAGAAAAAACTAATACTTTAAATTATATTATCTTTTGAGAAGTGAAAAGCTCACTATCTTCGGACCTCCTTACATTTGATGCTCTCTACAGGTCAAAACACCCACCCTTTTTCTGTTGGGTGCAAAGGATCTTCGTGTTCCGATTTCCACTGGATTGCAGGTAAGCTATGTTCCCCTTCTAATCAACTAGACATGTCATATTTAATCCCACTTAATGATTTGACAACATTAGCAAGTGCTTGGATAATAGAGTGACTGAAGCAAAAACTCAAAAACGTTTGCATCTATGAATCACTTATTTCATCCTTTTTCTAATTAAACATAAGTGATTTCTTTTGCTGCCCTGTGGGGTGGATACTTTGATGCATAGATGACTACTAAACTGTAATGATGTGAGAAGAGATGTGATTTTGATGTTTATTATTTGCACTTTTGCAGTATGCTCGGGCATTGAAGGAAAAAGGAGTTGCTGTCAAAGTCATTGTGTTCCCTAATGACATCCATCCAATCGACAGGTAAAGACATGATCCAAATGTGTGTTGTGCATTCTACTCATTAGTTACTACTGCGGCCAAGCACATAAAATTCATGCTTGGATTTTAATCTCTTTCAAATTCTTGTTTGCAGGCCTCAATCCGACTTTGAGAGCTTTCTTAATATTGGCGTGTGGTTTAAGAAGTATTTGTTCTAGATGCAGAACCTTGGGATCTTAATGTTACTCTTTTCAGGGGAAATTAATACAGATCCATCATGGAAGAACTGTTTAGTAAATTTATGTTCAGTATGAGGGATCTACCCTACTTGTAACCAAATTCTTCACCTTGAAATAGTCTTTCTTTTTCTCTTTGAAACATGAATATCAATTCATAACTGCTGCGTATGATGACTAGTTCATATGGCAATCAACCAGGTTCATGAAACTAATATTAATTTTCTGGGAATAAATGGAAAAATAATAAGCAAAAAATGGAATTGTATACCGCTGCAGGCCAGCAGCACCCAATTCTTTCATTGTTCCTATGGTAACTTCGAATGTTTATGGTGACACGGATATTCCTTTTGACAAGTCAAAAGTCAAATTTTTTAACACGCATTATGTCAGATAGTAATCAATCATTGTTCTGATGGTAAAACAATTCTTCTTTCGAAAATGCTTGATTAATTATTGAAAAGAGGAATCACAAACACATAATAATATCAAACTCCTGAAGACTAATGAAGGGTGTTATGCCAACACGAGGTGCCTTAGCCAGAAACGCCAATCTTCCTGATACGAGTTGCGTATTTTGCAAGATCTCTGGGGAAGAAGTGCTGCATGCATGTGTTTAGGGACCGTGATATAATTGCATGTTTTTGGGTGTTCACTCCATTGGGTTTGAACTCCTGCTTTGTCACATCTTGCTGATGACCAACGTTCACTACTACAATTATAAGCAACTGCCACTCAGAAGAACCATTTTATTCTATATCTTCAACAAACACAACTCCTATTTTACTTGAACAGAACACAAATTAATAGAAGCTCATAGTTCACTTTGGATTCCACGGTTTACAGATTTCATACTTGCCGCTGCCCCAGTCCAACCTAGCTACATGGATGAGGACCATATTCAGTAGTTCTTACAGACCACCAACACTTACTGCAGTCAGTGCGGTCTCTAGTGCCCACATATACATCAAACCATTCGAATCCACTAGGCCACTGGAAACTGCAGTAGAAATCAGTGTTCCCTACAATACTAGATTTAAAACTGAATTCAAAGAAAGCATTAGGAGCAAGTGCTTTGAGACCGAGATCATCATCCGCGGATTTGCAGTGAACTTTGAGGGTCATGCCTTCTTATTGATTTGTGACTTAACATGTTTCGTAAATGCTGCATCACAAGCAATTGTGAGGAATATTGGAATAACATAAGCAACATCAGCATCATTGCTTTTCCAGTGAAGGAACCCATGTTAATTTGTTTTCAAGAAATTTTATCTTGGTAGAAATATGCCATGTGCAACACTCCTTTCTAGTTTTTTATGGTGGCTAGATGGACTAGTTCATATGGCAATCAACCAGCTGGTTCATAAAACAATTCGGCGGTGAACGGTGTTAAAAACATATGGTCTTATGGATAGCAAATTCCAATCCAATTTTGGCTACATCAATCTTACTGTAATCATTTCGAATAATAACTGTTGTTTCACCTAAATAAAAATTCTCAACAGAAGCTTAAGCATAAATAACTATCAAACTCTTCTTTTTTATTATTATTATCATTGGATAAAGTTCATAGACAAGATGACTTGAGTATGTATGTACTCTTAGTTTTTGTTCCACGGCAAACAATCATCATACTGGCCAGTTTTGAAGTTAAGCCTACAAGGGCCATTGCCAGAAGATTTTATACTCCACCAACACTCATGGCAGTAGTCTCTTCCATCAACATATACATCAAACCATTTAAATGAACCAGTCCATTGAAAACTGCAATAGAAGTCTGTTCGGCCTATCAAAGTAGGTTTGAAACTGAACTCATAGTATTGTTGGGGAAGAAGCACTTTGACGCCGAGATCATCATCTGCGGATTTACAGTGAAAGGTGAGATTCATTCCTCCGCCCAAATCATTAGTGATTCTAACATATGTTTTAGCATCACATGTGGTTGTTAAGAATAGCAAAAGCAAAATTAGCTTCACTGTTCTTCCAACGAACGAAGCCATGTTTGCTTTGGTCAAGCTAGGTATTGTCTCAGTGAAACAACACCGTATTTCTTATATATACTAGCTAGCATAGTTCCACAGAAAATGATGAGATTCACACATTAATCATGCATTAATTTCTGTAAAGGGAGGTGAACCTAGACGAGGTGTGAGTTTGGTATATTCGGTTATGATTCATTACAATTCATGCATATCGGCATTTGCAATATAGGAAAGAAAAGAAATGAAAAGAACTATTCTCAAAAAGAAAAAGAAAAAATGAAAAGAAGAAGGAAAGGTAGACAGTCCGAGATAGACAGAAATCGAAGAGAGGCAACATAAATAGAGGAGAAGTTCATCTGCCATATCCAGTTCTTGTGCTGTACCATCTAAAAGGGCTTTGAAGGACAAGAACAATAAGTTATCCTAATTCATACAAAATTCCCTGAAGCATAGAGTGAAGCAGGAATAGCCGACAGATTTTTTTTTGTAACCAAAAGATTATTTTAATTCACCAAGGGAAAAGAAAAAAAAAAAATCTATAAAGATGTAGAAGGGCAAGCTGGAGCCATAGTGTTCCCACCAACCCTGATGAAAATGCACCGTAAGTTTCACTGCTTATTCCACTAAAAGGAAATATGTAACAAGGTCCGCAAAATGGTGACCATACCTACAGTTCCATCCAAAGAAGCAGAAACCAGCCAGGTGGTCATCCATTGGCACATTGATAAAATCTGTCACCTCTCCGTCATGTTTACCAACAAATTGGACCCCATCAATAAGCTTTTCAACAGGAAACTTAATAGGATCCTCAGCAGAAGGGACTTTACCCTTTGCAACTTTAGTAGTATCAATTTGTAGAACACGCTTCCCAACCCGAACAACCAAAACCTGCTGTAAGTATAGAAGCAAAAGATAGATCAACCAACCACTACAAGATCAACAGACAAATGATCATGGACATCAAAAGCATTAAGCTATAACTCTTTGATTGAAAATAGCATTAACAGAATCATTTACTTGTTTATGACAGTGCCAACAAACTCGTGGATGAACAGCTTCCCCCTAACCAACTATTTGAATGGCCATAACAATCTTTCCTGTGATTTGTGGCATACCATCTTCGTCTGGACCTTCAGAAATTTTCCAGACAAAAAGCTGTCCTTCTACACTCACACCCGAATATTCCCCTGCTTCAATCCATAGCATGCATACATATGACTTATTCACCGCAATTTGGCGGCCCAACACCAGCTGAGGGTCCGAATCATACTTGGTTATGGGGGTAACTTCTAGCTGCAGCTGAAACTCCCCGGGCAACCAAACATCCACATCGTAAACCACACTATCCCCAATCAAATGCCTGCCTTTCGGTAGCTTATTGCTCAGGCATTTGAATCGGCATACCACTCTCACAGTATCAATTCCATCCTTAGAAACAATGAAAACCAATTCCATTTCCTCAAGAAGGTCAGCACACACCCGCCGCATCACCTTGAAGCAAGATTCATAGCCAAAGCCAGGCTAGAACTTCTGATACCAAAAAATTGTTGTATATGAGTTTGGCACATTATTGTCAATACTTGTTTACGAAATTTCAAGTTGTAATCTATAGAGGAAAATTTAATGTGCTTGTAGCATGCACATATACAAGGAAGATTTTTCTTAAAGTGATGCATTTCATATTCCATGTGCGTAATCCATGGACCATGTGGACAATGCAACATCATGCCTTTTTACGATGAGATGTTTCGATAAAATTGTAAACAATAACATACCGGCGCTTGATCCCAGAATTACTAGGAAAAGAGCATAGGCAAGAGTACAACTAGCAGAGAATAGCATATACCTTTGCTTCTAGTTTATTTGCGGTCATCTCAAATTGAGCTAGATCAGCAATTACCATGTAGCTAACTTGGCCAGAGTTTGTAACCTCTCCAAGTGCAAAATGTATAGTCCCCACTGCAAATTGAAAAAACAAACAAATTGCATGATATCAATCACCTAGCAACATAGCAACAAGTACAGGAAATGAACCAGAATACAAATGTTACTAATGGATCATATCAACCAAGTTCTATGAACTACCATAATTTGCATGTCCTAGCTAGCTGATAACCACCAATATTCTCCTACAACAATGGAATCAACTTTGGACAACAATAAACAATTTTGATACCATCATTTCACATAGCCAATCTCAGGCTCCTACCAGATCCAAATCATCATGCTACTACTAGCCATTATATTATGCTAACTATTATATTATAGAAAATTTGGAGGAGTTTGTAGACAGTACACAGGTAAGTTTTAGTTACTGACAGTCATTAGTTGGCTTGAAAGAATCTCCATGATCATACGCTTCTGCATTTTCTCATATCATGTGCTAGCATCACTGCATTCTTAAAGATTCACAAAGTCTGATACAGGGAGCAATTCATATCAAGGGTTTGGAGCATGCATATTCCAGAAAGAAAGAAAAAAAGATAGATGGTAATTGAAATGGTAATCAAATGAAAAAGAATTTTGCCTGCAAAGATTTGAACAAATTTAGGAGTTTTGTTTTTTATTTTTTATTTTTTTTGTTGGTGTTGATTTTGGAGTTTTTGCTGGAGGTAAGTTTTCTTTGTTTAGTATTCTTAACAAGTTTGATTAGTGTCTTTTGGTGGTGACCAATACAAAACATCAAAATTCAATACCTCTCTCTGTCTGCCTGCGACGACAACGGATCGTTCACTCACTCTCTCTCTCTCTCTCTCTCTCCCTCCCTCCCTCCCTCCCTCCCGATGAACAATTGAAAATAGTAACCCCTCTCTCTCTCTCTCTCTCTCTCTCTCCCTCTCCTCCCTCTCCCTCCCTCCCTCTCTCTCTCTCTCTCTCTCTCCCCCTCCCTCCTCTCTCTCTCTCCCTCCCTCCCTCCCTCCCTCCCGATGAACAATTGAAAATAGTAACCCCAACTCATCTTTAGTATATGTACTAGAAATTATGCCCGCGCTTTGCTGCGGGTTTTGGAGCTACCAATGTTATTTAAGGACTAAATTCAAAAGCACAGAAAATATAGTTGACATGATCATTATATTAACAACTATGAAACATTTCATGTCCGAGTTGCAGCTTTATAAAACAGAAACATTTAAATAAGGGCAGCAAATTATATACCTATCATAGATAAATTTTATTAGCTCATCCGAGATAAAGTCCTCAACAGTGAAAGGACTTTATCCCACATTGGCTCAGCTAATTACATACCTATCATAGATAAATTTTATTAGCTCATCAGTAGCCACTATAATCTGCATATGCTAATTTGATGGCTTTGTGCAGATATTTCAAATGGCTATATTTTGGTTCCCTTGGTAGTCCTGGAATAAATAAGAAAAAGCATGTGTTAGGTAACAGACTTCATGGAAGATGATGTTAGGTTTACAACCAATTCCCCTGACACATTTAACATTAAGGAAATGTTAAATCTGTAAAGGGACGGTGATGAGGCAAAATTAAAAAGAACCTAGTCAAAATGCTAATCTTTTATTTTCATACCATATTCATCTAGAGGTGCATCATAGTCATAATTAGTTGCAATGGAGGGACCAGCAGGACTTCGGCCAAAATTCGCTCCTCCATGGTACTGTAACAAAATCAGAGTAAAACCTTCCAGTTTTTGGTAAAATTTACAGAAATTTCCAAACCATAAGCAGCCAAATCTCCAAGATAGTTCAAGGTAAGCTGAGAAAATCACTTATAGTTAATACCATGAAAATGGTACCTGAGGCAGTAATTCCATGAAGATCGATTAAACTCTCCCATGAGTTTCCATGTGGAGGCAATATGTTCCTGTGCAAATTGACCCCCGCTTTCCTTAAACTGCAATGATGCTTTAAAATTCAACATCGGAACTAAAATATATTTCAGGCATATAAATCTATATGAAACTCGTATTGAAGCCTCTTGAGACTTTTCATGCTCTGTTGTAGATTAGAAGGACGAACACAGAAATAGGATGAACACTGAATGACATAGAGCATATAAATCTATATGAAACTCATATTGAAGCCTCTTGAGACTTTCCATGCTCTGTTGTAGATTAGAAGGACGAACACAGAATGACATAAATAGAACTACAATATATTTCAGGTTCTCATTCAAAATGTACTAAAAAAGAAATAGAGATAGGACGAACACAGAATTACATAAGTCAACAGACCAAAAGCAGTATTACCTAAATCGGCATTCAAAGGATATGCGATCTTTAAAACAGTCAATCTAGCCAATAATATAACAAACATAGTTTTGTTCAAATAATCTTTTGCTTGATTAATCAAGTCTGGTGCAATGTTAAAGGTGAAAAGAAAAGAACAAACAGATTTAAGAAAAGAAGCAAATGAAATTTATGTTGTACACAATAAAAAGGATCAGAGGGTGTTTATCTTTTTTTTTTTTAAATGTAGTAAAGAGCTTCCATTGGCATGACAAAAATGTCTAAAAGTCCTGTACATACATGTACATTTGCAAGCATAATTAGCTATAAATGGGCCATGCTCATTGTACCGCCAAAGGTACTAATTCCAACCGAAGGAATGACGTGCGAACACACTGCCAGGCGGGCTACAGCCTCGGCGTCGGACCGCCTCCAGATCGCCACCGACGCGCCGCCACGCGCCGCGCCAAGTTAGCATCAGAAGCTTCTGAAACTAAGAACTGAAGCATATCAGTCCCACATCGAAAACAAAGACGAGATCAGTCTCTTCCTCACCTATAAAAGGTTCTCTCCTCTCTCCTCATTAATTACGCATTCAATACTTACCTACTGTTACTTTGTCAACATAAATACATTGACTAACTTAGGCATCGGAGAGTTGAAGACCGCCCAGCGCGGTCTCCCTCTGACGCCCGTTGTATTTTACTTGACAGGTAACGGGATTCACAACATAAATACAAGTATCGATCCGCCCACCGGATCAGCGTTAACTAAGGTTTGGCTACCGCTAGACTTTTAGACATTAACAAGTCCCAAGTAAAGCAAGCCAAACCATTCTTCAAGCTCTATTCTTCTCTAGTATAGTAATTGCAGAATTCATTCAAAATTGTGACCCTAAAAATTTGCGCACAAATATAGAGAATAGCGTAAAGTGGAATAAGAAATGGCTGATCAATAAAGCTTACCTTGTTACAGGATCAGGGTAATGGCAGACCTGCTTGGATACAGAATCTGCATATACAAACAGGAACAAAACCATTAGGCTCAAAACAGAACTCCTCCTAGTAACAAATAGTATAACTATATTGCTCCATTACAACTATAGTACATTTCTTTCCCTGAATATCTGACACCTTAAACTGGAGAAAACACAATAACCAAAGAAACAGCACAATCACCTAAAAACTAAAGCAACTGCAATATGAGGTAGAATTACTTATCTACAACTTTCCTCGTACCAGGTTTCATTACATTTTCCCTCATTCATGTGTTACTAACAAAGTTCTTAATCCTGGCTAGTCAATTTCAACTTTTCTGAAACTCCTCTCAGCGAAAGCAAAGCACAATGAGTCTGGAAAATTGAAGTGGATTTAAACCACTTACAAATTGATCACCAGAAGCTGTCACAATTTGAGTATCATCCTGTAAAAACATTACATTGCATAAGCATCATATTACATCTGCTACATTTTCGCAACGATAAGAAAAAACTCAGCAAGTAAAATTAAAAATAATAAAGGAAACAGACCTCGCTTGTCAGCTCGGCATAGTAAACAGTCCCAAAACCACGTTGTCTAATCTTATCGAAATGAGCTAACCAAAAATCAAAATTTGAAAGGAATTAGGAGAGTTGAATTATTAACCTGAAGAAAATCAGAGCAGAAGACGAAAAATCAGAAAAGAGAAACCATACCCCAACACATATATGTCTGATGGATTATTAATCTGAAGGAAATCGTCCAGATTAAGGCCACTATGGGGAGATTTCCCTCCTACATTCCAGGTTGCTACAAAAATTCTCAAAGACAAACCCGAAGGGGTGTATTTAAAAAGTTGAGGCATATATTGTAATAAGGAAAGCAACACGAAATAGAAACAGGAAAAAAAAAATTCAAATTATGATTACCGAAAGGACAGAACATCTCGACCCACAGGTATTTGAGCCCCCCCTACCACTTATAGATTGACTGTCAAGCACTGGATCAGATTGTGCTTCTGAAAGAAGATAAAAGCAAGGTAATTTTCATGCTAAGATACTTAATAAATCAAGTGAGCATAAGTTCTCGGATATAATCATGAGCTAGCTAGAGCAACCAACCATTTCATCTTTTTTATGATTTTATTCCTAGCATGAGATACTGAGCATTGCACTACGTAGCTCAGTTCACTCATCAATCTAGTACAATGTACATATCATTGAAATTCAGTGGTGTGATGAGTGTTATATGTCAGAAAAAGATACAGAAAATTTTACAAAATCTTAAAGAAATTTTGTGAAAGTAACATGAAATATATTAATTGATATTCCTAATATATGTCTCTACAAACCCCTTCTGATTATCCTCTTTGTTTATATCTTGATTAAGAAAGATATTGTCATATACTGTGTTAATTGAAAAGGCTAACTATAGCTATCTCGGAAATACCAAAGTTGATCAAGTGCTCAGCAAACATCTTGTTGAGCATAACTACAAAATTTTTATATAAGTTCCTTTGATAAACAGAAATAGAAAAGAATGGCAGCATCTTGTTTATCAAAAATATATGCTATTGTCAAAAATAGATGCCAAGATGCTGTTCTGTACTCTATATCTAAAGGCAGTATATGCAGAATGTTTATACTGTTCTGTTAGTTTTAATATTTTGAATTAAGCATAGGAAAATTTTAGATTGCTTTGAGAAAAAGAGGAGGAAATATATTTGGACATTGTGGTATAAGACACAGATTACAAAGTTAGTTGCCATCTGATGCTAATCTACTAACAGCTAATGTTTTACTCGCAGATGAAACACGTATTTGACAGCAAAATCCAATTTAACAACAATAAAGACAAAATTAATAGACTGCAGAGTAAATGATAAGGAATGTGTTTTGCTCTTTTGATTTCAAGGATTGGAAGTAAGTATGAAGTGAGTCATGTATCAAAAGCATTGCAGTATCTTATTATTCTGGTGATATTGTATTTATTCTTTAAAATAGGAGAACATCTGAAGACAAATTTAAATCTTTGTTGGTTTTAGTCAAATCAGCTAGACTTTTGTTTCATCATTTAGACTTTTCAGGACATCATTTATACCGATTATCCAAACTTATGTCTTTGCTAGAACCATTTTCTAATTCTTATGACCCAACGGTTTAGGCAATTTAGATAATGCAAAACAAAAGCAATGCTCAGATCAATAACATGCTGCATAATTAACAATGAGAGAGTTGATCTACAGATGATACAGATAAGAACATTTGAAGACATATTTAAATCAAATAGCAACCAATCTAACCAAAGATCACAAAAGAAATCCATGAAATCAAATAGACAATCATGTAATCAAAAATTTTAAAGTGTTAAACATTAAAACATAGCTTGAACTTTGAAATCTTTTCGATCAATCATCGAGACCCCGAACTCAAAGATAAACGAATGGTCTAAGACGTAAAAACCAATATCAATTCAAAAATAACAACAATAAAGTCACCCAATTAAAAAACGACAGCAGAATGAACCACAATGATTCAAGTACCCAACAAAGTTCTCACAAAGAAAAAAATTTAATACTACAGATTAAACAGAGTCTCCACAGCATAAAAACAAATATCAGTTGAAAACTAAAAACAACAAATAATTGAATATAGCAAAGAAACATTTATGTTGAAGATCAAACCTGTTCTATTTGCTTTAAGTACAACCTTCGTTTCTCAGATTTCTCCCAAAATCGGAGTTTCGGAGCTGCTCGACAAGAGAAATAAAGATTATCATACGGTATATAATTCAATAGAAAAAGAATTGAATTGAGTTCATTTTCAACTAAGAAAACGGAAAAATAAGAACATGTTGATTGATTTTGGATTGAATTGAATTGAATAATCGATTAGTCAAAGCACATGTATGAAGCTCAATAGCCTAACAAACAGAATCATAATAGTTAACTCAAACTGGAACCGGGTAATCTAGCAGTTACTACTAGGCTGAATGATGTTGTAATTAAGTGAACGAAATCAGTATGTATGAAAATGAAATACATATACATACTGATTGATCTTGATGGGTAAGGCTGTTGTCGGCTAAAAGAAAAGCAGGTATTGAACTTGATGGAGGTTTCTCGAATTGAAACAGTGGTGGAGGATCCTTCTTATTAGATATCGACAGATTGAAGATTGGGAAAAGCTAAAGCCAATCCCTTCTATCGCATCAAAACAACAGCAAACCAAGTCGAGACCCTCCTCCTAACCCGCACTCACAGTGGCAGCCCGTAATTGATGGAAAGAAAAGGGCAAGACAGTCATTTCGCTGGCTGGCTTATGAACAGATTGTGAACAGCATGCACAGTAGTACAGTGGATTGACCTTTAGTATATGTTAAGGGAAAAAAAAATACACTTTTAGTTATTCAACTTTCGCTTGATTGACATATACTAGGCTTAAAGGAAATGACTGTCGCTTAAAGGAAAAATACTAAAAGTGTTCCCACCAACCCTGATGAAAATGCACTTTTAAGTTTCACTACTTATTCCACTAAAAGGAAATATGTAACAAAGACAGCAAAATGGTGAAGATACTTACAGTTCCATCCATAGAAGCAGAAACCAGCCAGGTGGTCATCCATTGGCACATTGATAAATCTGTCACCACTCCATCCTGTTTACCAACAAATTGGACCCCATCAATGAGCTTTTCAACAGGACACTTAATAGGAACCTCAGCAGTAGGGACTTCACCCTTTGCAACTTTAGTAGTATCAATTCGTAGAACACACTTCCCAACCCCAACAACCAGAACATCCTGCGAGTATACAAGCAAAAGATAGATCAATCAACCACTTCAAGACCGACAGACAATGATCATAGACATCAAAAGCATTAAGCTATAACTCTTCGATTGAAAATAGCATTAACAGAATCATTTACTTGTATATGATAGTGCCAACAAACTCGTGGATGAACAGCTTCCCCCTCACCAACTATTTGAATGGCAATAACAATCTTTCCTGTGATTTGAGGCGTACCTCCTTCATCTGAACCTTCAGAAATTTTCCACACAAAAAGCTATCCTCCTACACTCACACTGCAGAAAATGATGTCAAATAATGCAAAAACAAACCAGAGGAAGAAATGTATTGAGCATGGGAAAAAGAGCTACCTAGCCAAAATTCGATGAGCTACCATAATTTGCATGTCCTAGCTAGCTGATTAGCACCAATATTCTCCTACAACAACGGAATCAACTAAGGACGACTATAAACAACTTTGATACCATCATTTCACGTAGCCAATCTCAGGCTCCTACCAGATCCAAAGCATCATGCTACTACTAGCCATTATATTATGCTAACTATTATATTATGGAAAATTGGAGGAGTTTGAAGACAGTACACAGGTAAGTCTTAGTTACTGACGGCCATTAGTTGGCTTCAAAGAATCTCCATGATCATATGCTTCTGCATTTTCTCGTATCATGTGCTAGCATCACTGCATTCTTAAAGATTCACAAAGTCTGATACAGGGAGCCATTCATATCAAGGGTTTGGAGCATGCATGTTCCAGAAAGAAAGAAAAAAAGATAGATGGAGAGCCATTTTGTTCCCTTCTGAATGATTTAATCACAAAGTTTTAAGGATGAATTTAATTTTCTTCTCTTTCGGAGTAATAAAATCAATGTCAATGCTTTGTCTGCTGTAACCAATAGTTACTGCCTAAAAAGAGTGCATGAACAATACATATTTCCAACTGCCAATGCATTCATCACTTTGACTGTACAATGTAGTGCTTATAGTGAGTGAGTTGACTGGGCCATTTGTTCAATTCTGGAATAACAGTTGGTAGGCTGAAAATGTGAAACTTGCCCTTAATGCACCTCAAAATAGGCCAGAGTTCAATTGTACATGATGCACATGGTTACAAAGTTTGAAATTCTAATGCAGTAACAAACAACATAGATCTGCGCTAAAAGGAAAAGATGAATATATGAACTTACAGATTGATGATGAGTAAATAGCAGATGAAGACAACCTGAAAACAGGGTCATACCCAAACCTGAAAAATGTTGAAATGTTATTAGTTGTGGCACACTATGAAGCTTCAAGTAGAATCAATAGCAGTGAAGTAGAATCAATAGAGGTGGGATTTCAAACCTCTCTGTCTCGACTAAACTCTGAAGTGGATGGTTCAGAGTTCAGAGTTCGGAAGTGGATGGCAGTGTTGGCAGCACAGACAGAGACAGCCATGATAACTGGGCCATGATCACCTTATAACTGGGCCACGAGGTTTTGTTGGTTCTGAAGAGTTCAGAGAAAGCCTTAACAACTCAGTTGGTTCCTCTGCTTGGTGTTGAAGCTGTGGAGTAGTAGTTGAGTGATGGGCGCTGTGCAGGTCAAGGAACATAGGGATTGGGGAGATAGTCAATTCATATGCAAAGTGGACCGTCGATGCTTGCCCCCCGGCGGCAGTTTGTTGTCGTTTCGGAGGATTCACTGGTGTTGATGCCAGTGATGGTTCTTCCGCGCTGCGATGTCATTTTGGATGAATCGGTATCGGTTCGGAAGACAAAGAAAGCCATGACGACGGAGTTGGCTCTTCAATTGACGGCGACGCCGCCTCTATCACAGCTCCACGATTCAATAGACAAAGAAGCTGATAGAAGCCGACAGACGCTTGGTAGAAGCTCCACGATTTGTCAATGTCGAGAATCTCTCCTCCAGTAATTCACAACCACTTATTCTTGGTTCAACCTTTGGTGGAAGCTCCGGAATTCCTTGGAGTCTCTTGCAACCGGACAAGTCAAGCCACAGCAAGTTGACAAATTTGGTGAGGCAAGCAGGAAGACTAACAAAATTGTTTCTTGACAGATAAAGCCACTCTAATGTTTCCCAGCAATCAAGAGTCATCAGGAAATCACAATCTGATAACAAACTGCATCCTCCGATATACAACGACTGTAGCTTGGGAAGTGATAGTGAGCAACCATCGACATTCAAAATTTTGGTATTTGTTGGAAATCTGACAAGTTTTGAGCATTCACCAAGATGAAGGGACCGTAAATTTTGCAACCCATAAATGCTGCACGGTAGAGTTGTGAGATTTTTGCAATTCCTAAGAACCAACCCTTCAAGCCCAATGAGATTTTCAATTGACTCATCAAATTCTCTTATGTCACTGCCTGAAAGACCGAGCCATCTCAAGGAATCCATCTTTATTGGAATTTTTGGAAATGTAGCTAGTTTTGAGCATCCACACGCTTCAAGAGTCTTTAGATTGGGCAACTCATAAATATTATACGGCAGGCTTGTAAGACTTTGACTGCCCGATAGGTCCAACACTTCTAGGCCAATAAGTTTTGTAATGGACGGATGCAATTCTTCAATGCGAGTGCCTATTAGTTCCAATTTTGTCAAGAAATCCATCTCTTCCCCAACTTCTGAAAATTCTTCAAGCTTGCAACACCTAATAGAGATTGTTTCTATGGATTTCCAGTAGATTTTTCTTGGAAACATAATAAGGTTAGAGCAACCGCTAACATTCAAGGTAACAAGCTTATCAAGCAATCCAACAGAATCAGGAACCTCAACTAAACTGGTACAGTAAGATAGATTCAACTCTTTCAAGTTAGGGATTCCACTCAAGTCTGGGAGTCTCTCAAGGGATGTACAATGAATTAAATTCAACTCTTTCAAGTCGGGGATTCCACTCAAGTCTGGGAGTTTCTTTAGGGATTCACAGCCACGTAAATCTAACTTTTTCAGGTTAAGGATTCCACTCAAGTCTGGGAGTTCCTTTAGGGATTTACAGCCAATTAAATTCAACTCTTTCAAGTTAGGGATTCCACTCAAGTCTGGGAGTCTCTCAAGGGATGTACAATGACTTAAATTCAACTCTTTCAAGTTAGGGATTCCACTCAAGTCTGAGAGTCTCTCAAGGGATGTACAATGACTTAAATTCAACTCTTTCAAGTTAGGGATTCCACTCAAGTCTGGGAGTCTCTCAAGGGATGTACAATGAATTAAATTCAACTCTTTCAAGTCGGGGATTCTACTCAAGTCTGGGAGTTTCTTTAGGGATTCACAGCCACGTAAATCTAACTTTTTCAGGTTAAGGATTCCACTCAAGTCTGGGAGTTCCTTTAGGGATTTACAGTCAATTAAATTCAACTCTTTCAAGTTAGGGATTCCACTCAAGTCTGGGAGTTCCTTCAGGGATTCACAACCATATAAATCCAACCTTTTCAAGTTAGGGATTCCACTCAAGTCTGGGAGTTCCTTTAGGGATCTACAAGCACGTAATTCCAACTCTTTCAAGTTAGGGATTCCACTCAAGTCTGGGAGTCTCTCAAGGGATGTACAATAACTTAAATTCATACATGTTAGCCTTGAAAAATTCTGTATGGCAAAAGAAAAAACGAAAAGATCAACCAAGTGGATGCAGTAATTTACAACACAGTTATCTATTACTTATTTTTAAGGGCTAAATACTGGTTAATACCCTGTGGTTTAGGTCCAAAATAAATTCACTCCCTGAACTTCTAATTTCATCAAAAACACCCATGCACTTTCAATTTTGATCTAATAGGTCCAATTCGTCAATATTCTATTATGGATTCAATTTATAGTTGAATTATTTGTTGAAAAAACTATTTATTTTTAATAGTAGGACTCAGTCCTAAATTGACTATGCAGGCCACCTCAACACCACATCATAAAACATAGGCCATATATGAGCCACGTTAACAAGTTAAATAACTCAATTGTTGAAAAACTAACAAATTGGACCTATTATATCAAAATTGAAAGTTCAAGGGTGTTTTTGATGAAATTAGAAGCTCAGGGACTGAATTGATTTTGGACCCAAACTACAAGGTAGTAATTTGTATTTAGCCCTATTTTTAATTAAAGAAGACTTGAAATCAAATGAATTATTAGATTATAGTACCTTACGTCCCTCCCATAGTCGTGTGATTTTGTGACTCCAAGAAATATCAAGATTTACAAGTCTATTTGCTTGAAAATCGGATGGAAGACATTGCAACGGACATTCTTGCCAATCGAGCCACCTCAACTGGTTGGAGAGATAATCAATATCTCCAGAAAAACCTTCTCCCATAGAAATATATCTAAGATTCTTCATCTCTGAAAAGCTTTTAGCATTCAGAGATATTGTAGATGATAGCCATGGGACCTGAATGCCTATAACTTTATTTGTACCCTACAGTAAAAGAAAGCAAGCTTATTAAACTAGCAACATTTATGATTGCAATTTCTATTCTGACTAAAAAGCAAAAAAACATAGCAATTTCTATTGGAAGCACAAGTAATGTTTTAATACAGTTTTCTTCAAGGTCTCAATAAGAAATTATATTCAATATAAAATGCTTTCTGAATTGAAAAACACAAAACATCATTAATATACTTACTGTATTATTTGTTAGAACATCGTAGACATCTCTTTCACTCCACACTCTGCTGCGTTCCCCAGGTTCATCAGGTGACTCTTGATGCACTATGTCTTTACCCATTTCTTCTATCAAGTCATGCATCCAAATGCTACAACCCTGCCAACCTTTGTCAATTCTTAGTAAGGCCTTTTCTTCGAGTTGTGCAATACCATTCACTGATTTGAGGTCGTAGCAAGCTTCTAGTATTGGTTTCACATTGTCTACATACTCCCCTTTAAAGAAACAAGCGATATCAAGAAAATATCCTTTTAAATCTACTCCCAAAGCATCATAACTTATTTTGAGAATGTCTCTTATCTCTTTGTGGGGATCTTCTCCCCCACAACTATATAATGTAGCTTCCCACTCCTCTCTGCTTCTACGAAATAGATGAGAGCCTAAAATTATCAAAGC
The DNA here is from genome assembly GCA_024704745.1 of Rosa lucieae. Classification (NCBI taxonomy): domain Eukaryota; kingdom Viridiplantae; phylum Streptophyta; class Magnoliopsida; order Rosales; family Rosaceae; genus Rosa; species Rosa lucieae. The sequence continues at coordinate 3,666,653 of CM045495.1, read as the reverse complement.
TAATGGAAGGCCCTGGGCATAGCGTACTGCACGTTGTGCAAGTTTCAGATAATCGCCTGGAGGTTCATTTCTTTTGAATGCATTCAAACTAAACAAGTTCAAAGCTTGACGATCATTTAACATCTTGACCTCATATACTTCATCAACTTGGCAAGCAATTAGCCAACGTTTATCTCTTGTTGTTATGAGAATTCTACTGCCTGGGCCAAAACAATCAGGGGATGGAACTAAGTTCTTTAATTGGCTAGAATGACTCACATCATCAAGAATTAAGAGAACTTTTTTATTTCGCATCCTTGTCTTTATCAAACTGACTCCTACATCAACATTGTGCACCTTCAAATTTTCGTCCCTTAAAATATCAAACAAAAGTCTCTCTTGCAGTTGGGCTAGGCCATTTGAATTAGATCTAACATCTGCCAAGAAACAACTACTTTTAAACTCATGGCGAATTGAATTAAACACATCTTTCCCAATTGTGGTCTTTCCTATTCCACCAGGCCCCCATATGCCTACCATGCGAAGAATATTTTCCTCGGCGTATAAAAGTCTGATGACATCTTGTCTACAAGACTCTAATCCAATTGGATGTTCAGCAACATCCAAGTAACATGAAGGGTTTATCACTTGGGCGGACAACTCCTCAACAATGTCCTCGATGAATTGTTCTCGTACCTATGAATTTAAAAGCATATATACGAAATCAAATACTTGAATAATATATCTAATAGGCTAACTAATTAACTAGCTAGAGGAGGGGTTAAAGACATACTCGCCATCCTTCAAAGGCCATCCAGACAAATCTGCTGCTTCCTTAAGAGCTGTCTTCCATTTGTCCATGCTATCCTCGTATCCGCGAACAAGCGTAGCAAATGCATCACCGAAGGCGCCTGTTTGGTGTCGTATATCAGAGGGAGCCACTTTGTAGAAAACCGGTCTGACCTCTTGTCTTTTTGATTTTCTGCATTCAAGTATATTAACCAGTTCGTTCAAACACCACCTTGAGGAAGCATAGTTTTGAGAGAAGACGACGATTGAAACTCTGGACTCCTCAATTGCTTTGAGGAGCTCTTGTGATACGTCTTCCCCTCTTCTAAGCTTATCAGCATCTCTGAAGGTCTCAATTCCCTTCCGACACAAAGCGTTGTACAAATGATCTGTAAAATTAAAGCGTGTATCCTCGCCTCGAAAACTCAGGAAGACCTCGTATGTGTAATGATTTTGATGATAAGTAGAAGAAAGTGGGAGAGAAGAAGATGAAGAACTGGCTGCTGCTTCGTTGGTCAGAGAAGCCATATTCTGCTTGCTTTGCTGCATCTGTTGAATGCTGCGTTCCTATTGAGCTGCCTTCCTATAGATCCGAGATCTCAGCTCTCAAGTAGATAGTTTCTTAATTGGTGCCTGCTGCAGTGTGAATGTGACGTTGAAAATGGACTAAATCAGAACCTTTATGAGCCTCGCTCTTTTTTCTTTGCAGTTTCTCTTTTGCTTTTGCCAAGGAGTTTCTCCTTTCACTCACGAGGCGCACTTGGCAAGGATTTTCTTCTTTCTTTGCAGTTTCTCTTTTGCTTTTGCCAAGGAGTTTCTCCTTTCACTTTTGCTTTTAGACTCTTTGTTTTTTTTTTGTTTTTTTTTCGGTGGTGATGACTCGGAAGACTTGGAAAATCATTGCTTTGATGCTTGATGGAACAAGGAAATTACCTAGTCTACTCTGTACATTCTGTTTGGGTTCATTGTACTTTCTAGGAAGGAGATTGCATGTAAAATCATACGTAATTGATTTTCAGGTCTGTTTTACTTTTACACAATCTGAAGAGAAAAGAGAAGGCCAATATTTCTTCAAATCCCTTGACCAAAAGAAATGTTACTTACCCAAATTACTACTAGCATAGGGCAATGAGTTCTCAATTATGTTGTATATTCCCATTGCCATTGGTTAATATCTAAAGTAGTCTTACTGTACACAATATCCATGGTATCAAATTCCTATGCAGACAACTGCCACAAGCATTACAGTGAAAAACCGGTTGGGATTTGATTGAAGCAGACATGAACCAGGAATTATACATGTAGAATTGAGATACTGGATATTAATTTATTGCTATTTAAGTTTAGGGATTCAATCCTTCCAGCTAATTTTTAATTTTCAGAGGAAGAATCAGTTCTTATGACACTATTCAGCGACCACCTCTGTTAATCACTTTACCAGAAAAGAAATGCAGCTGGCCCTTTTGAAGTGCACCTAGAATTCAAAACTGCTGTCATCTATGGAACTGTTTCTAAGGATCAAAATCCTACAGTAGAAAGGAATCCAAGGAAATATGGTGCAAATATGACATGTTTCGATAAATTGGCACCCGAGTGCGTAGGAAAATATTGTAGGCACAAAGTGCACAACTAAGGTGAACAGCAGACACTTTTGCTTCTAGCTAGCTTATTCAGAGTTGGGAAGAATCTGCACCCATTCCCAGTGGCACCTCTTTCCTCCCTGCAAACAGAAATTATATCTCAATAGCCTGCAATATGGCAAGTAGTACGTAAAGTAAAACAAAAACAAAACAAAAACCAGAAAGCAAGATCAATAACAACAGGATACAAGATGTGTGGAAAACCACTTCCTTATCTGATCATCAATTTTCTCCGAAAACGGTGGGACCAATTCACTGTCGGCAATGACAATGGATACGGCATACCAGATCTCATCATCATGTAGCCAACCTCCGACTATCAGATCCTCTGCGTTTGTTGAATCCTTGTGTGTACACTTATGAAGTAACTCAAAAACCAAAACCAAAAGCAAATGGCCAAATGCACGCTGAATGGGAAACAGAAAGCCAGCCAACATTGCTCAAGGAGGCCAAAGTTCATTGCTGATTTCTACTTCTTAACGAAAATTAGCATCATCCGACTCTTGTTCTAGAAAGAAAGTTTTAATCACTTAACTAAAGAGTGATTTGGCGAATACTGTATACAGAGGTTTGGAACATATTCTAGAAAGAAAGAAAAATGAAAGACAAAGATAGAGACAACCATTTTGTTCCTTAACAAGTTAGGGATTAATGTCATGTTCTTCTCTTTTTCCTTATATCAAGTGTTAGGGGATTAATATCAATGTCGATACCTTATGTGTAGCCACTAGCTAACCTGTCACATAATAGTGCATATATTAACTAACAAACTATACATATTTAGGACTGTCACTGTATTTATCAATTTCAAGTAACCTATGTAGTTCTTATCAAGTAGAGACAGAGACATATGTTCAATTATGAAGTTACACTTGCTAGGCTAAAATTTGAAGTTTTCTACATCCAATGCTCATCAAAATATACCAGAGTTAATTGTACATGATAAACATGGTAATGGGAGTAACAAGGTTGCACTAATGCAGTAAAAATCAAGATAGATCTTGCCCCTTTCTGCTCCCAATGCAGACGTGGATGAAACAACAGTCGGGATTCAATTGAAGCAGACATGGTTGGGACTTCTGGACGGATTTTGATGCAACATTTAGATACTCAATATAAACATGATGATGGTGTAGTTGCTAGAGCAGAGATACTCGTAACCTCAGTTTATAGATCTTTAAATTGAGGCTACTCCAATCCTTCCAACTACTTTCTAAATTTACAGAGGAAGAATAAGTTTGCTAAAAGAATGAGCCATTTTTCGATGTTCTGTTCATTTTACTAAGCAGGTTTCAGAAACATGTAGAATAATGATTGAATAATCATAGAGGCGTGCTGTTATACTGCAACATAACGATACAAAACCAGCACCATCTAAGTTAAAAATTTTAATTAAAAACTTGGAAAAGGAAAAGGAAAAGATTCAGTTATTTATTAGAAGATGATTACATTTACATACCTACATATTGTAAACTTGTACTCATCCTGCAGCAGCCTCTAAAGAGCCTCATGCCACTTGCCTATGACTGTACAGATAATCAGTCTCATCAACCACACTACTTGATCACTGCAATGGAATACAGGCAGTCAGACCTTTTCAAGAACAGATACACAAAACAAAATTGCCATTAATCCATGGAGCCATTTACTAACATCAAAGTTCTTTCCAAATATAACTAGACGTACTTGCTCCTCTTTCTTAAGGTGCTAGTATGGTAACCCCAGATCCAAGCCATCCATATATGCTGATCAGTTGATGCAACTACCATTTTTCTAATTTCAAATGTTACTAACCACTATGAATTAAAAGCTCAGAAAAACCAACAAATGAAAAAACAATGATATCCAGAAGACCAACATGGCTGCACGCTGTAAGTACTGCCACAAAGACTACTTCATCTGGTTTCACCCTTTGCTTAAGCGTGTCATCAAAAAGCTCTATAGCTCACTCCCCATTTCCTTGCATGGTCATTGCTCCAATGGCTGCTGTCCAAGCAGAAACATCTCTTCTTGCCATGTTATCGAACACCTTCATTGCACTTCGAAGGTCACCACATCTAGCAAATATGTCAACTAAAGCTATGCCGAGCCACATGTCACAGTTAATTTCGTTTTTTTTTTTTTTTTTTTTTTTTTCGATATAAGCATGAATCCACAAGCAGATATGACATGCACCATAGTCACCAAAAGCAGAAATCGAACTAGTCCACGACACAGTATTTCTCTCAAGCATTTCATCAAACCTTCCGGGCATGATCCAGTTCCCAATAAACACGTGTTCCTCCAAACTCATCTTCACAAGTGACCCATGGAGCTGAACCCCTTCACAGAAAGCCACAATCTTCGAGCACGCGCTCAATGCAACATCTGAACAATAGCCTCGCTACTAATCAAAGAATTGTACATGAACAACACACCCTTTGTTTTTCTCTACTCTGTTTTACGAATCAGAGGGGAGTAACATTTGAAGTGGAAATGAGAGTTGAGGTACAAAAGATGGTTTCTTTATCATGAATTACATTTCAACTGTGAATGTAGTCGATCGACTCTCTGTAATTCCAATGAGTGCAGTTGAGCTTGACAGATATCAAGGCAACGCTAATTGGCTTCGTTTTCTATAGTTAGAGGAATATACGAAGCAAAAAGATACATAGGATAAACCAATCTAGGAAATGGCTTGGGGGAAAAAAAAATTTAATTCAAATTTCTTAGCACGTTAAGCACAATGATACTACAAACAGATGACATTGGACACATAGGATAAACCAGATTTTCTGTCAATGAGCTAACTTCTCAAGATTTTCTGTCAATATGACTAGTAGGATGCCAATCTAATTTCAGAGGCTTGTTTAGTACACACTACGGAATGTTAGTGAGATTTAACTTTGAAAGGTAACAAGCACTGATATTGGATGTGAAACAACCTCACCTGTCTTCATACAGCAGCAGCACCATGGTGATAGTAATTTGCTACTTCCTCTGAGTTACGAAACAAGGAAATGAAAAAGACACGTGCCCTTCTTCGTGGCATCAGATTACAAGTATTTAAATCTCATTTGTTGCTTGCTCCGACCAACAAATGGTCTCACCACTGTTGGTGTTATCACTATTGGTTCGCTTGTTACCTACAAATTTGATAGGCAAGGAACATTAATTATATGAAAACGTTAAGGGGCTAAGTTACAAATGCTAATTTATTCCAATTAACTTAAGAAAATGAGCTATTCGTCCAGTGTTCTTTTCATTTCATGAAACCGGTTTCTGATTGTAGAAAATAATGATCAATTAGAACCTAAATGCAAAGCTTAATACGTATACACTGTTAATCTGAAACTGAGTAGTTTTTATACTTCCTCCAAGTTACAAAACAATGAAAAAGGAAAGGTATTTATTCTAAGAGGATTACACATACACGCTTACTCATTGATCTGTTATAGACATACTTGTTAGAGAGAGCTTCATCTTGCAGCAGCCTCTAAATACACTCATGCCACTTGCTTATGACTGTGAAAACCCTCATCAATTACCACATAAGATCGCTGCATTGGAATACAGGCAGTCAAACTGTTTGAAGAACACATTAGAAATCAAAATTGCCATGAGTTAAAGGAACGTATATTAAGATCCAAGTTTTTTATAATATATGTGTAAGAATCAAATGTGGACTTGTCACAAATTATCATAATGTATATGATGATTAGCTTGATATCAATCATTGTTTAACATGGATACAAACTGTAAATCAATACTAGTAACTTAATGAAGCAGTGTATCAATTCATTAAGGATAGTAATCCATTGCTTAGTCTACAAGAAAGGCTACAAGATTGTGATACATTAGGATTCTAATTAGGAGACTTGTCCCTTAAGAATTACCTTAATGGAAGGAATCTAAGGGTTAACTATCCTATATAAATAGATGAACTTGGTCCCTGTTACTACCACGTTTTGCATATTGTTCTGTCCATTGAGAAGCAAGTTGGTAAGTAACAGAAAGCCATCTTCAAGTGATCATTGTTGTGCAGCTGCAGAGATGGAATCCATGCTAGTAATTGCTAAGGGTAAGTCGTGATTCTTGTGTGATTGTTGTCAAGCTTGTATGCATATGATTGTGAGCATGAATATGGTTTTACAATTGGTATAAGAGCATAGGCTCACAAATATGTTTTAGTTTTGCTTGACATGAAAATCGATTTAAGGGTTTTGCAAAACAACCTAACAAAAAAAAAAAAAAATCTTTGCTTTACGGGTTAACAGGCCTTTAGCCTGTTAACAACTCTAGGCCCAGTCACAGAACGCGGACTATCCAAGCCCAAACCCGACCAAAACCTCAAGAACAAGTGACCGTTGTATCACAACGGTTAGTTTTGATCAAGATGAAGAAGGTCTGGGACTGGATTCGGAAACGCGTGAGATGTTTTCATCTCGAGAAGGGATTGAAAACCCCAACTGTTGTGAATCAAGAAGCCAATAGAGTTGATTGCTGCGTCTGGATATCAAGTTCATGCTTCCGCTGTGATTTTAGCAGCAAATTGGGGGAAAAGCAAAATCAGGTTTTTCTGTGAAATTGATTTCGATTCATAGCATAATTGTTAAGTTTTTGATTGTGCTCAAGAACCCTAGTTGCATTCCCAGCGTGCGTTAGGTTAGAGTAGATGGTGACCGGATGAAATTTACAATTTCTTGATTGTTCTGTGGTTTCTTGGAATCGAAACAACTTTGGTTGTGCTTGAATATGCATGATGAATTGATTGCTTATATGGTATTGTATCTGTGATCGTGTGACAATGTATGGAGAATAAGAATCTCCCAAAAACTTTACACATTGTAGAAATTGACAGATGAAAGAGCTTAATTTTCTTATAAAGATAATGATCTGGGTGGAATATAAAGTGAAAAGCTTATGAGTTTTGTGGTTTTCTGTAGGCATAAGTGAACATGGTGCATAAAGCATTCTTCATTGATGTTGGCAGAAAGCATATGGTATAACAAAACTTAAGTTGTGTCTTGTGTTTTAAGACTATGCTTTTGTTTATCTTCCAAAGAAGTGGTCGAGTGTGGTTTTAGAATGCAAGACAGCAATATGCATGCTTAATGGAAATATATTTGGATACTTAGAAATTTTTCTTCTGTCTAAAGATGTGGATAAATTTATTTGGATAACTTATTTTTGTTAAACATGGCATATTGATAAAGAACTCCGGAATATTATGCTTCTGCTCAAAAGTGATGCTTAATATTGTTTTATGTATGAACTGACATGAATGCAAGTATGGATTGTTTAGGTTTTCTGTATGTTCTTGTTTTGGATGCTTAAAGCTTAAAAAAACATAGAAAACTTAAAGTTATTTTCTTTACAAATTGAGAACTCACATGAATTTTGTTTTGCTCCTTAGGTAACTCTTACATGAACTGAACAGTGTCTTGATGCAAACTGGAACCAACTATATAGAGCTTGGCTAGATTCTGTAGAGAACTATATGGGAATGCATGAGAATATAGACTATTGCTTTACTGAGGATAAGCTGCAGAGTTGACTGATAAGAGCACCAAGAAAGAAACTGATCTTTACAAGAAGTGGCATAGATCCAATAGAATGGCTAAGAACCTCATTCGTACATCTATGTCTAAGATTGTCAGGGGAAGCATAGAAGAGCCTGAGCTAGCATCAGATTTTTTGAAACTTATAGCTGCTAAGTTTAAAGAAAGTGAGAAAGCAGAAGCAGCTAGGCTAACTAAGGAGTTTCATGACTTAAAGTACACGGGTTCAGGGGGAGTTAGAGAACATATCATGAAGATGATCAATATAAATGACAGACTCAAGGAGCTCATGATAGGAGTTAGGAATGAACAGGTAGTGCATTATGCACTGCATTCCCTACCTAATAGTTTTAGTCATCTTAGAACCAGTTACAATTCTCAAAAGGGAAACTAGACTCTAGATGAACTTATATCCATCTGTGTGGATGAGGAAGCTAGGATCAAGGAAGAAAAAGAACCTTATGGAGAAGCCTAAAAAGAAAAAGGCCCATAACGAGTTGAAGACTACCAAAGTCATAACTAAGAGTTCAACAGTTGCAGTGGCTAAGGAAAATAAGCCATTTAGGTTCAAGTGCTACTTTTGCAAAAGAGTAGGACACATGAAAAAGGACTGCACCGGCTACAAGAACTGGTTAGCCAAAAAAGGTAAGATTTTTTCTAATTCAGTTTTTTCCTAAGAAATTAATCTTATAAATGTTGAACCACAGTCTTGGTGGATAGGTTCAGGCTCACCTATTCATATTACTAATTCTTTGCAGGGATTCATAAGGAGGAGAATCCCAAAAAGTGATGAAGTGAACCTGTGTGTGGGCAATGGCATGAGAGTGGCAGTCAAGGCTATTGGCACCTTAAAACTTGATTTAGGATTAGGAAAATTGTTAGTTCTGGACAATGTTTTTTATGTACCTTCCATGAGAAGGAATTTGGTTTCAGTTTCTCTTTTAGTAAAATCTGGTTGTAGACTTGTTATTGATAGTAATGGAATTCTTATTTCTAAAAATTCTGTTCAAATAGGTTCTGGTGTTATTATGAATGATTATTTACAGTTAAATTGTTCAATGGCTCAACAAGAAATTTTACTTGTTGAAAATAACACAAACAGTACTAGCACTTTAACAGGTGTTAAAAGAACCAAACTAAATGAAAAGTCTACATTTTTGTGGCATAGAAGACTCGGCCATGTTTCAAAAGAGAGACTGAAAATTTTGGTGAAAAACAAAATCCTAAATGAACTTGATTTTTCTGATCTAACAAACTGTGTGGAATGCTTTAAGGGAAAAATAACCAATACAAGAAAGAAGACTGCATATAGAAGCCAAAATTTGCTAGAACTCATACACACTAATATATGTGGTCCATTTAGGCATCAAACTATCTGTGGGAATGTGTATTTCATCACATTCATTGATGATTTTTCTAGATACAGTTATGTTTATCTACTTTTAGAAAAGGCACAAGCATTGAAAGCCTTTCAAATCTTTATGTCTGAAGTAGAAAATCAACTAGAAAAGAAAATCAAAACTGTGAGATCAGATAGAGGTGGTGAGTTCTATGGCAAGTACACTGAATCCAGCCAACAAAAGGGTCCATTTGCCTTGTTTTTGCAAGACAATGGAATTAAAGCTCAATATACAACACCCTATAACCCACAACAGAATGGTGTTGCAGAGAGAAAGAATATGACCCTTCTGAACATGGTTAGATGCATGATGTGTACAACTAGTTTGCCAAAATTTCTGTGGGGTGAGGCTTTAAAAACTGCAAATTATATTTGCAACAGGACACCTAGTAAAGCTATAGAAAAGACTGCTTTTGAGCTTTGGTGTAGCAGGAAACCTAGTCTTCATCACTGCCATGTTTGGGGATGCCATGCAGAAGCTAGGATTTATAATCCAAGCTTGAATAAACTTGACCCCAAAACTATTAGTTGCTATTTTATAGGTTATCCAGATAAATCTAAAGGCTATAAATTATATTCTGCTCATCATTCACCTAGAATTTTTGAAACACATCTAGTAAAGTTTCTAAGTGAAAAAGTTCACATTACAAATTTTGAGGATTTAACCTCAGATTTTGAGGAAATTGTGTCAGATGAGAATATAAGTGTAGCATTGCCTTTAGAACAAGAACCATTAGCAACAGAAACTGTTACAGAAAATCAAGATGCACAAGATCAAGTACCTGATCAGGAAATGCATCTTGATGATCATCAAGCTGAACTAGAAATTTTACCTGAACCAATCCCTGATGAAGAACCTCAAAATCCTCCAGTAACTCAACCTAATCCTGAAAATCCTTAGCCTAGAAGATCACAGAGAGCAAGAAAACCAACTTATGGGGGGGGAGAGAGTGACTACATTGTTTATATGCAAGAAGCAAAAATTGAAATGGACTATGCAGAGGACAATGATCCAACTACATTTAATCAGGCCATTGAAAGTAGTGAATCTCATCAATGGCAGCTAGCAATGGAAGCAGAAATTGATTCCATGAGCCAAAATGTAGTTTGGGAATTAGTTAAACCTGACCCCAAACAGAAGCCTATAGGTTGTAAATGGGTTTTCAAAACCAAAAGAGATGCAAATGGCAATGTAGAGAGACATAAAGCAAGATTAGTTGCCAAGGGTTTTACACAGAAGGAGGGCATTGACTTTACTGAGACTTTTTCTCTAGTTTCTACAAAAGACTCATTTAGGATAATCATGGCTTTAGTGGCTCATTTTGATATGGAGCTGCACCAGATGGATGTTAAAACAGCTTTTTTGAATGGTGAACTAGATGAAGTGATTTATATGAGGCAGCCAGAAGGATTTGTACAAGCTGGAAGTGAAAACTTAGTATGAAAGTTGAGAAAATCAATTTATGGCCTAAAACAAGCTTCCAGACAGTGGTACAAGAAATTTGATTATGTGATTTCTACTTTTGGATTTACAGAAAATCTTGTTGATGAGTGTGTTTATTTGAAGACAGTTGGGAACAATTTTATTTTCCTAGTTCTCTATGTGGATGATATACTCTTAGCTAGCAGTAACCTAAAATTGCTTAAAGATACCAAGAGCTTTCTGTCAAGGAATTATGACATGAAAAACTTAGGAGAAGCATCTTATGTACTAGGTATTGAGATTAAAAGAGATAGGGCATGGAGACTACTTGGTTTGTCTCAACAGAATTATGTTACCAAAATTTTAAAGAGATTTGGTATGGAGAAGTGTGCAGCTGGAGAAGTTCCCATGTCCAAAGGAGATAAACTAACCAAGAAGCAAAGTCCCAAAAGTGATATTGAGAAAGAGAATATGGAGTCAAAGCCTTATGTCAGACTTGTAGGAAGTCTCATGTATGCACAAGTCTACACTAGGCCAAACTTGTCTTTTGCAGTAGGGATTTTATCAAGATTTCAATCCAATCCAGGCCATGAGCATTGGGTAGCTGGGAAGAAAGTGTTGAGGTACCTGCAGAGAACCAAGAATTACATGCTAGTGTATAGGCAAGTGGAGGATCTAAAACTTGTTGGATTTTCAGACTCTGATTTTGCAGGAAATTATCCAGACTCCAAGAAGTCGACTTGTGGATATGTGTTCATGCTTGCAGGAGATGCTATTTTTTGGAAGACCATGAAACAAACACTTGTTTCAACTTCCACCATGCAAGCTGAATTTATTGCAGTGTATGAGACTGTGTGTGAAAGACTTTGAGACTGTGTGTGAAGGACTTTGGATCAGGAATTTTTTGATGCAGACCAAAGTGTTAAGTCACATTGTGGCAGGCACACTAGTGATTTATTGTGATAATGAAGCAGCTGTTTTCTTTAGCAATAACAGTAAAAGATCAAATAATTCTAAACACATTGATTTAAAGTATTACAGTGTTAGAGAATGGGTAAAACATGGTGAGATAACTGTTTTGAGTATTTGACACAAATTCACAGCTAGTAGATCCTTTCACCAAGGCATTGTCAGTGGCTGCATTCCAGAAACATATAGCAAGCATTGGAGTTTTGGCTAGCTTAGATGTTTAAATTCAGAGAGAGTTAGTCCAGTTGGAGCATTTTAAAATTCTGAAGTTTTTTGAGTTCTTTTGTTTTCAGTTGTGATCTTTTAGTTTTGTTTATCACAAGTTATTTGTAATGACAGTTTAAAGTTATCAATGAAATTTTGAGGTATTTCCAAATATGGTTTTGCTGCAGCTTCATTGTTTTATTTTGGAAATTATCATCTTGTTTTTGAATATCATACTTGCTATCAGATGGCTTAAATCATGTATAGCATGATGTTAAGGTTCAAGCAATAATTTTAAGCCATCAGTGTTCAGTAAATTTGCTTGAGTTTCTGGTTTAAGAAACATAAAGTAGGACCTGGTATATGCCTTCTTGTTGATACACATTAGCATATATCGTATCACTTTCGGATTGACATATGTAGATTGCAGGAGCTTGTGTCTGTGGTTTTGAAACTCTGCATTTTTTGTTAAAATGTATATTGTTTCGTGCTTTGCATAAGTAACTGTGATCTGACCATGTTGGAACGGATTTATGATTCAAGTTTGTTATTTGGCGCGCACTTTGGTAAGTTAAATTAGTTTTGATATTATCTGGTGCAAATCATTAAGTATAATATGTGTCAGTCCAAGGGGGAGATTGTAAGAATAAAATGTGGACTTGTCACAAATTATCATAATGTATATGATGATTAGCTTGATATCAATTCTAGTTTAACATGGATACAAACTGTAAATCAATACTAGTAACTTAATGAAGCAGTGTATCGATTCCTTAAGGATAGTAATCCATTGCTTAGTCTACAAGAAAGGCTACAAGATTGTGATACATTAGGATTCTAATTAGGAGACTTGTCCCTTAAGAACTACCTTAATGGAAGGAATCCAAGGGTTAACTATCCTATATAAATAGATGAACTTGGTCCCTGTTACTATCACGTTTTGCATATTGTTCTGTCTATTGAGAAGCAAGTCGGTAAGTAACAGAAGGCCATCTTCAAGTGATCATTGTTGTGCAGCTGCAGAGATGGAATCCATGTCAGTAATTGCTGAGGGTAAGTCTTGATTCTTGTGTGATTGTTGTCGAGCTTGTACACATATGATTGTGAGCATGAATATGGTTTTACAATAAGTATTAAGTAGTAGATGCTTCTCTTTCTTACGGTGCCACTACACCTAGTGAATGGTAATCCAGATTGGTGCTAGCTACTAAATATGTGCTGCTGAATTGATGCAAATAATTAATGCTTGCTTGCATGAATATACAACAGAGGCAAACTGCCAAACTCCAAGGAGTAACTACTCACAGCATCAATTCCATCCTTGGAAACAATGAAAACCAAATTCCTTCTTCCTCAAGAAGTTCAGCACACCTGCTGCATCACCTTGAAGCAAGATACTTTGCCAAAGCCAGGCTAGAACTTCTGATACCAAAAAATTGTTGTATATGTGTTTCACAAATTATTGGTCATATTTATGAAATTTGAAGTTGTAACCTGTAGAGGAAAAATTAATATGCTTGAACAAACCTTAATGAGCACTGCTATTCTGAAATAACCTCAGCATACAACGCCAGCACCATATATGCTTATAGCTCCAGCATCATGCCACTTCCTATGGCAACCGCAAACTCTTGATCAACCACCCCATTAGATCACTGCAATAAGTGCAATGGAAAAGACATGCAGTCAGACTTTTTGAAGAATGAGAAATCTAAATTGCCATCATCTTCTGTTTTCATGTGCTCGAAGTACCAAGCATTCATTTGAATTGTATCTTATTTTGGCAGAAGGGTGTTGGAGGAAAAGAATGAACAGAATATCATTTATATAAAGCAGGGGACTCACTATCCCTTGCTTACTACTGCAGGGGACTCAATCATTTATATAAAGAAGAGGAGGAAAAACCAAATGTCTAGAAATGTCAACCCTAGTATGCTTACTACTGCAGTTTTTAGAAGAAAGAAAAAACCCTAAATTGGAATATCTTGAAGGAAAGAACACCCGTAAAAATCTTGATTCTAACAATTTGAAAATTGAAGTTAAAAGAGCAGCATCGTTTCAAGTTGTTGCTTTGAACCACTCTAAAAGAACACATCTCAGAGAAATTTGCTTCCGCTAATGCACCTCAAAATACACCAGGCTACATTGTATGCACATGATATTACATGGCAAGGCATGGGAGTAACAAGGTGTCAGATTCTAATGCAGTAACAGTCCAGATAGACTGCGCATTATGATCTGAATGCTGACTACGACAATGCATTACACAGGGTGAACAACAGTCAAAATTTACTGCACTTGAGTTTTCCCATGCAGCTGCAAGAACTACTAACTTACGTTGACCATTAGCCAGTTCACCGCTTAGGGTTTGAGTCTCTGATGATGCGAAGCTAATAGCTTCCTGCAAATAACATCACATTGCAGAGTCACACATAAATACTTGCGGATAAAACTGTACACCATTGTGAACCCAGAAAACCCGCATAAGAAAGCAAAAGTAAAGCCAAAAAATTTCTCATTCCTACAAAGATATCAACCAGTGAGATCTTGACCAACCAAAAGAAAACCTCGTCTCTAGAACCCAACACAGACTCATCCTTTCAGTCGTTAACTAAAAAATACTACTATTTGCAGGTGGAGAACATTAATACTTTGAGATTCAAAACATAAACACTAGTGGAGCAGCAATACAAATTCCAGTTCAGCTGTATCAACCTATGACCAGTTACATAAATACTAGTGCACCCCACAAGAAGTTCTACAATCACTGTGAGCAGAGAATAATTCCTAATAAGCTACCAATATTCATTCCCCTTTTTCTCATATAGAATCAAAGACCCCAAACATTATAATTCTTGAAAGCATAAGCGAAGAATATTTGTCAATAAATAAATTATCAAAAGAGAAGAAGCTGGACAGAGTACAAGCATACACACTCTTACAGCATGGGCCAACGGTGAATGTGCAGACTCAAATTGCTGTTGAGCCACAGTTGCATGTTCAACCATTCCTTTCTGGAATGTGGCATCTACTTGCTCAAACATGGATTTACATGACGTCTCAAAGGCAGGTACCACTGAAGCTTCCATGCTAGACTTGAGAGCATCCTATGTGAAAAAGGTCATATATATCATTAGTTACAAGGTTTACTGAAGCAAATCAAATGCGTGTTAGATATTCAAATCACAAATGCAAAGAAATTAAGTCACTATGACATTTAGACATACTTGAAGAGCTTCTTTACCTGATGTTTGAAACTGCACCTTGATTTGCCTGGATACAGTAGCTTCAAGTTTTGAGTTAACTGATTTTTCCATTTGATTAACTGCTTTGTCTCCCACTCCTCTCTGCAGCACAAGCATCAATTAGATAACTAAAGCCAACTTTATAAAGGAACAAGCCAGATCATCAAAATTCTTACCTGAAAGCAATCAGATATAGCCGAAGTTATTGTTTTCTCCATAGCTGAAGTGATTGCACGAACAACAGCTTGTCCAACAGCAGCTGTTTCTTTTTTTACCATTTTCTCTAACATGACTGGAAAGTCCTTGTTCACAATCAAACCAGTTACTTGTTGAGTACAGTCTCGCAATAATTTCTCATTCTTCGCATTCACTTCTTGAAACCAAGCCCACAAACCAAATTATTGACCTTTACAGCCTTCTCCATACTCCGACCGAGAGCCGCCTCTAATTGTTTGCCTTCCTTTGTAATTGGGACGGTAACCATCATTGTCATCTGCTTTTGCAATTCTTTTTGCATAGCCATTAGCTGCGCATAGACCAAAAGCCATACTTAATAGAAAGCATACAGGACATAAACACAAGTTTGATTACACAAAACACAACCATAACATATGCAAACATAGAACCTTTTGCTCTTGCCAAGATATAGACAGGTGAAATGGGACAAGAAAAATCAAATGAATATACCGTTTCACCAAATAATAAAAGACCTGAAGACGGACTCAAATGGCAGCAGCATAACTTTGGAAAGGCTACTAAGCCTGCTTTACTAAAGTTATGCTGAAAATAGTTGGTACGTCATAGACACATGCAAGATAATTAAATTTCCAAATTCTTCAGCACTCACCTGATTCATCATATCCTGCCTGGCCATAATTTGATGAAATGCAGCGTCTCCGGAGGGAGGACTTGAACTCCCACCTGCTTCATTAGAGGGCTCTATTGAGTTGAGCACACCTGGTGATGGGGAAGATTGACCTGATGCTTGCATATTTTTCCATTTCTGTTTTCTCGACTTTGCATTTGGTGTTTATAGTTGTGATGCGGTTGTGGCGGTAGCTGACCCAGATACATCTTTTGTAGAGCGATTGTGGTCTTCCTCTCCAGAATGAGGCTGGGCTAGTGGTTCTGACATGCCGGCACCATCACCTTGCCGAGCTTCATCTGCAATATAAGATTCTAATGATATTGCACAGCAATCCCAGGCCATCTCAATTCCAAGATCGGATGCCTGGAAACAAAAGAACTTTTCTAAACCTGAATTCTCCAATAGGGGAGGTAAGCACTTGGATAAGTCCAAAGCATACTGTTGAATGGCTTGTGTTTGGACACAATAAATTTGTTCACCATGAGGTGATATACTTGTCCCAGTAAAGCTCAAAATTAGCATTGCAACAGTAAATTCTGCTATGTTACATGCTGGCTCACCACCAAGGTCTAAGTGCACGGCATATATTGCATTCTTCTTAGCATTTGCAAGTAAAAGAAGGCCAGCTTGTGACAATGCTATGACTTGATGAAAGAATGCATCCTTAAATCGAGGTTGAGCAGAGCCCTTTAACTCTAAGGTCTGGGTACATTTCCATGACTCAGCATCACTGGGAAGTAGCCAGCCTTCTTCACTCGCCGAGGACCAGACCTTCACTTCCCGATTAAGCGGGCCCTGTAGAATGGATTCATGCAATTACTTTAGTACACTTGGGACATGCGTAGCCATCATAATTAGGCAACAGAATCACAGACAAAACCTTATGATACAATGTTAACAAATCAATGATCACTTACCAATGTTATAAGTATGATGTGATCAGGCCTGTTGGGAGCTGTCACAAATGTAGACGAATAAACAGGAAGGCCATCATAGGGTCTCAGTACTAAAAGTGGTTGCGACTTGCGATCTTCCAAGAATATTGGGAAAATGTATGAGTCACTATATCAATCAAGAATATTGGGAAATAGGTTTATTCATATGTGTCTTTGTGTATAAATAAAATATATGTGCCATAACATGGTCCTGTATTAGAACCCATGGCCAACTCTAACAAAATTAAAATTAAATAAAACAGGCACCCTAGTTGTCCCATAAATGACGTATTACCTTTAAAGAAGTTAAGATGCAGTATGGTGCAGAAAATGATTTTACAAACCCAAATTTTGTAGAAACACAACACGTTAACTCAAAAGGTGTCAATTGGCAGAACTTGGCCACAATTAATTAGGAAGAAAAGTTTCACATGTATAGAAAAATCTTACTCAAACCTATACTGAATCCATACAACACGCAAACCAAATAGTCAATTAGGAATCATAAACCAGTTGATTAATTACCTACTTAACCTTGTTGAGAAACAATATTTGTATTGTTCATAAAGAAGATGGCCTCTTGAATGAATTCAAAATTGCATGAACCACCATTCCATTCCTAATAGTATCATACTATGAACTAATTTTAGAAAAATTGCCAATCTCCTTACAATGTGGTAAAGCTTACACTCGTACAATCTCTTTCAGCACTATTTCTTCACTTTTTCCTTGTATTTTAGCAAAATAAAGTTCATCTGCCATATCCAGTTCTTGTGCTGTACCTTATAAAAGGGCTTTGAAGGACAAGAACAATAATTTATCCTCATTCATACAAAATTCCCTGAACCATAGAGTTGAAGCAGGAATAGCCAACAGATTTTTTTTGTAACCAAAACATTATTTTAATTCACCAAAAGAAAAGGAAAAAAAAATCTATAAAGATGTAGAAGGGCAAGCTGGAGCCAAAGTGTTCCCACCAACCCTGATGAAAATGCACTTTTAAGTTTCACTACTTTTTTTTTTTTGAAAGAAGGACGTCAAGCTTTTAATTGAACAAGAATCAATTCGTACACTGAGCAGCTAAGAAGCTACTTAGGCCTAGGGGAATAGAACCACTCCACCTAGCAGATACATCAGAAAATAGAGCCAACTTAGCAAGCTTGTGTGCTGCCGAGTTGGACTCTCTAAATACATGGGAAAAGAAAGCAGAAGGAGTAGAAGACAAAAGGAACCTGATATCTTCAACTATTCTACCAAAACCAGACCCATCCTCCTCATCACACTTAGATGCTTCAACCAATTTCAAGCAATCTGATTCAAAGACAATAGGAGCCAACTGAAACTCTGCAGCCAACTCACAAGCCTCCCTACCAGCCATAGCCTCCACAATATCTGGGGATAGCACATTAGATATTTTACCACAAAATCCACCAACAATTGAACTCCAATACCTCCACAATGAGTATCCTGATTAAAGGCACCATCAATGTTGGCCTTCAGCCAACCACTAGGAGGAGGAAGCCACGACCTCCTTGGTCGAACAGCACCTCTACTACGTCTAGAAGTAGATGACCTCAATAACTGAAGAAAGTTGCGCACCTGGAAGTAAACCTGATGCAAAGTTTTGAACTTCCTAGACCATAGTCTTTGATTCCTTTCCTTCCATATGGACCACAAAATAACCAATAGAAGAGCAATACGTCCTGAGAAAGAATCTCCAAACAAAATTGGAGCCACGAAGTAATGGACATTGAGGGAAAAACCTCCCGAAAAATTCGATCAAACTCCGGAAACAATTTGAATAAATCACGCACAAACCAACAATCTCTACTAATATGTTCTACTGTTTCGTCATTAGTATTGCAAAAATAGCACCCATTATCAATGAACACATGCCTAGACTGCAGAGTAGAGATGGTAGGTAATATAGAAGAACAAACACGCCAGGTATGAATTTTTATCTTACCTGGCACTTTAGCAAACCAAATCTGCTTCCACAACTGACAACCCAAACTAGAATTAGAAGAACCTGGTGCTGTAGGGTGGAGCAGGGATAGAGCTAGCTGGTAAGCACTTTTTGTAGAAAATCTTCCTTTAGAATCATAATGCCAAATCATCTTATTCTGAACCATACGGTGACTAAGAGGAATAGACAAAATCAAATGTGCATCCTCAGCAACAAATGTAGCTTCAACAATTGAAGAGTTCCAAGTTAAATCATCATTAATCAGTTCTCGTACCCAAGTAAGAGAGGAATTACCACGAATAAGAGGTCGAAAATTCACCGGTCTAGGAATCCAAGGATCCTCCCAAATACGGACAGCAAAATGGTGAAGATACTTACAGTTCCATCCATAGAAGCAGAAACCAGCCGGGTGGTCATCCATTGGCACATTGATAAATCTGTCACCTCTCCATCATGTTTACCAACAAATTGGACCCCATCAATGAGCTTTTCAACAGGACACTTAATAGGAACCTCAGCACAAGGGACTTCACCCTTTGCAACTTTAGTAGTATCAATTCGTAGAACACACTTCCCAACCCCAACAACCAGAACATCCTGCGAGTATACAAGCAAAAGATAGATCAATCAAACACTTCAAGACCGACAGACAATGATCATGGACATCAAAAGCATTAAACTATAACTCTTCTATTGAAAATAGCATTAACAGAATCATTTACTTGTATATGATAGTGCCAACAAAATTGTGGATGAACAGCTTCCCCCTCAACAACTATTTGAATGGCAATAACAATCTTTCCTGTGATTTGTGGCGTACCTCCTTCATCTGGACCTTCAGAAATTTTCCACACAAAAAGCCATCCTCCTACACTCACACTGCAGAAAATGATGTCAAATAATGCAAAAACAAACCAGAGGAAGAAATGTATTGAGCATGGGAAAAAGAGCTACCTAGCCAAAATTCGATGAGCTACCATAATTTGCATGTCCTAGCTAGCTGATTACCACCAATATTCTCCTACAACAATGGAATCAACTAAGGACGACAATAAACAACTTTGATACCATCATTTCACGTAGCCAATCTCAGGCTCCTACCAGATCCAAAGCATCATGCTACTACTAGCCATTATATTATGCTAACTATTATATTATGGAAAATTGGAGGAGTTTGTAGACAGTACACAGGTAAGTTTTAGTTACTGATAGCCATTAGTTGGCTTCAAAGAATTTCCATGATCATATGCTTCTGCATTTTCTCGTATCATGTGCTAGCATCACTGCATTCTTAAAAATTCACAGAGTCTGATACAGGGAGTAATTCATATCAAGGGTTTGGAGCATGCATATTCCAGAAAGAAAGAAAAAAAAGATAGATAGAGAGCCATTTTGTTCCCTTCTGAATGATTTAATCACAAAGTTTAAGGATGAACTTAATTTTCTTCTCTTTTTCCTTGTATCAGCAGTTTCGGAGTAATAAAATCAATGTCAATGCTTTGTCTGATGTAACCACTAGTTACTGCCTAAAAAGAGTGCATGGACTATACATATTTCTGACTATCAATGCACACATCACTTTAAATGTATTATGTAGTGCTTCTAGTGAGTGACTTGACTGGGCCATTTATTCATCTCTGGAGTAACAACTGGGAGGCCTTAATGCACCTCAAAATAGGGAAGAGGTCAATTGTAGATGATGTACATGGTTACAAAGTTTGAAATTCTAATGCAGTAACAAACCTGAAAAAGATGAATATATGAACTTACAGATTGATGAGTAAATAGCAGATGAAGACAGCCTCATACCCCAAACCTGAAAAATGTTGAAATGTTATTAGTTGTGGCACACTCTGAAGCTTCAAGTATATATAATAAATTAACCGGTGGGATTTCAAACCTCTCTGTCTCAAATAAATGATGTTATTGTCTAAACTCTGAAGTGGATGGTTCAGAGTTCAGAGACAGCCGCTGGCCACGAGGTTTTGTTGGTTCTCTGAAGACAGAGAGAGCCTTGACAACTCAGTTGCTAACGCTTGGAGTTGAAGCTGTGGAGTAGTAGTTGAGTGATGGGCGGTGTGCAGGTCAGGGAACATGGGGACCATCGATGCTTGCCCCCGGCGGCAAGGCGTTGTCGTTTCGGAGAATTCATTGGTGTTGGTTCCGTAGAGAGAGAAAGTCGAAACAACTCGGCCGGTGATGGTTCTTCCGCGGTGTGGCGTCGTTTCGGAGTTTCGGAAGACAAAGACAGCCATGATGACGGGGTTGGCTCTTCATCATCATCTTCAGTTGACGGCGACGCGTCCTCTGTGTCTGGTGATTCACAATCATCTTCAATTGATGTCAATCATCTCCTCCAGTAATTCACAACCATCTATGTCTGCGTAAACCTTTGGTGGAAGCTCCGGAATTCCTCGGAGCCTCATGCAACCGGACAAGTCAAGCTCCCGCAAGTTGACAAATTTGGTGAGGCCAGCAGGAAGACTAACAAAATTGTTTCTTGACAGATCAAGGTCCGTTAATGTTTCCCAGCAATCAAGAGTCATCAGGAAATCACAATCTGATAATAAACTGCATCCTCTCATATAGAGCGCCCGTAGCTTGGGAAGTGATAGTGAGCAACCATCGGCATTCAAAATTTTGGTATTTCTTGGAAATCTGACAAGATTTGAGCATCCACCAAGATGAAGCCACTCTAAATTTTGCAACCCATAAATGTTGCACGGTAGAGTTGTAAGATTTTTGCAATCCCTAAGATCCAACTCTTTCAAGTTAGGGATTCCACAGAAGTCTGGGAGTTCCTTTAGGGATACACAGCCACTTAAATTCAACCCTTTCAAGTTAGGGATTCCACTCAAGTCTGGGAGTTTCTTTAGGGATTCACAGCCACTTAATTTCAACTCTTTCAAGTTAGGGATTCCACTCAAGTCTGGAAGTTCCTTTAGGAATCTACAACCCTTTAAATTCAACTCTTTCAAGTTAGGGATTCCACTCAAGTCTGGAAGTTCCTTTAGGAATGTACAACCCTCTAAATTCAACTCTTTCAAGTTAAGGATTCCACTCAAGTATGGGAGTTCCTTTAGGAATGTACAACCCTTTAAATTCAACTCTTTCAAGTTATGGATTCCACTCAAGTGTGGGAGTTCCTTTAGGGATATACAACCCTCTAAATTCAACTCTTTCAAGTTAGGGATTTCACTCAAGTCTGGGAGTTCCTTTAGGAATGTACAACCCTTTAAATTCAACTCTTTCAAGTTAGGGATTCTACTCAAGTCTGGGAGTTCCTTTAGAGATATACAATTACTTAAATTCATACATGTTAGCCTTGAAAAATTCTGTATGGCAAAAGAAAAGGGAAAAGATCAACCAAGTGGATGCAGTAATTTACAACACAGTTATCTATTACTTATTTTTAATTAAAGAAGTCTTGAAATAAAATGAATTATTAGATTATAGTACCTTACGTCCCTCCCATAGTCGTCTGATTTTGCGGCTAGTAATGTTGAGCTCCACAAGTTTGTTTGCTTGAAAATCGGATGGAAAACATTGCAACGGACATGCTTGCCAATCGAGCCACCTCAACTGGTTGGAGAGATAATCAATATCTCCAGAAAAGGATATTGGTCTTCTCATAGAAATATATCTAAGATTCTTCATCTCTGAAAAGCTTTTAGCATTCAATGATATTGTACATGATCGCCACGAGACCTGAATGCCTATAACTTTATTTGTACCCTACAGTAAAAGAAAGGAAGCTTATTAACCTAGCAACATTTATGATTGCAATTTCTATTCAGACCAAAAAACAAAAAACATAGGAATTTCTATTAGAAGCACAAGTACTGTTTTAATACAGTTTTCTTCAAGGTCTCAATAAGAAATTATATTCAATATAAAATGCTTTCTGAATTGAAAAACACAAAACATCATCAATATACTTACTGTATTATTTGTTAGAACGTAGTCTACATCTTCTTTACTCCACACTCTGCTGCGTTTCCCGGGTTCATCAGGTGACTCCTGATACACTATGTCTTTACCCATTTCTTCTATCAAGTCATGCATCCAAATCACACCTGTTTTTGTTCCATCCAGCACATCAGTCTCATCATTAGTCTTATCGTCAATTCTTATTAAGGCCTTTTCTTGGAGTTGTTTAATACCAATCACTGATTTGAGGTCGTAACAAGCTTCTAGTATTGGTTTCACACGGTCTACAAGCCCCCCTTTAAAGAAACAAGCCATATCAAGAAAATATCCTTTTAAATCTACTCCCAGAGCATCATAACTTATTTTGAGAATGTCTCTTATCTCTCTGTGGGGATCTTCTCCCCTACAACTATCTAATATAGCTTCCCACTCCTCTCTGCTTCTACGAAATAGATGAGAGCCTAAAACTATCAAAGCTAATGGAAGGCCCTGGGCATAGCGTACTGCACGTTGTGCAAGTTGTAGATAATCGCCTGGAGGTCTATTTCTTTTAAATGCATTCAAGCTAAACAAGTTCAAAGCTTGACGATGATTTAACATCTTGACCTCATATACTTCATCAACTTCATGAGCAATTAGCCAACGTTTATCTCTTGTTGTTATGAGAATTCTGCTGCCTAGGCCAAAACAATCAGGGGATGGAACTAAGTTCTTTAATTGGCTAGAATGACTCACGTCATCAAGGATTAAGAGAACTTTTTTATTTTGCATTCTTTCCTTTATAAAACTGACTCCCTGATCAACACCTCTCACCTCCAAATTTGGGTCCCTTAAAACATCACGCAAAAGTCTCTCTTGCAGTTGGGCTATGCCATTTGAATTAGATCTAACATCTGCCAAGAAGCAGCTATTTTCAAACTTACGGCGAATTGAATTAAACACATCCTTCGCAATTGTGGTCTTTCCTATTCCCCCAGGTCCCCATATGCCTACCATGCGAACAATATTTTCCTCGGCACGTAAAAGTCTGATGACATCTTGTCTACAAGACTCTAATCCAATTGGATACTCAGCAACATTCAAGTAACATGAAGGGTTTATCACTTGGGCGGACAACTCCTCAACAATGCCATCGATGAATTTGGTCTCGTACCTACGAATTTAAAAGCACATATACGAAATGAAATACTTGAATAATATATCTAATTAACTAGCTAGAGGAGGGGTTAAAGACATACTCGCCATCCTTCAAAGGCCATCCAGACAAATCTGCTGCTTCCTTAAGAGCTGTCTTCCATTTGTCCATGCTATCCTCGTATCTGCGACCAAGCGTAGCAAATGCGTCACCGAAGGCGCCTCTTTGGTGTCGTACATCTGAGGGAGCCACTTTGTAGAAAACCGGTCTGACCTCTTGTCTTTTTGATTTTCTGCATTCAAGTATCTTGACCAGTTCGTTCAAACACCACCTTGAGGAAGCATAGTTTTGAGAGAAGACGACGATTGAAACTCTGGACTCGTCAATTGCTTTGAGGAGCTCTTGTGATATGTCTTCTCCTCTGCTAAGCGTATCATCTCTGAAGGTCTTAATTCCCCTCAGACACAAAGCTTTGTACAAATGATCTGTAAAATCATAGCGCGTATCCTCGCCTCGGAAACTCAGGAAAACCTCGTATGTGTAATGATTTTGGTGATCAGTAGAAGAAAGTGGGAGAGAAGAAGATGAAGAACTGGCTGCTGCTTCGTTGGTCAGAGAAGCCATATTCTGCTTGCTTTGCTCCGTCTGTTGAATGTTGCTTCGTTGGTCAGAGTGCTCTTGTTTTGTAGATCTGAGATCAGAATTCAAAAGATGATAGTTTCTTGGTGCCTGCTGCAGTGTGAATGTGACGTTGAAAATGGACTAAATCAGAACCTCTATGATTTTTTAAATGTTTTCCTTTCTTTGCAAGTTGCAACTTCTCACGAGGCGCACTTGCCAAGCAGCAGCTTCTTTTTGACTTGGACTTCTTCTTTGCGAGCCTCGCTCTTCTTTTTAACACCCACTTGAAGTGTGATACTCTCTTGAATAACTTGTGTGAATCCTTTAATAGCTTCATTCTCCCTGCTAGGTGCAAGCATATTGTGTCAATGATGGAAGACATTAGACAAAAACTTATGAAAAGGATTCAAATAAGAAGAGATAAAATGAGCAATTATGAGGGAATCATTTGTCCGAAGATAAAAGAGATATTGGAGCTAAATAAAGTGAAGGCAGCAACTGATTGCATTGCAAGAGGGTCTGGTGGTCCATTGGTTGAGATTGAAAGCTTCAGTGGAGGTCAATATGTGGTGAATTTGGAAAGGTTTTCTTGCACATGTAGGAGGTGGGATTTAACAGGTATGTGAAACTTTATACATTAGATTGGGTCAATCTATGAAAGTTATTACATTTGTTTTTAATATGTAAATTCAATTGCCTTAACTACTGAGTTTATATATAGGCATTCCTTGTAAACATGGAGTTTCTGCCATTCATTTTATGAGAAAGAAACCTGAAGACTTTGTTGACAAGTGCTATTTGAAGTCAACATACATGGAGATATATGGGAACATCATCTTGCCAGTAAATGGCATGGATTTGTGGGAACGGTATGAGCATCCCCCCATCCTTCCTCCACGATACAACCGGCAGCCTGGGAGGCCGAGAACTAAAAGAATCAAGGATGCTTCTGAGAAAGAAGATAAGTCTAGACATAAATTGGGAAGGTCACAAAGATCGCTTCGGTGTGGCAACTGTAAAGAATTTGGGCACAATGTTAAGACATGTCAAAGACATCTCCCACCCAAGTCTAACAAACGAAAAAGAGTATCCAAGAAGGAAGCAGCTTCAACATCTGCAAATCCAACTCAGGTATAATAACAAATATGGACTAACAAATATTATGACGATGTGAATATTCTAGAAGGTCAATTTATTAATTGTGACTATGCCTTTTCTTTCTTGTTTAATTTATTTTTGAAGACTGAAGCTACTGTTGGACTTGAAAGAAAGCTTCTGATGAGAAAGAATTTTCTACGAGAGAAGTCAAAAATAAGGGCAGAGGAAGCTAAGGTAGTAAGATAAGAAATACTTGTTCATTTTGATATTGAACTAAAATAATGAATTCATGCATGTTGTTGTTTTCATATTTATCTATACAGAAAAAAAGGAATGCAAAGAAAGCATCTAGTGCACAAGGGTCAACACGTAATACATCAAAGGCTTCATCATCTGCTAAGGCATCCCAAACTAAGGCAACTACTAAAGCCTCTACACCAACTAGAGCTTCTACCCGGATCAGAAACAACTCCAAGGATGTCGGAAAATAGTCAGTTCAGTTCATTGTCATAGTAGCATGCCCAAGCTTATTTTGTACTTAAGAAACAACCTTTAATGTTGCCGTCTGTTGCAACTTTTTGTAGCAACCTATTGACTCATCATTAGGTTGCAATCTCTAATTTTTGTTTAACGATTAGAGGTTAATGAACCGCTCAAAATTAGCTGTCTAACTAGTTGGTAGGGATAAATGTGGTTGTAAGAACATCTATAAATGGGCTGCTATTGTATGCACTGTTGGTTTATTGCAAAATTGCTAATATGTTGTTTGAATTGTGAAGCTTTAGGTTTTGTAATTTTTATTTATTTTTCCCTAAACCTTATTGTCTTTACCTAGAATTTCCTGACTTGTGGTATTTTTTTCTCTCTCGTTAATTGTGTTAATTGGGATAATTAATTTATCTTTGGGGTTGTGTTAATTGGGATATTTAATTTATCTTTTGGATTTAATATATATGAGTCTAAGGGATGAAATTTGTGGTTAGAAATTGTTAATGGGTGTGTGATTTTTAGAGGGAATAATTGGTTACTGGGGTCTATAACTTTTGGCGGGAAAAAATTGGCATAATGTCTATTTTAGTCTTGTGTGAAAACTTGAATCTGATTGGGATTGCCACGTCAGCAGGTATATTGGGCCCATTGAGGCCATGTCAGCAGTTAACAACTTAATAGTTTGCTGAGTTAACGTTAGGATGACATTGATCAAGTTTTTAAAGTACAGGGGCACAACTGATGCAATTGAAAGTATAGGGGCACAAGTGATGTAAGGTGTAAAGCACAGGGAGTTAAAGTGAAATTAACCCTTTTTTAAATGTTTTCCTTTCTTTGCAGCAGCTTCTTTTTTATTCTTCCTCGGAAACTCAGCTTCTTTTTCTTCTTTGCGATGCCTTCGAAGTTCTCAATTATGTCGTATATTCTCATTGGCATTTGTTTTGTTTAATTATCAAGTATCAGTTGCTTGGTTAATATCTCAAGTAGTCTTACTGTACACAATATCCATGGTATCAAATTCCAATGCAGACAACTGCCACAAGCATTACAGTGAAAAACCGGTTGGGATTTGATTGAAGCAGACATGAACCAGGAATTATACATGTAGAATTGAGATACTGGATATTAATTTGTTGCTGTTTAAGTTTAGGGTATTCAATCCTACCAGCTAATTTTTAATTTTCAGAGGAAGAATCAGTTCTTATGACCCTATTCAGCAACCACCTCTGTTAATCACTTCACCAGAAAAGAAATGCAGCTGGCCCTTTTGAAGTGCATTTAGAATTCAAAACTGCTGTCATCTATGGAACTGTTTCTGAGGATCAAAATCCTACAGTAGAAAGGAATCAAAGGATGGCTTAATCCAAGGAAATATGGTGCAAATATGATATGTGTCGATAAATTGGCACCCGAGTGCGTAGGAAAATATTGTAGGCACAAAGTGCACAACTAAGGTGAACAGCAGACACTTGCTTCTAGCTAGCTTATTCAGAGTTGGGAAAAATCTGCACCCATTCCCAGTGGCACCTCTTTCCTCCCTGCAATAGCCTGCAATATGGCAAGTAGTAAAGTAAAACAAAAACAAACAAAAAAACCAGAAAGCAAGATCAATAACAACAGGATACAAGATGTGTGGAAAACCACTTCCTTATCTGATCATCAATTTTCTCAGAAAATGGTGGGACCAATTCACTGTCGGCAATGACAATGGATACGGCATACCTGATCTCATCATCATATATGTAGCCAACCTCCGACTATCAGATCCTCTGCGTTTGTTGAATCCTTGTGTCTACAATTATGAAATAACTCAAAAACCAAAACCAAAACCAAAAGCAAATGGCCAAATGCACACTGAATGGGAAACAGAAAGCCAGCCAACATTGCTCAAGGAGGACAAAGTTCATTGCTGATTTCTACTTCTTAACGAAAATTAGCATCATCCGACTCTTGTTCTAGAAAGAAAGTTTTAATCACTTGACTAAACATTGATTTGGCGAATACTGTATGCAGAGGTTTGGAACATATTCTAGAAAGAAAGAGAAATGAAAGACAAAGATAGAGACAACCATTTTGTTCCTTAATATTTAGGGATTAATGTCATGTTCTTCTCTTTTTCCTAATATCAAGTGTTAGGGGATTAATATCAATGTCGATACCTTATGTGTAGCCACTAGCTAATCTGTCCCATAATAGTGCATATATTAACTAACAAACTATACATATTTAGGACAAAAGTAACCTATGTAGTTCTTATCGAGTAGAGACAGAGCCATATGTTCAATTATGAAGTTACACTTTTGCCCAGGCTAAAATTTGAAATTTTCTTCATCCAATGCTCATCAAAATATTCCAGAGTTAATTGTACATGATAAACATGGTAATGGGAGTAACAAGGTTGCACCGATGCAGTAAAAATAAAGATAGATCTTCCCCTTTCTGCTCCCAATGCAGACATGGATGAAACAACAGTCAGGATTCAATTGAATCAGACATGGTTGGGACTTCTGGACGGATTTGGATGCAACATTTAGATACTCAATATAAATATGATGATGGTGTAGTTGCTAGAGCTGAGATACTCGAAACCTCAGTTTATAGATCTTTAAATTGAGGGTACTCCAATCCTTCCAAGTTCCAACTACTTTCTAAATTTACACAGGAAGAATAAGTTTGCTAAAGAATGAGCCATTTTTCAAGGTTCTGTTCATTTTACTAAGCAAGTTTCAGAAACATGTAGAATAATGATTGAATAATCATATATGCGTGCTGTTATACTGCAACATAACGACACAAAACCAGCACCATCTAAGTTAAAATTTTGAATTAAAAACTTGGAAAAGGAAAAGGAAAAGATTCAGTTATTTATTAGGAGATGATTACATTTATATACCTACATATTGTAAATTTGTACTCATCCTGCAGCAGCCTCTAAAGAGCCTCATGCCACTTACCTATGACTGTATAAATAATCAGTTTCATCAACCACACTACTTGATCACAGCAATGGAATACAGGCAGTCAGACCTTTTCAAGAACAGATATACAAAACAAAATGCCATTAATCCATGGAACCATTTACTAATATCAAAGTTCTTTCCAAATATAACTAGACGTTCATGCTCCTCTTTCTCAAGGTGCTAGTGTGGTAACCCCAGATCCAAGCCATCCATATATGCTGATCAGTTGATGCAACTACCATTTTTCTAATTTCAAATGTTACTAACCACTATGAATTAAAAGCTCAGAAAAACCAACAAATGAAAAAACAATGATATCCAGAAGACCAGCATGGCTGCAGGCTGTTAGTACTGCCACAAAGACTACTTCATCTGGTTTCACCCTTTCCGTAAGCATGTCATCAAAAAGCTCTATAGCTCACTCCCCATTTCCTTGCATGGCCATTGCTCCAATGGCTGCTGTCCAAGCAGAAACATCTCCTCTTGCCATGTTATCGAACACCTTCATTGCACTTTGAAGTTCACTACATCTAGCCAACATGTCAACTAAAGCTGTGCCGAGCCACGTCACAGTTAATTTTGTTTTTTTTTTTTTTCCGATACAAGCATGAATCCACTTTGCAAGATCAAGAGCTCCTAGATATCCGCAGGCAGATGCAGCCTAGCTCCACCATGGTCACCCTATCTCCTTTTATTCCCTCAGTCTGCATCACCCTGAAAAGTTCAATTGCTTCCCCAAACTTGCTCTCTTGGAACAGAGCAACAATTATAGTGTTCCAAGAGACAAGATCACTCTTTGGCGTCTCACTGAACATTTCAAAGCTGACTTCACATGACCATTTCTTATGAAACCAGAAATCAATGAGTTCCATGATACTACAGTCCTATTCGACATATTGTCAAAAACTCTGCAAGCCATCTCTTGTTGGCCGCAGTTCATGTACATGTCAATCATAGCATTGCAAATCGTATTACAACCTTCCAGTCCATTCCTTAGAACATAAACATGCAATACTTTCCAGCAAGAGAATCGCTTAGTTGTGCGAAAGTTGAGATTGCAGACAAAAAGGTAACCTTGTCGGGTTTTAGGCCCTGTTGTAGCATTTCACCCATCACCGAAACTGTTTCACCAGCCAGTCCCTGGCGCACAGAATTTGACAAATCCCTACTGTAAAGAACCAAGTTTTGATCCACACATTCATCAAACAAAACATATCAACAAGTGAATTCACCCATCACCGAAACTGCTTCACCAGCCAGTCCCTGGCGCACATAATTTGACAAATCCCTACTGTAAAGAACCAAGTTTTTATCCACACACACATCAAAAAGACACTTTGCAGCACTAGTATCCCCAAATTTCATAAACATATCAACAAGTGAATTCACCATAAGCATATTACACTCTTCAGTCCAGACTCCCCCAACTTTGGACTGTAAGCCCAACACCCTCTCACTCAACGCAACATCCTTCAACTTTGCACAAGCAGAAATGACACGCACCATAGTCACCATAAGCACGAATCGAACTAGTCCACGACCCAGTATTTCTCTCAAGCATTTCATCAAACACCTTCCGGGCATGATCCAGTTCCCAATAAACACGTGTTCCTCCAAACCCGTCTTTACAAGCAACCCATGGAGCTGAAATAACCTCAGCATACAACGCCAGCACCATATATGCTTATAGCTCCAGCATCATGCCACTTCCTATGGCAACCGCAAACTCTTGATCAACCACCCCTAATGATCACTGCAATAAGTGCAAAGGAAAAGACATGCAGTCAGACTTTTTGAAGAATGAGAAATCTAAATTGCCATCATCTTCTGTTTTCATGTGCTCAAAGTACCAAGCATTCATTTGAATCGTATCTTATTTTGGCAGAAGGGTGTTGGAGGAAAAGAATGAACAGAATATCATTTATATAAAGCAGGGGACCCACTATACCTTGCTTACTACTGCAGGGGACTCAATCATTTATAAAAAGAAGTGGAGGAAAAACCAAATGTCTAGAAATGTCAACCCTATTATGCTTACTACTGCAGTTTTTAGAAAAAAGAAAAAACCCTAAATTGGAATATCTTGAAGGCAGTTTTTAGGGACTTTATATGTTTACTACTGCAGTTTACTGCACTTGAGTTTTCCCGTGCTGCTGCAAGAGCTACTAACTTACGTTGCCATTAGCCAGTTCACCGCTTAGGATTTGAGTCTCTGATGATGCGAAGCTAATAGCTTCCGGCAAATAACATCACATTGCAGAGTAACACATAAATACGTGCACATAAAACTGTACACCATTGTGAACCCAGAAAACCCGCATAAGAAAGCAAAAGTAAAGCCAAAAAATTTCTCATTCCTAGAAAGATATCAACCAGTGAGATCTTGACCAACCAAAAGAAAACCTTGTCTCTAGAACCCAACACAGACTCATCCTTTCAGTCGTTAACTCAAAAATACTACTATTTGCAGGTGGAGAACATTAATACTTTGAGATTCAAAACATAAACACTAGTGGAGCAGCACTACACATTCCAGTTCAGCTGTATCAACCTATGACCAGTTACATAAATACTAGTCCACCCCACAAGAAGTTCTACAATCACTGTGAGCAGATAATAATTCCTAATAAACTACCAATCTTCATTCCCCTTTTCTCATATAGAATCAAAGACCCCAAACATTATAATTCTTGAAAGCATAAGCGAAGAATATTTGTCAATAAATAAATAATCAAAAGAGAAGAAGCTGGACAGAGTACAAGCATACACACTCTTACAGCATGGGCCAACGGCGAATGTGCAAACTCAAATTGCTGCTGAGCCACAGTTGCATGTTCAACCATTCCTTTCTGGAATGTGGCATCTACTTGCTCAAACATGGATTTACATGACGTCTCAAAGGCAGGTACCACTGAAGCTTCCATGCTAGACTTGAGAGCATTCTATGTGAAAAAGGTCATATATATCATTAGTTACAAGGTTTACTGAAGCAAATCAAATGC
Organism: Rosa lucieae; assembly: GCA_024704745.1. Taxonomy (NCBI): domain Eukaryota; kingdom Viridiplantae; phylum Streptophyta; class Magnoliopsida; order Rosales; family Rosaceae; genus Rosa; species Rosa lucieae. Next base: position 3,634,461 of record CM045495.1, on the reverse strand, counting down.
GTGTTAGATATTCAAATCACAAATGCAAATAAATTAAGTCACTATGACATTTAGACATACTTGAAGAGCTTCTTTACCCGATATTTGAAACTGCACCTTGATTTGCCTGGAAACACTAGCTTCAAGTTTCGAGTTAACTGATTTTTCCAATTGATTAACTGATTTATCTCCCACTCCTCTCTGCAGCACAAGCATCAATTAGATAACTAAAGCCAACTTTATAAAGGAACAAGCCAGATCATCAAAATTCTTACCTGAAAGCAAATCAGATATAGCCAAAGTTATTGTTTTCTCCATAGCTGGAGTGATTGCACGAACAACAGCTTGTCCAACAGCAGCTGTTTCTTTTTTTACCATTTTCTCTAACATGACTGGAAAGTCCTTGTTCACAATCAAACCAGTTACTTGCTGAGTACGGTCTCGCAATAATTTCTCATTCTTTGGATTCACTTCTTGAAACCAAGCCCACAAAGCAAATTATTGGCCTTTACAGCCTTCTCCATACTCCGACCGAGAGCCGCTTCTAATCGTTTGCCTTCCTTTGTAATTGGGACAGTAACCATCATTGTCATCTGCTTTTGCAATTCTTTTTGCATAGTCATTAGCTGCGCATAGACCAAAAGCCATACTTAATAGAAAGCATACTGGACATAAACACAAGTTTGATTACACAAAACACAACCATAACATACGCAAACATAGAACCTTTTGCTCTTGCCAAGATATAGACAGGTGAAATGGGACAAGAAAAATCATATTAATATACCGGTTCACCAAATAATAAAAGACCTGAAGACGGACTCAAATGGCAGTAGCATAACTTTGGACAGGCTACTAAGCCTGCTTTACTAAGGTTATGCTGAAAATAGTTGGTACGTCATAGACACATGCAAGATAAATAAATTTCCAAATTCTTCAGCACTCACCTGATTCATCATATCCGGCCTGGCCATAATTTGAGGAAATGCAGCTTCTCCGGAGGGGGGACTTGAACTCCCACCTGCTTCATTAGAGGGCTCTATTGAGTTGAGCACACCTGGTGATGGGGAAGATTGACCTGATGCTTGCATATTTTTCCATTTCTGTTTTCTCGACTTTGCATTTGGTGTTTGTAGTTGTGATGCGGTTGTGGCGGTAGCTGACCCAGATACATCTTTTGTAGAGCGATCGTGGTCTTCCTCTCCAGAATGAGGCTGGGCTAGTGGTTCTGACATGCTGGCACCATCACCTTGCCGAGCTTCATCTGTATTATAAGATTGTAATGATATTGCACAGCAATCCCAGGCCATCTCAATTCCAAGATCAGATGCCTGGAAACAAAAGAACTTTTCTAAACCTGAATTCTCCAATAGGGGAGGTAAGCACTTGGATAAGTCCAAAGCATACTGTTGAATGGCTTGTGTTTGGACACAATAAATTTGTTCACCATGAGGTGATATACTTGTCCCAGTAAAGCTCAAAATAAGCATTGTAAATTCTGCTCTGTAATCCATGCATGTAGATGCTGGCTCACCACCAAGGTCTAAGTGCACAGCATATATAGCATTCTTCTTAGCATTTGCAAGTAAAAGAAGGCCAGCTTGTGACAATGCTATGACTTGATTAAAGAATGCATCCTCAACTCGAGGTTGAGCAGAGCCCTTTAACTCTAAGGTCCGGGTACATTTCCATGACTCAGCATCACTGGGAAGTAGCCAGCCTTCTTCACTCGCTGAGGACCAGATCTTCACTTCCCGATTAAGCGGGCCCTGTAGAATGGATTCATGCAATTACACTTCAATACACTTGGGACATGCGTAGCCATCATCATTAGGCAACAGAATCACAGACAAAACCTTATGATACAATGTTAACAAATCAATGATCACTTACCCATGTTATAAGTATGATGTGATCAGGCCTGTTGGGAGCTGTCACAAATGTAGACGAATAAACAGGAAGGCCATCATAGGGTCTCAGTAGTAAAAGTGGTTGCGACTTGCGATCTTCCAAGATCTTTGATATGACCAAATGTATGAGTCACTATATCAATCAAGAATATTGGGAAATATGTGTCTTTGTGTATAAATAAAAAATATGTGCCATAACATGCTCCTGTATTAGAACCCATGGCCAACTCTAACAAAATTAAAATTAAATAAAACAGGCACCCTAGTTGTCCCATAAATGACGTATTACCTTCAAAGAAGTTAAGATGCAGTATGGTGCAGAAAATGATTTTACAACTCAAATTTGTAGAAACACAACACGTTAACCCAAAAGGTGTCAATTGGCAGAACTTGGCCACAATAAATTAGGAAGAAAAGTTTCACATGTATAGAAAAATCTTACTCAAACCTATACTGAATCCATACAACACGCAAACCAAACAGTCAATTAGGAATCATAAACCAGTTGATTACCTACTTAACCTCGTTGAGAAACAATATTTGTATTGTTCATAAAGAAGATGGCCTCTTGAATGAATTCAAAACTGCATGAACCGCTATTCCATTCCTAATAGTATCATACTACGTACTAAGTTTAGAAAAATTGCCAATCTCCTTAAAATGTGCTACAGCTTACACTCGTACAATCTCTTTCAGCACTATTTCTTCACTTTTTCCTCGTATTTTAGCAAAATAAAGTTTCATCTGCCATATCCAGTTCTTGTGCTGTACCATATAAAAGGGCTTTGAAGGACAAGAACAATAATTTATCCTAATTCATACAAAATTCCCTGAACCATAGAGTTGAAGCAGGAATAGCCAACAGATTTTTTTTGTAACGAAAACATTATTTTAATTCACCAAAAGAAAAGGAAAAACAAAAATCTATAAAGATGTAGAAGGGCAAGCAGGACCCAAAGTGTTCCCACCAACCCTGATGAAAATGCACTTTTAAGTTTCACTACTTATTCCACTAAAAGGAAATATGTAACAAAGACAGCAAAATGTTGAAGATACTTACAGTTCCATCCATAGAAGCAGAAACCAGCCGGGTGGTCATCCATTGGCACATTGATAAATCTGTCACCTCTCCATCATGTTTACCAACAAATTGGACCCCATCAATGAGCTTTTCAACAGGACACTTAATAGGAACCTCAGCAGAAGGGACTTCACCCTTTGCAACTTTAGTAGCATCAATTTGTAGAACACACTTCCCAACCCCAACAACGAGAACATCCTGCGAGTATACAAGCAAAAGATAGATCAATCAACCACTTCAAAACCGACAGACAATGATCATGGACATCAAAAGCATTAAGCTATAACTCTTCGATTGAAAATAGCATTAACAGAATCATTTACTTGTATATGATAGTGCCAACAAACTCGTGGATGAACAGCTTCCCACTCACCAACTATTTGAATGGCAATAACAATCTTTCCTGTGATTTGTGGCATACCTCCTTCATCTGGACCTTCAGAAATTTTCCACACAAAAAGCCATCCTCCTACACTCACACTGCAGAAAATGATGTCGAATAATGCAAAAACAAACCAGAGGAAGAAATGTATTAAGCATGGGAAAAAGAGCTACCTAGCCAAAAGGTGAACGTCCTCGGCAAAGAAAGCCATGTATGTGACCCTCTGACAGAACAAGATATCACTTAGGCCAACAAGATAAAATAATCATCGGCAAGTAATCCAACTTCACAAAAAACCACTCTATTAGGAGTATACACGAGATAAAGCAAAAGCCCTACTAAGTTTTGCAGCCATCAGTAAAATGCATTATAACTTTTTATTAAGAAATTAATCAAAGCATCAGCACTTACGTAGCTATGATTGAGTCAAATTACATTAGTGATCATCACACTGCATCTTGCTAATCCAAACAGAAGTTTGGCGTCCCAACACCAGCTGAGGATCCAAACCATACTTAGTTATGGGGGTAACTTCTAGCTGCGGCTGAAACTCCCCGGGCAACCAAACACCCACATCGTAAACCACGCTATCCCCAATCAAATGCCTGCCTTTCGGTTGCTCATTGCTCGGCATTCAAACCGGCATACCACTCTCACAGTATCAATTCCATCCTTAGAAACAATGAAAACCAATTCCAATTTTTCCTCAAGAAGGTCAGCACACACCTGTCACATCACCTTGAAGCAAGATTCTTAGCCAAAGCCAGGCTAGAACTTCTGATACCAAAAAATTGTTGTATATGAGTTTGGCAAATTATTGGCAATACTTGTTTACGAAATTTCAAGTTGTAATCTGTAGAGGAAAATTTAATGTGCTTGTGGCATGCACATATACACAGAAGATTTTTCTTAAAGTAATGCATTTCATATTCCATGTGCATAATCCATGGACCATGTGGACAATGCAACATCATGCCTTTTTAACAAGAGATGTTTCGATAAAATTGTAAACAATAACATATGGGCGCTTGAGCCCAGAATTACTATGAAAAGAGCATAGGCAAGAGTACAACTAGAGGAGAATGGCATATACCTTTGCTTCTAGCTAGCTCATTTGAGGTCATCTCAAATTCAGCTAGATCAGCAATCACCATATATGTAGCAACCTTGGCCAGAGTTTGTAACCTTTCCATGTGCAAAATCTATAGTCCGCGCTGCAAATGGAAAAAACAAACAAATTGCATGATATCAATCACCTAGCAACATAGTAACAAAATGAAAGCAAAGAAAATGAACCAGAATACAAATGTTACTAATGGATCATATCAACCAAGTTCGATGAGCTACCATAATTTGCATGTCCTAGCTAGCTGATAACCACCAATATTCTCCTATAACAATGGAATCAACTTTGGACGACAATAAACAATTTTGATCGATACCATCATTTCACGTAGCCAATCTCAGGCTCCTACCAGATCCAAAGCATCATGCTACTACTAGCCATTATATTATGCTAACTATTATATTATAGAAAATTGGAGGAGTTTCTAGACAGTACACAGGTAAGTTTTAGTTACTGACAGCCATTAGTTGGCTTGAAAAAATCTCCATGATCATATGCTTCTGCATTTTCTCATATCATGTGCTAGCATCACTGCATTCTTAAAGATTCACCAAGTCTGATACAGGGAGTAATTCATATTAAGGGTTTGGAGCATGCATATTCCAGAAAGAAAGAAAAAAAAAAGATAGATGGAGAGCCATTTTGTTCCCTTCTGAATGATTTAATCACAAAGTTTAAGGATGAATTTAATTTTCTTCTCCTTTCCTTGTATCAGCAGTTTCGGAGTAATAAAATCAATGTCAATGCTTTGTCTGATGTAACCACTAGTTACTGCCTAAAAAGAGTGCATGGACTATACATATTTCTGGAATAACAATTGGTAGGCCTTATAGTGAGTGACTTGACTGGGCCATTTGTTCAATTCTGGAATAACAATTGGTAGGCCTTAATGCACCTCAAAACAGGGAAGAGTTCAATTGTAGTACATGGTTACAAAGTTTGGAATTCTAATGCAGTAACAAACCTGAAAAAGATGAATACATGAACTTACAGATTGATGAGTAAATAGCAGATGAAGACAGCCTCATACCCAAACCTGAAAATGTTGAAATGTTATTAGTTGTGGCACACTCTGAAGCTTCAAAGTATATATAATAAATAACAGGTGGGATTTCAAACCTCTCTGTCTCAAATAAATGATGTTATTGTCTAAACTCTGAAGTGGATGGTCTTGAAGAGTTCAGAGGAACATGGGGACCATCGATGCTTGCCCCCCGCGGCGGCAAGGTGTTGTCGTTTCGGAGAATTCGTTGGTGTTGGTTCCATAGAGAGAGAGAGCCGAAACAACCCAGCCAGCGATGGTTATTCCGTGGTGCGGTGTCGTTTTGGAGTTGGCTCTTGAATTGACGGCGACTATTTGTCCCAGCTCCACGATTTGTCAATGTCGAGAATCTCTCCTCCAGTAATTCACAACCTCTTATTTCTAGGTGAACAACGTTTGGTGGAAGCTCCGGAATTTCTCGGAGTCTCTTGCAACCCTCCAAGAAAAGCTCCCCCAAGTTGACAAATCTGGTGAGGCAAGCAGGAAGAGTAACAAAATTGTTTCTTGACATATAAAGCCCAGTTAATGTTTCCCAGCAATCAAGAGTCATCAGGAAATCACAATCTGATAATAAACTGCATCCTCCGAGATCGAGCGTCCCTAGCTTGGGAAGTGATAGTGAGCAACCATCGACATTCGAAATTTTGGTATTTGCTGGAAATCTGACAAGTTTTGAGCATTGACTAAGATCAAGCTGCACTAAATTTTGCAACCCATAAATGCTGCACGGTAGGGTTGTGAGATTTTTGCAATCACAAAGTTCCAACACTTCAAGCCCAATGAGATTTTCAATTGACTCATCCAATTCTCTAATGCCACTGCCTGATAGAGAAAGATTTCTAAAAAAATCCATCTTTATTGGAATTTCTGGAAATGCAGCAAGTTTTTGGCATCCATTCGCAATAAGCATCCTTAGATAGTTAGATTGTGCAACCTCAAGTCTGGGAGTTCCTCTAGGGATTTACAGCCACTTAAATTCAACCATTCCAAGTTAGGGATTCCACTCAAGTCTGGGAGTTCCTCTAGGGATTTACAGCCACTTAAATTCAACAATTCCAAGTTAGGGATTCCACTCAAGTCTGGGAGTTTCTTTAGGGATGTACAGCCACCTAAATGCAACACTTTCAAGTTAGGGATTCCACTCAAGTCTGGGAGTTCCTCTAGGGATGTACAGCCACGTAAATCCAACTTTTTCAAGTTAGGGATTTCACTCAAGTCTGGGAGTTCCTTTAGGGATTCACAGCCACTTAAATTCAACCATTCCAAGAACTCTTTCAAGTTAGGGATTCCACTCAAGTCTGGGAGTTTCTTTAGGGATGTACAGCCACTTAAATGCAACTCTTTCAAGTTAGGGATTCCACTCAAGTCTGGGAGTTCCTTTAGGGATTCACAGCCACTTAAATTCAACCATTCCAAGAACTCTTTCAAGTTAGGGATTCCACTCAAGTCTGGGAGTTCCTCTAGGGATGTACAGAAACGTAAATCCAACTCTTTCAAGTTAGGGATTCCACTCAAGTCTGGGAGTTTCTTTAGGGATGTACAGCCACTTAAATGCAACCATTTCAAGTTAGGGATTCCATTCAAGTCTGGGAGTTCCTTTAGGGATTCACAGCCACTTAAATTCAACCATTCCAAGAACTCTTTCAAGTTAGGGATTCCACTCAAGTTTGAGAGTTTCTTTAGGGATGTACAGCCACTTAAATGCAACCCTTTCAAGTTAGGGATTCCACTCAAGTCTGGGAGTTCCTCTAGGGATGTACAGCCACGTAAATCCAACTCTTTCAAGTTAGGGATTCTACTCAAGTCTGGGAGTTCCTTTAGGGATGTACAATGACTTAAATTCATACATGTTAGCCTTGAAAATTTCTGTATGGCAAAAGAAAAAGGAAAATATCAACCAAGTGGATACAATAATTTACAACATAGTTATCTATTACTTATTTTTAATTAAAGAAGTCCTGAAATAAAATGAATTATTAGATTATAGTACCTTTCGTCCCTCCCATAGTCGTCTGATTTTGCCCCTACTAATGTTGAGCTCCACAAGTTTGTTTGCTTGAAAATCGGATGGAAAACATTGCAACGGACATGCTTCCCAATCTAGCCACCTCAACTGGTTGGAGAGATATTCAATATCTCCAGAAAAGGATGTTCCTCTCATAGAAATATATCTAAGATTTTTCATCTCTGAAAAGCTTTTAGCATTCAAAGATATTGTAGATGATTGCCACGGGACCTGAATGCCTATAACTTTATTTGTACCCTACAGTAAAAGAAAGCAAGCTTCATTATTAACCTAGCAACATTTATGATTGCAATTTCTATTCAGACCAAAAAACAAAAAAACATAGCAATTTCTATTGGAAGCACAAGTACTGTTTTAATACAGTTTTCTTCAAGGTCTCAATCAGAAATTATATTCAATATAAAATGCTTTCCGAATTGAAAAACACAAAACATCATTAATATACTTACTGTATTATTTGCTAGAACGTCATTGACATCTTCTTCACTCCACACCCTGCTGCGTTCCCCGGGTTCATCAGGTAACTCCTGATGCACTATGTCTTTACCCATTTCTTCTATCAAGTCATGCATCCAAATCCTACAACCTCCCCAAACTTTGTCAATTCTTATTAAGGCCTTTTCTTGGAGTTGTGCAATACCATTCACTGATTTGAGGTCGTAGCAAGCTTCTAGTATTGGTTTCACATCATCTACCAGCTTCCCTTTAAAGAAACAAGCGATATCAAGAAAATATCCTTTTAAATCTACTTCCAGAGCATCAAAACTTATTTTGAGCACGTCTCTTATCTCTCTATGGGGAGCTTCTCCCCTACAACTATCTAATGTAGCTTCCCACTCCTCTCTGCTTCTAAGAAATAGATGAGAGCCTAAAACTATCAAAGCTAATGGAAGGCCCTGGGCATAGCGTACTGCACGTCGTGCAAGTTCTAGATAATCTCCTGGAGGTTCATTTCTTTTGAATGCATTCGAGCTAAACAACTCCAAAGATTGATCATCATCTAACATTTTGACCTCGTATACTTCATCAACTTGATGAGCAATTAGCCAACGTTTATCTCTTGTTGTAATGAGAATTCTACTGCCAGGCCCAAAACAATCAGGGGATGGAACTAGGTTCTGTAATTGGCTAGAATGACTCACATCATCAAGGATTAAGAGAACTTTTTTATCTTGCATCCTTGTCTCTATCAAACCGACTCCTTTATCAACATTGTTCACCTTCAAAGTTGGGTCTTTTAAAATATCAAATAAAAGTGTCTCTTGCAGTTCGACTAGGGCATTTGATCTAACATTTGCCAAGAAACTGCAGCTACCTTTAAACTCATGGCAAATTGAATTAAACACAGCTTTCGCAATTGTGGTCTTTCCAATTCCGCCAGGCCCCCATATGCCTACCATGCGAACAATATTTTCCTCGGTGTGTAAAAGTCTGTTGACATCTTGTCTACAAGACTCTATTCCAATAGGATTTGCAGCTACTTGCAACTCACATGAAGGGTTTATCACTTGGGTAGACAACTCCCCAACAATGTCGTTGATAAATTTAGACTCGTACCTACGAATTTAAAAGGATATATACGAAATCAAATACTTCAAAAATATATTTAATTAAATAGCTGGTGGAGGAGTTAAAGACATACTCGCTACCCTTGAAAGGCCATCCAGACAAATCTGCTGCTTCCTTGAGAGCTGCCTTCCATTTGTCCATGCTATGCTTGTATTTGCATTGATCAAGTGTAGCAAATGAGTCACCGAAAGCACCTCTTTGGTGTCGTACATCTGAGGGATCCACCTTGTAGAACACCGCTCTAACCTCCTGTCCTTTGGATTTTCTGCATTCAAGTATCTTAACCAGTTCATCTAAGCACCACCTTGAGGCAGCATAATTTTGAGAGAAGACTATGATTGAAACTCTCGACTGCTCAATTGCTTTGAGGAGCTCTTGTGATATGTCTTCGCCTCTGCTAAGCTTATCATCTCTGAAGGTCTCAATTCCCCTCTGACACAGAGCAGTATACAAATGATCTGTAAAATTAAAGCGTGTATCCTCGCCTCGAAAACTCAGGAAAACCTCGTATGTGTAATGATTTTGGTGATCAGTAGAAGAAAGTGGGAGAGAAGAAGATGAAGAACTGGCTGCTGCTTCATTGGTCAGAGAAGCCATATTCTTCTTGCTTTGCTGCATCTGTTGAATGTTGGCTTCCTAAGTAGATAGCTTCTTGGTCCCTGCTGCAATGTTAATGGTGAATGTGAGGTTGAAAATGAGCCGCGTTCCCTTTCTTTGCAATTTCTCTTTTACTGTACACTTTTTCTTTTAGACTTGGACTAACAACAGGACACAAGATGTGTGGAAAACCACTTCCTTATCTGATCATCAATTTTCTCTGAAAACGGTGGGACCAATTCACTGTCGGCAATGACAATGGATACGGCATACCTGATCTCATCATCATGTAGCTACAATTATGAAGTAACTCAAAAACCAAAACCAAAAGCAAATGGCCAAATGCATGCTGAATGGAAAACAGAAAGCCAGCCAACATTGCTCAAGGAGGCCAAAGTTCATTGCTGATTTCTACTTCTTAACGAAAATTAGCATCATCCGACTCTTATTCTAGAAAGAAAGTTTTAATCACTTAACTAAAGAGTGATTTGGCGTAGACTGTATACAGAGGTTTGGAACATATCTACAAAGAAAGAAAAATGAAAGACAAAGATAGAGACAACTTTTTTTTTTTTTTTTGAGAAGAAGAGACAACCATTTTGTTCCTTAACAATTTAGGGATTCATGTCATGTTCTTCTCTTTTTCCTTATATCAAGTGTTAGGGGATTAATATCAATGTCGATACCTTATGTGTAGCCACTAGCTAACCTGTCTCATAATAGTGCATATATTAACTAACAAACTATACATATTTAGGACTGTCACTGTATTTATCAATTTCAAGTAACCTATGTAGTTCCTATCGAGTAGAGACAGAGCCATATGTTCAATTATGAAGTTACACTTGCTAGGCTAAAATTTGAAGTTTTCTTCATCCAATGCTCATCAAAATATACCAGAGTTAATTGTACATGATAAACATGGTAATGGGAGTAACAAGGTTGCACTAATGCAGTAAAATCAGGATAAATCTTGTCCCTCTCTGCTCCCAATGCAGACATGGATGAAACAACAGTAGGGATTCAATTGAAGCAGGCATGGTTGGGACTTCTGGACGGATTTGGATGCAACATTTAGATACTCAATATAAATATGATGATGGTGTAGTTGCTAGAGATGAGATACTCGAAACCTCAGTTTATAGATCTTTAAATTGAGGGTACTCCAATCCTTCCAAGTTCCAACTACTTTCTAAATTTACAGAGGAAGAATAAGTTTGCTAAAGAATGAGCCATTTTTCAATGTTCTGTTCATTTTACTAAGCAGGTTTCAGAAACATGTAGAATAATGATTGAATAATCATAGATGCGTGCTGTTATACTGCAACATAACGACACAAAACCAACACCATCTAAGTTAAAAAATTTAATTAAAAACTTGGAAAAAGAAAAGGAAAATATTCAGTTATTTATTAGAAGATGATTACATTTACATACCTATATATTGTAAACTTGTACTCATCCTGCAGCAGCCTCTAAAGAGCCTCATGCCACTTGCCTATGACTGTACAGATAATCAGTCTCATCAACCACACTACTTGATCACTGCAATGGAATACAGGCAGTCAGACCTTTTCAAGAACAGATATACAAATGGAGCCATTTACTAATATCAAAGTTCTTTCCAAATATAACTAGACGTACTTGCTCCTCTTTCTTAAGGTGCTAGCATGGTAACCCCAGGTCCAAGCCATCCATATATGCTGATCAGTTGATGCAACTACCATTTTTCTAATTTCAAATGTTACTAACCACGATGAATTAAAAGCTCAGAAAAACCAACAAATGAAAAAACAATGATATCCAGAAGACCAACATGGCTGCATGCTGTTAGTACTGCCACAAAGACTACTTCATCTGGTTTCACCCTTTGCTTAAGCATGTCATCAAAAAGCTCTATAGCTCACTCCCCATTTCCTTGCATGGCCATTGCTCCAATGGCTGCTGTCCAAGCAGAAACATCTCTTCTTGCCATGGTATCGAACACCTTCATTGCACTTTGAAGGTCACCACATCCAGCAAACATGTCAACTAAAGCTGTGCCGAGCCACATGTCACAGTTAATTTCCTTTTTTTTTTTTCGATATAAGCATGAATCCACTTTGCAAGATCAAGAGCTCCTAGATATCCGCAGGCAGATGCAGCCTCTGTTAAACAGCGACAAGCGTGGCCCGTGGCCCACCATTGTACCGATATTGTCCCAACTTGACCACCCAATAGGTGTTGGGTTTTAATCACAAAAGGCCTCGGTACAATTGGGTGAGATCCACCCACTTATAAGTTATATTTTATTTGTCACTTTTCCAATGTAGGATCTTTCCTCTCCAACACGCCCCCTCACGTGCAACCTAACTCTAGGTCTGCACGTGAAATTAATTAATTCAATTTCACATTGGAAATTGGGACACAAGCCTCATATCAGAGACTTAGTCAATACAATCCAAGGCCCACATTCATTGGACACTTGGTAATTTCAATGGCAATACAGGGAACCCCAATTTGGGCTCATGATACTTGCCTACGTAGAGACGCAATTGGAGAATGACCCGCTCTGATACCATGTTAAACAGCGACAAGCGTGGCCCGTGGCCCACCATTGTACCGATATTGTCCCAACTTGACCACCCAATAGGTGTTGGGTTTTAATCACAAAAGGCCTCGGTACAATTGGGTGAGATCCACCCACTTATAAATTATATTTTATTTGTCACTTTTCCAATGTAGGATCTTTCCTCTCCAACAGCCTCCACCATGGTCACCCTATCTCCTTTTATTCCCTCAGTCTGCATCACTCTGAAAAGTTCAATTGCTGCCCCAAACTTGCTCGCTTGGAACAGAGCACCAATTATAGTGTTCCAAGAGACAAGATCACTCTTTGGCATCTCACTGAACATTTCCAAGCTGACTTCACATGACCATTTCTTATGAAACCAGAAATCAATGAGTTCCATGATGCTACAGTCCTATTCGACATATTGTCAAAAACTCTGCAAGCCATCTCTTGTTGGCCGCAGTACATGTCAATCATAGCATTGCAAATAGTATTACAACCTTCCAGTCCATTCCTTAGAACATTAACATGCAATACTTTCCAGTGAGAGAATCGCTTAGTTGTGCAAAAGCTGAGATTGCAGACAAAATGGTAACCTTGTCGGGTCTTAGGCCCTGTTGTAGCATTTCACCCATCACCGAAACTGCTTCACCAAGTTTGACAAATCCCTACTGTAAAGAACCAAGTTTTTATCCACACATTCATCAAAAAGACACTTTGCAGCACTAGTATCCCCAAATTTCATAAACATATCAACAAGTGAATTCACCATAAGCATATTACACTCTTCAGTCCAGACTCTCCGATGTAAGCCCAACACCCTCTCACTTAACGCAACATCTTTCAACTTTGCACAAGCAGAAATGACACGCATCATAGTTACCATAAGCACAAATCGAACTAGTCCACGACACAGTATTTCTCTGAAGCATTTCATCAAACACGTTCTGGGCATGATCCAGTTCCCAATAAACACGTGTTCCTCCAAACTCATCTTCACAAGCGACCCATGGAGCTGAACCCCTTCACAGAAAACCACAATCTTCGAGCACGCTCTCAATGCAACATCTGAACAATAGCCTCGCCACTAATCAAAGAATTGTACATGAACAAATATTGGGACCCTTTGTTTTTCTCTACTCTGTTTTACGAATTAGAGGGGAGTAACATTTGAAGTGGGGAAATGAGAGTTGAGGTACAAAAGATGGTTTCTTTATCATGAATTACATTTCAACTGTGAATGTCATCGATCGACTCTCTGTAATTCCAATGAGTGCAGTTGAGCTTGACACATATCAAGGCAACGCTAATTGGCTTCGTTTTCTATAGTTAAAGGAATATACTGCTGCAACACATCTGTTGCTATAAAACATTGTGAAACATATGAAGCAAAAAAGATACGAATGTATAAATGTGAATCACAATGTAGCAGTAGATGTCCAGTTTTGATTTAAGACTAGGTCCAATCAAGCAAATGGCTAGGGAGTAGGGACCTAGGAGAGTTTTACGGTGCTACTATTGCTAGTCTAATCAAGTATTCAATATGTTCTGCACAAGAGTCGGCCTTATTCCCTTATGGACAAGGAAACCTTGGCCTAAATATAATAGTGTTTAGCCGCGACCCAAACCCTAATTGCACGCACAAAATCTTCAGAACGGCAGCAGGTAACAAATTATATTTTCCTTTTCACATTAAAATTGCGTCTGAAATTTTCTCTTCATCTTGAACAACAGATAGATTGCATTTATGAATCAAAAGCTACATGATAATCCTTCTGTTCTAATCATTAGATAGTGTTTGATTTTCCTCTTTTTTATTGTTTTTTTTTGGGGGGGGGGGGGGTTAGAATCAGTACGAGGCGCCCTTACGAGAGCCGGGGGCTGAGTTCTTATTCGTACAAGGGGGAACTCAATCTGTACATTCAATTTAAGGACCATCTTAACCGGATCAATCTTGAGAAGCTCGAAAGGAGAAACCTAAATTGGAACTAGTGGCAGATTATCGGACCGAGGGTCTTCCCCTTGGAATGTGTCCCTTCTTGGAGATTCCAGGTAAAAAGTACATGGTTGGGGGAGAAAGGACTCGTAAGATACCCGATGCTGACGATGATTGGGAATATCAACTAGATTGGGAAGTATACGAGCCATCCGATGCCCTCAATTCTCATGTTTTTGTTTTGGATCCCTCTACCGGAAAGATCACAATTGATTGTAGTTTTCCTAAAGCAAATGCAGCAAAGACCAATGCCAAAGTCTTGGCTACCATTGATCAAAAGGTGTACGTACTTGATACTTGGCCTTACTACTATTGAGGTGTACTTCCAGATCCAGCGTTCGAGAGCTTTGATATTGTTGAAAATAGGTGGGAGCCGCTGCCTGCTCCTCCTGATTATTACGACCCTCCTAAGTCCGTGCAGAGTCCTGTTACCAAATATTATTATCATTTTGTGTTTGGCAGAGGGATTTATTTGTACACTTTAGGGGGACTCTTCAGTTTCAATGTGGATAAACCCACTGAAGGATGGAAATGGGTTGGAGACTCAAAGTGGAGGCTTGATTTGGAATTTTTGCACTACCATTCAGATGGAGAAGAAGAGGTAGAAAGGGAGCCCGAGGACGATGACTCGATGCCTTTGACACCCGCTCATCCCTACCATTCAATTTTCTTTGCAGAACCAGGGAAAGGCGGCCTAGCTGTTGGCTACACGGCTAAAGGGTTGGTGGGTTATGTCTTTGATCATGATGGCAACTTGCTATTTCAACAGCTGCTCCAGCATCATAATCTTCGTCTTCCACCTCCAGATCAGATAAGGTTTGGGGGAAAAGTTCTTTATGTGGGTGGTGACAAGTATTGTCTCATTTTGTCAGGAAAAATTGACAAACCTTCATGGTCGTTAGCGATGGCAACCCTTAGTCTGGCTTTTTTTTATGGTCTATTCCACCAAGTTGAATTGTCTTATCATCAATTCGATGACATTGATTCAGAGTATGCTGATCTTCATCTATACGAGGAGAACTACAAGTTTCCAATGCTTTATGATTACAGAAATTTGCAGGATGCTTTTGTCATGTCCTTATTTGAACCTAATAGTGAAAGTGCAACTTGTTTTTGTTAAGTAGGTGTGCATTGTCTATGTTTTGTAGTTAGGTATGATGAGGCATGCAAAATCAACTGCTTTTGTTAATGTTTTGGTCTTGAGCTCCTAGTTATGAGCTTTATGTATGGATGCCTGGGTTTGTCATCAATTAATTGTAATTTTCATCCTCTTATTCTAATGAGACTTGGATACCTTATTAAATGGGTTTGCTTGTTTGCTCTATGAATATCCTATGTTTTGCAACTCTTGCCTCCACCTGAAGACACTGGTCATTGATTGATATGAATGAGAAACAGATTATAGAATACAAATGGCAACTAGATTGTTGTCATAGGTTACATGCAAATTTAAATCTATGGAAATATAACCTCATTTTGTAATGAATTATAATGAAGGAACCAGAGAAAATCCGTGGTAGAAAGATGGAAAGCGGGTGAAAATGAGTCGTTCCTATTAAGATATTTAATTACTAGCATTAGGACTTGAAGTAAAAATGCACAAGTGAAAGTTTCTGCTCAGTGTGATATTATATTTTTGTTTTCCTTCAGCTAAAGACTGAATTGTCTCTTTTTTAGAGGAAGATCTCATTCAATTAGATTAAGCTATTCTTGATCTTACTCATACTGTAGCTCTAGTTATAACTTATTACACTTTGATCTGTTAGCTTGTTGAAGAGTTTTGCTTTTAACTTATTTTTCTAGGGTTTCTTCGCTCTGCTAGGGTTTCTGGCTATGGCTTCTCTCGCATCTTCATCTCTCGGCATCCTTCTCTCTCCCACCATGGTTGATCACGTTACTGCTCGTTTGGCAGCAGCATTGGCGATCTCTGAAGATGGCCGGAAGTCCTTTGGCCCGGCTGGCGCTGCTGCAGTGTCTTCCCATCACTTTGCAGTGGGGAGACTTCTCTCTGTCACGGCCAAGCGTCGGGTTTTCTTGGGGACCATGACCTCCTTATGGGGGCTTGGGAATCGTCTCTCTGCAAGTGCGATCAAGGATCGTTTTGTGTTTTAGTTTTCAAATCTAAAGGATCGTCTGAGGACGGTCGAGGGAGGGCCGTGGTTCTTTGGCAAGTGGACGCTGGCTATGGCTGAGTTCAATGGTTTGAAAGATCTAGCGTAAGTGTCGATCTCTTCCTTCCCAATTTGGGTTGAGATTATGGGTTTACCACCGGCTCTAGCTACTGAGGGCGCTGCGGCGCTCATTGGAGCTACGTTAGGGGAGATCGTGCATCTGGACAAGACTGGAATTCGCAAGGGCACGGCAGTACGGGTTCGTATCCGCTACCTTCTGTCATCTCCGATGAAATAGGTTTTCCCTCCATTCACCTTTGATTTCACCTCTGGGGCATCTGCTACGGTAAGGTTCAGATATGAGAGAGTCGTTGGTTTTTGTCGGGTCTGTGGTATGATGGAACACCAGCGGTCTGGTTGTGTTGGCCCTCCGGAAGCGCTACAGGTCTCTGTCGGCGCCAACCCTAAACCTATTTTGGTTGGATCTGCTGCTCCAAGTCTTGCGGAGGTCTTGGCTCAGTCCACAACACCTAAACCTTCACTTCCATGGCAAAGCCGACCCCAAGTTCACTCCAGGGCTTCTCGGCGTCAACTGTAGCGGCCCAACTGGCCAAAATCCCATCTCCAGTCCAGGCAGTTAGTGAGCCCATGCAAGCTGCTGCAGATGTCCCATCTCTTAGTGGGAAGAAGAGAACGGCCTCTGCGACCCTCATGCAATATACTAAGTGTAAGAAGATAGTTGAGGAGGTACCTCAGGTGGAGGATATTGATCTTGGCTTTGAACCTGAATTGGCCCTGAAGAGTAGGAATGGGGTTATCCTAGTCTCCCCAACAAAGAAGGCAAAGTTGGGACGTCATCCTAGGCGCAAGAAAAACCCGAAACCCGTGGGTTTGAAACCTAAGAAGCTGATCTCTGAGGACCCAAAACGTCGGAGGAAGAGAAGTTTTAAGGTAGTGGAACACCCTTCCTATGGGGAAGGCAGCTCGGGTCTGGCTGTAGCAACATCAACCCCTACTGGTGGGGAGGTTCACATGTCTTCTGGTAAAGGTTCTGAGTTCGAGGAATGCACTCCCATGGGTGCCCTAGAGTAGGGTACGTTGATGGGAACATGAATAAATTGGGATGGTTTTTTGTCTTTGGTCGGAGACCATCCTAGTAGTGTCGAACTTGGTTTCTACAGCACTTGAGCGTCATCTCATAGATTCATTATGTTTGATTAGTCTAGGTTTGTCTTAGATTTTTCATTCTTGACTCTTTCAGTCGTTGCCCGGAGTTCGAGTGAGTCATCTCTTGTAATGTTTCCTACTTTACTTCAATGTACTGACACCCCCCCCCCCCCCCCAAATTCAAAAATAGAGGAGAATATATCAAAGGGGAAGAAATGTCGTTATGAATGAGAAGAATTTAGCCCATCAATCGCATAGTTTCATTCTTTAAACTCTAGTTAAGATCGGATTATGACTACTTAAATGATTATGGCTAGTGACAGAAGCACTAGTAAATTTTTTTTTTTTTTTAGCCTTTGCATCGGAGGTAGAACCAATAAAGATTTCTTTTTCGATTCATCCTTGGAGTTGAATACCTCATTCAAGAATTGACATCATAGTATTAAATCATAAACAAAAATTAAGATATTTATTAATAGTCATCAATAGATCGAAGAAATCTCAGAAAAAATGCACTTCGAAACCCAATTCAAAGTAAGATTGTACTATTAGTTGAAGATATAGAGATGGTTTATGTAAGCAATCCCAGTGAAGCCTCCTCTGTATAGGACGGTCCTATAGAGCATAAATAAATCGAAACCTTAACTCAATTTAGGTTTCAATAGTGTCACTTTACTTGTCACCGGAGCATAAAATTGTCACTATACCCCGCGGTGATCCTGGACTATATAATAATTACATTCTTTATCTAACAAAAAAAAACTTACATTTATAAATTTCTCCTGCCTCTCTCCGTCGGAGTTGGACTAGTGAGTCTATAACACTCTCCTACTCCGCCCAAAGTTGAGAGCACCTCTCAACGAGACCATGCTATTTTCCAGCTTCTGATATTCAAGAAAAACCAGAGGAATTTTCCATTTCTGTGATAAACAATGCTTGCGAAGCTCCAGCTGGACTTCCCCGTTTTGGGTTCCACAAGGACCTCACCCAACGCAGGACTCCCTCCACTGGAGAAACTCGAACTCATAACCAGAGATAGGAAGCAGAGAGTGCTTCACGGAGGAGGGTTCAAGAAGGGTTTTGGTGAAGTTTGTAGACCCAGACACAGTAATGGTTGCAGTGTTGTTGTTCATGAAGTTGGGTTGAAGAAGCGTGGTTTTGTGAAGAACCCAGATGAGGAAAAGGGATTAGAGACTCTGGGTGATGGTGGGTTTGTGGAAAGAAAGGATTTTGGGGTTGAATTGGGGTTGGGGGGTGGGAATGGTGTGGGGAAGAAAGTGCAGACCAAGTGTTCGACGAAAGGGCTGAGTTACGGTGGGTGCATTCCTGCAATGTTGACGGCGTTGGAGGAAGTTGAGGACTTGGATGAGGCTCTGAGGCCGTGGGGAGAGACGCTTAGTAATAAGGAAAGGAGCATAATTTTGAAGGAGCAGAGGAGTTGGGGAAGGGCTTTGGAGATTTTCGAGTGGTTTAAGAAGAAGGGGTGTTATGAGTTGCATGTGATTCACTATAATATAGTGCTTAGGATTCTTGGGAAGGCGAAGAAGTGGAGTCATCTAAGGAGTCTTTGGGATGAGATGAATGTGGAAAGAATAGCACCTATTAACTCAACTTATGGGACTTTGATTGATGTTTATAGTAAAGGTGGGTTCGAAAAGGAAGCGCTTATATGGCTGCAGAGGATGACAAAGCAAGGAATGAAACCTGATGAGGTTACTATGGCCATTGTGCTGCAGTTGTATAAGAAAGCAGGGGAGTACCGAAAAGCGGAGGAGTTTTTTGAGAAATGGTCGGAGAGCTCCTTGCATTGTCATGGTTCTTTGAGCTCGTATAACACATTGATCGACACGCGTGGAAAGGCTGGCCAGCTTAAAGAAGCGTCGGAAATGTTTGCATCGATGCTGAGGGAAGGGATTGCTCCAACTACGGTGACTTTTAATACAATGATTCACATTTGCGGTAATCATG
The DNA here is from genome assembly GCA_024704745.1 of Rosa lucieae. NCBI lineage: Eukaryota > Viridiplantae > Streptophyta > Magnoliopsida > Rosales > Rosaceae > Rosa > Rosa lucieae. The sequence goes on along the minus strand of CM045495.1, from coordinate 3,614,956 downwards.
GTCAGCTTGCAGAAGTTGCTTCACTTATGCAGAAGATGGAAGAGGTTCGATGCCCACCAGACACGAGAACATATAATATTCTGATTTCCCTCCATGCTAGGCATGATAATATAGACACAGCTACAAACTACTTCGCAAAGATGAAGGAGGCTTGCCTTGAGCCAGACCCTGTGAGTTATCGCACCCCTTTGTATGCATACTTTGTAAGGTACATGGTTAGCAAAGCTGAAGAGCTCATATCAGAGATGGATGAAAGGGGGCTTGAGATTGATGAGTTCACTCATTCAGCTCTGACTAGGATGTACATAGAAGCTGGGTTGCTTGAGAAGTCTTGGGTTGGTTCATGAGATTTCATCTCTCAGGGAAAATGGGATCTGATATCTGCCAACATTGATGCATATGGAGAGCGAGGGCATATTTTGGAAGCTGAGAAAGTTTTCAATTGCTGCCGAGAAGTGAAGAAGTTGAGTGTCCTTTAGTTCAACGTGATGATCAAATCGTATGTGGTTGGTAAACATTACAGTAGAGCTTGCCAGTTGTTTGGTAGCATGGAGAGTCATAGTGTAATTCCAGACAGGTGTAGCTATAGTTCTCTGATACAAATTTTGGCTAGTGGTGATATGCCACATACTGCAATGCCTTATCTGAAGAAGATGCAGGAGTCAGGGTTGGTACGTGATTGCATCCCCTATTGTGCTGTGATTTCAAGCTTTGCAAAATTAGGTCAATTGGAAAGGGCGGAGGAAGTTTATAAACAGATGGTTCGATTCAATGTGCAGCCTGATGTTATTGTCTTTGGGGTGTTGATAAATGCTTTTGCTGAAGTTGGAAGAAAGATAACTTTTATTAATAAGAAAAATCAAATTGCGTTGTTTATATGGCAATTATCTATCGCCTTTATATGTCCTCTGTGGAAATTAGGGTTTAAGCGAGGGGTATAGATAATGGCGTGGTGTAGGAGGCACTGTTTTGCAATGTTGGAAAGTTTTGCAACCAGAAAAGCAGCGGCCGCGGCGGCTACGTCAACGATAGCAAGCAACTGGAAGAATGAGACGAGGAAAATTAGCATGTTTTCAGAATTCATAAGAAGAAATTCTTCTACTTTAGCAACACTTAAGGCAGAGGAGAAAAAGAAGAAAGAAATCATGGAAGAAGAAAGCAAGTATAAGTCACTAAACTTATGTTTCGAGGAGTACACTGACGACAATGCTCATGTTATTCAATCCATCAGATTAAGCCATCTGTTGGCACCACCAGTACATGGCGGCGATGATCTGAAATTACAGAGACGTGCTTATAGATGTGGACCTAAAACTGTTGTTCCCCTACATATGAGTACTGGTGTCGTCGGCTCCAAAATTATTCTCTCTGGTGGTAAGGTTTTTCCTCCGGTACAACGTCCTCATATTTTTGAATATTCACTAAGCAAAGAAGTTTGTGTGTTTGAGACAGATCCAAGCACAGATCCAAACCCAAAATTGCAGCCTTCCCAAGTTTTTAAGGTTAGTAGACCTGAACCTGTTTTAGTAGAGGTGGACGACAAACTATCGCTTCGGTGGTCTATGTGACTGTGAGTCATTCGAGGTATTTGAACCAATACAGGATGACTGGTAGCCTCTGGATGCGCCTCCTCGGAAGTATCCCAACGGCTTTACTCATGCAATTGCAGGCACCAAAATCATACTCTGGGGCAGAAATTAGACCGGAGTGTACATGTTTGACGCGACCCATCCGGAAAAAGGATTGACAGAATTGGACCCTTGTTTGGGAACTATATTCCCTCTATTGATGGATGGTTATGATCAACTATTTATCAAGTTGAAGTTTCATCATGGTGATGGTGAGGGTTTCCTAATGTTCTCATTAGTTTGGAACAACCTCATACAGTACTAGCCTTCCACATGTCTTATACATGTGATTCCTTGAAACCTATGGAACCTCTGCAGCTGCCAGAATGGGCCCCAAAATTTCATAGACCAAGTCGATGTCTGTTTTTTCACCTTGGAGGGCAAAAAGTCGGCCTTGTTTTCTCCCGTGATACATTACGTGAGGATACATTACGTGATTACTATTATGATCATTATGAATTCCCTTTTGATTATGATGACGACGATAATGAAGACAACGAAGATGATGATGAAGACCACAAAGACGATGGCCATAATAATGATAATCACGACGCCTTTGATAATGTTAATTATGATGGCCTTGAGTATAATGACAAGGTGAGAGTTCTTGTCATAATCTTTGAATACGAAATTGTTGAGGAATCCATGGACATCAAATACAAGTTGCTTAGTACTCGCTGCCTTCACACCTGATAGGTGCCTATGTGATGTAAACTTAACTATAAGTTGTTTTTGTCTCAAAAAAATCTATCCCCTTTATGGTATAAAAAATAATAATTCTTTTTTCGAAAATGGTCAATTAATTATTGAAAAGAGATATAACAACTATATAATGTGTGGAATAGAGGTTACAGTAAGGTCATTATAAGCAAAATATTCTACGAGCCAATTAAGTCCATCAATCAGATAAAGAGACCGACCTCATTCACCATCTATGAAGTGAATGATGAGCTCAATTGTTACCCTGATTTCATATCATCAATTTCAGAAGCGTATAACTGCTCCATTAGTAGAACACAATCTAAAGCAAAACCAGGCTCATAGACGATTCAGCGGTGAACGGTGTTAAGAACATATGAATAGCAAATTCCAATCCAATTTTGGCTACATCAATCTTAATGTAATCATTTCGAATAATAACTGTTGTTTCACCTAAATAAAAATTCTCAACAGAAGCTTAAGCATAAATAACTATCAAACTCTTCTTCTTTATTATTATTATTATTGGATAAAGTTCATAGACAAGATGACTTGAGTATGTATGTACTCTTAGTTTTTGTTCCACGGCAAACAATCATCATACTGGCCAGTTTTGAAGTTAAGCCTACAAGGGCCATTGCCAGAAGATTTTATACTCCACCAACACTCATGGCAGTAGTCTCTTCCATCAACATATACATCAAACCATTTAAACGAACCAATCCATTTAAAACTGCAATAGAAGTCTGTTCGGCCTATCAAGGTAGGTTTGAAACTGAACTCATAGTATTGTTGGGGAAGAAGCACTTTGACGCCGAGATCATCATCTGCGGATTTACAGTGAAAGGTGAGATTCATTCCTCCGCCCAAATCATTAGTGATTCTAACATATGTTTTAGCATCACATGTGGTTGTTAAGAATAGCAAAAGCAAAATTAGCTTCACTGTTCTTCCAACGAACGAAGCCATGTTTGCTTTGGTCAAGCTAGGTATTGTCTCAGTGAAACAACACCGTATTTCTTATATATACTAGCTAGCATAGTTCCACAGAAAATGATGAGATTCACACATTAATCATGCATTAATTTCTGTAAAGGGAGGTGAACCTAGACGAGGTGTGAGTTTGGTATATTCGGTTATGATTCATTACGATTCATGCATATCGGCATTTGCAATATAGGAAAGAAAAGAAATGAAAAGAAGAACTATTCTCAAAAAAAAAAAAAAAAAATGAAAAGAAGAAGGAAAGGTCCGAGATAGACAGAAATCGAAGAGAGGCAACATAAATAGAGGAGAAGTTCATCTGCCATATCCAGTTCTTGTGCTGTACCATATAAAAGGGCTTTGAAGGACAAGAACAATAAGTTATCCTAATTCATACAAAATTCCCTGAAGCATAGAGTGAAGCAGGAATAGCCGACAGATTTTTTTTTGTAACCAAAAGATTATTTTAATTCACCAAGGGAAAAGAAAAAAAAATAAAAAAATCTATAAAGATGTAGAAGGGCAAGCTGGAGCCAAAGTGTTCCCACCAACCCTGATGAAAATGCACTGTAAGTTTCACTACTTATTCCACTAGAAGGAAATATGTAACAAGGTCCGCAAAATGGTGACCATACCTACAGTTCCATCCAAAGAAGCAGAAACCAGCCAGGTGGTCATCCATTGGCACATTGATAAAATCTGTCACCTCTCCGTCATGTTTACCAACAAATTGGACCCCATCAATAAGCTTTTCAACAGGAAACTTAATAGGATCCTCAGCAGAAGGGACTTTACCCTTTGCAACTTTAGTAGTATCAATTTGTAGAACACGCTTCCCAACCCGAACAACCAAAACCTGCTGCAAGTATAGAAGCAAAAGATAGATCAATCAACCACTACAAGATCAACAGACAAATGATCATGGGCATCAAAAGCATTAAGCTACAAGTCTATAACTCTTTGATTGAAAATAGCATTAACATAATCATTTACTTGTTTATGACAGTGCCAACAAACTCGTGGATGAACAGCTTCCCCCTAACCAACTATTTGAATGGCCATAACAATCTTTCCTGTGATTTGTGGCGTACCGTCTTCGTCTGGACCTTCAGAAATTTTCCAGACAAAAAGCCGTCCTTCGACACTCGCACCCGAATATTCAAAACCCGAATATTCCCCTGCTTCAATCCATAGCATACATATGACTTATTCACCGCAATTTGGCGGCCCAATACCAGCTGAGGATCCCAATCATACTTGGTTATGGGGGTAACTTCTAGCTGCGGCTGAAACTCCCCGGGCAACCAAACACCCACATCGTAAACCACGCTATCCCCAATCAAATGCCTCCCTTTCGGTAGCTTATTGCTCAGGCATTCGAATCGGCATACCACTCTCACAGTATCAATTCCATCCTTAGAAACAATGAAAACCAATTCCATTTCCTCAAGACGGTCAGCACACACCTGCCGCATCACCTTGAAGCAAGATTCATAGCCAAAGCCAGGCTAGAACTTCTGATACCAAAAAATTGTTGTATATGAGTTTGGCAAATTATTGTCAACTTGTTTACGAAATTTCAAGTTGTAATCTATAGAGGAAAAAATGTGCTTGTGGCATGCACATATACAAGGAAGATTTTTCTTAAAGTGATGCATTTCATATTCCATGTGCGTAATCCATGGACCATGTGGACAATGCAACATCATGCCTTTTTACCATGAGATGTTTCGATAAAATTGTAAACAATAACATACGGGTGCTTGAGCCCAGAATTACTAGGAAAAAAGCATAGGCAAGAGTACAACTAGAGGAAAATAGCATATACCTTTGCTTCTAGTTTATTTGTGGTCATCTCAAATTGAGCTAGATCAGCAATTACCATGTAGCCAACTTGGCCAGAGTTTGTAACCTCTCCAAGTGCAAAATCTATAGCCCCCACCTATGAAGCATGGATACGGCTAAAATCTGACTATGCTGTATCGTATCCGTATAGGATACGGATACGGATACGATACGCACTGGGTGCGTATCTAAGACTCTCAAAACGTATCCTTGACTATGTAGCATCAGTTGACTTTGTTGATACATCTTGGATACGGTAAGACATGATTTTGGATACGTTTTGGGGTATTTTGGACAGTTTTTTAACAATTAAAACCTAAAAGAGAGTGAGCCGCACAACTCATCTTCGCGTCTCTCTTCGCACATCTCCTCTTCGGGTTCTTCGCACTACTTCTCTTCGCGTCTCTCTTCGAGTTCGTAGCTAGTGGGTAACTGGGTATGTTCAGATTGAAAGCTTGAAGCTTTAATCTCTGTGGGTTGAAGGCGTGAATGTTGAAGTCGAGTTCTCTGACTTCTATCTTCGCATCTCTGTTCGTTGCTTCTTCGCGGCTTCGTCATAGAACAAACGATGAGGATGGGTATGTTCTGAATTGAAAGCTTGAAGGTTGAAGCTCTGTGGGAGTGTGGGTTGAAGCTTGAAGAGTTGAAGGTCGTTCTGTGGGCTATTATTAAAGGTATGTTCAGATTTTTGGATCATCTTATATCAATTACATGAATGATGAATTAAGTCTTGGCAACAACTATAATTACATGAATGATGAATCAAGTCTCGGCAGCAACCATCTATTTATCGTTTTTATTGTTATTCTTTTTTGTTTAGGAAGATGAGTGATGCAAATGCAACAGCAACAGATGCAGTTGAATGAAGTTGTGGAAGTTTTGGAAGCTTGTTTGTGCTTGAACTTAGTTTTAATTTATGTTGCTTGAACCATTTGTTAAGTAATTTGATCCTTGGACTTATGTTTTGTATGATTGTTTGAATATTATGTCTTTCAATTGCTTGTTTCATTGCAATTCATATGCAATATTCATCAAATATATTTATCAACACTATATATATATATATATATATATATATATATATATTACATATTATTTTATAAATGTGTCTAAACGTATCGTATCTTGTTTTTTTGAAAAAAAACGTATCCACGTATCGTATCGTATCGCACCCCGTACCCCGTACCCCGTACCCGTGTCAGTGCATCATAGGCCCCCACTGCAAATTGAAAAAACAAACAAATTGCATGATATCAATCACCTAGCAACATAGTAACAAGTAAAGGAAACGAACCAGAATACAAATGTTACTAATGGATCATATCAACCAAGTTCTATGAACTACCAAAATTTGCATGTCCTAGCTAGCTGAGAACCACCAATATTCTCCTACAACAATGGAATCAACTTTCGACGACAATAAACAATTTTGATACCATCATTTCACGTAGCCAATCTCAGGCTCCTACCAGATCCAAAGCATCAAGCTACTACTAGCCATTATATTATGCTAACTATTATATTATAGAAAAATTGGAGGAGTTTGTAGACAGTACACAGGTAAGTTTTAGTTACTGACAGCCATTAGTTGGCTTGAAAGAATCTCCATGATCATATGCTTCTGCATTTTCTCATATCATGTGCTAGCATCACTGCATTCTTAAAGATTCACAAAGTCTGATACAGGGAGTAATTCATATCAAAAGTTTGGGACATGCATATTCCAGAAAGAAAGAAAAAAAGATAGATGGAGAGCCATTTTGTTCCCTTCTGAATGATTTAATCACATAGTTTAAGGATGAATTTAATTTTCTTCTCTTTTTCCTTGTATTAGCAGTTTCGGAGTATTAAAATCAATGTCAATGCTTTGTCTGCTGTAACCAATAGTTACTGCCTAAAAAGAGTGCATGGACTATACATATTTCCAACTGCCAATGCATTCATCACTTTGACTGTACAATGTAGTGCTTATAGTGAGTGAGTTGACTGGGCCATTTGTTCAATTCTGGAATAACAGTTGCTAGGCTGAAAATGTGAAACTTGCCCTTAATGCACCTCAAAATAGGCCAGAGTTCAATTGTACATGATGTACATGGTTACAAAGTTTGAAATTCTAATGCAGTGACAAACAAGATAGACCTGCGCTAAAAGTAAAAGATGAATATATGAACTTACAGATTGATGAGTAAATAGCAGATGAAGACAACCTCAAAACAGGGTCATACCCAAACCTGAAAAATGTTGAAATCTTATTAGTTGTGGCACACTATGAAGCTTCAAGTAGAATAAATAGCAGGTGGGATTTCAAACCTCTCTGTCTCGACTAAACTCTGAAGTGGATGGTTCAGAGTTCAGAGTTCGGAAGTGGATGGCAGTGTTGGCAGCACAGACAGAGACAGCCACAAGGAAATGAAAAAGACACGTGCCCTTATTCGTGGCGTCAGATTACAAGTATTTAAATCTCATTTTCATAACTGAACTAAGCGTCGTTAACTGCAAAAGACTAGCTCGTTAGAAAGAGCCTTAGATATTGCCGTGATGGTATTTGGAAGTGTTCTGCAGCAGCCTCCATACAGGGAAGCCCCAGCCTCACGTCACTGTCTGCAAACTCTTCATCAACCCCCCACTCAATGGCTGCAATGAAAAGCACATGCAGTCAAGACTTCCTCACCAACATGTTAATTCAACATTTTCATCATCCATGGAACAAAAGGAAGATCGGTTTCATATTTTTACCAACAAATGGTACAAAATTCACCATCTTGTAATATAAAATTAAATCTGACAAAAGAACATTACTTTGTGAATTATACCATGAATGAAATGATCTAAACCCGGATGCTATAGCTGAAAGAGTAGGGCAAGGACTGTGCATTCATATGGAAGGAGACTTACCACCCATTGCTTGCTCTGACCAACAAATGGTCTCACCACTGTTGGTGTATATCACTATTGGTTCGCTTGTTACCTACAAATTTGATAGGCAAGGAACATTAATTATATGAAAACGTTAAGGGGCTAAGTTACAAATGCTAATTTATTCCAATTAACTTAAGAAAATGAGCTATTCGTCCAGTGTTCTGTTCATTTCATGAAACCGGTTTCTGATTGTAGAAAATTATGATCAATTAAAACCAAAATGCAAAGCTTAATACGTATACACTATTAATCTGAAACTGAATAGTTTTTATAAATGAAAAAGGAAAGGTATTTATTCTAAGAGGATTACATGCACATACACGCTTACTCATTGATCTGTTATAGACATACTTGTTAGAGAGAGCTTCATCCTGCAGCAGCCTCTAAATACACTCATGCCACTTGCTTATGACTGTGAAAACCCTCATCAATTACCACATAAGATCGCTGCATTGGAATACAGGCAGTCAGACTGTTTGAAGAACACATTAGAAATCAAAATTGCCATGAGTTAAAGGAACTAAGATCCAAGTTTTTTATAATATAAGTATTGAGTAGTAGCTGCTTCTCTTTCTTACGGTGCCACTAGACCTTGTGAATGGTAATCCAGATTGGTGCTAGCTACTAAATATGTGCTGCTGAATTGATGCAAATAATTAATGCTTGCTTGCATGAATATACAACAGAGGCAAACTGCCAAACTCCAAGAAGGAGAAACTACTCACAGCATCAATTCCATCCTTAGAAACAATGAAAACCAATTCCTTCTTCCTCAAGAAGTTCAGCACACCTGCCGCATCACCTTGAAGCAAGATACTTTGTCAAAGCCAGGCTAGAACTTCTGATACCAAAAAATTGTTGTATATGAGTTTGACAAATTATTGGTCGTATTTATGAAATTTGAAGTTGTAACCTGTAGAGGAAAAATTAATATGCTTGAACAAACCTTAATGAGCACTGTTATGATAAAAAGCATTGATAAAAATTTAAAAGAAGATCAAAGTAGTTACACAAAATAGTAGCTAGTTTCATTAACCAAGAGGAGAATATCACTGCCGTATGGCTGACCGGCTATTACTAGCAATTTCAAATGGTACTTGAGTTCACCGTTTCATTAATTCTGACAAATTAATCAGCAGAAAAGACATCCTGACAGCAGTTTCTTTTGTAATAAATTCGCGTCCCTCAGCTACAACCTACACAAAATATTTATATGTATGTGTTAAAGGACAAAAAATTCAAAAAAGAAGAAGAAAGGAGATAAAAACAGATCCAGAGTGGGAAGATGCATAAAAATTCCAACTTGGATGTGTCTAAATCATTTGAATAAGAAGAAGCAACTGCAATTACTTTGATATAGTTGCATTAGGCAATTAGATTTAAAAGATGTATGTGCTTCAAGTAATAAATTCCATTTTGAAGATGCTGGAGTCCAAAACTAACACATAAGCCCAAATATGGCTACCTTTGTTTAATTTTACTTCTGCAGAAAACTGCAGAACCACATTCATTTTCCACTGATAAATTTTATTCAGAAGTACAACTGCAAAACTTTTTAGGGCAATAATATAAAGTTAGAACACCAGAGAAAAAAAAAAATTAAGTTTGAACTGGATTGAAAAATAAAATAAACAAGATGAATCATAATAAACCAAAAGCCTTGAAATGAATCATTCATGAAAATTTAGCAATTTCAGTGGTAATTGATTTTTCAATCTCATGTTGAAAGAGAAAAGACTGAAGCAATAGTAATATGGTACTCACGGATCTGCACATGGACTCCCAGTCCTTTTAGTCATATATAAATAAACAGATGCATGGTGCTTGAGTGAGGTATCTTATGCATCAGAGTTTGAGTTTTGAGAGTAAACTTTACAGAAATGGTTACTAGTTTTCCTGCTTTGCTCAATTTCATCATAAATTTACGAAACTACTTTTAGGATGATTAAATTTCTCACATTTGAAAATCTCAAACTAGGAAAATATTAATACACTGCGAAAAAAGAAGATGCAATAGAAAGAAAGACACACCTCATTATGCAGCAAAGTAGATTCCCAAAAAATTAAATCATGCAAAGTGTTTTTCATTCCCTATTAGCTGCAGAAACCTGGCCTAGATGGTGATGATATTTAGAGAACTTGAGATATCACTTGCAACAGATACTCATCCCAAACTCCTCAATTAACAAGAACAAATATAAATTGCAGCTTGTACACTAGCCATATCAATTTTAACAAAATTGCAGGGCACTTTTGGAATCATTGTACAATTATTGACAAAGCAAAAACCAAAGCATTCATCAAAAACTTACCTGGGCTAACCCAAAACAGACGTCATCCCAGCAGATATCAATTCCAAATGGCTCTAGCAAATGATATTGGAGGAGACCCTGGGTTAATGAAATATTGACGATACATGAGAAGGAAGAAATCATCCAAAAATACATATACAATTGAAGAGGAATGATCCAATTTTGCACGTGGTTTAGGTAGTCTAGAGGCATACCTTTGACGATAATGAGTTGTCCGTGATATCAATTTTTGCCTTGATTTAGGTTTCAAGGCATTAGAATCCAATACAGAATGGTCCATGGCTCCTTGCCAGTCAGAGAGAAGTAGTGCGAGAGAGAGAGGACGTGGTGAAAGAAGAAACAAGGAAACGATAAGGACAACACGGTCAGTCGGATTCGGGTTCTGTCTAAAAATTTTGAGAATGAGATCACTAGATTCGAAAATCGGCAATACCAGACTTATCAATTGCTGCGTTGCTTGATTGAGGCTTCAATTTCGAATTGGAAATCGTGATGTTGATGGGGATTTCAAGTATCAACTTTAATGTTCGCACATGTGAGGAAACCGGCCACTACGGGTCACTGCACGGTGCAGCGTTGCACAATAGACCAAGAGCCCAAATTATGAAGGGAAAGACAACATACTTGTCAACAAGCTCAAGAAGGAATTGAATTAAATCATGATCCTCGTATAGATTTCGGGATTTGAAAGTGACTTCCAAGTTAGGGAATCCACTTAAGTCTGGGAGTTTCTTTAGGGATGTACAGCCACTTAAATCCAACTCTTTCAAGTTAGGGATTCCACTCAAGTCTGGGAGTTCCTTTAAGGATGTACAATAACTTAAATACAACCCTTTCAAGTTAGGGATTCCACTCAAGTCTGGGAGTTCCTTTAGGGATTTACAGCCACTTAAATACAACTCTTTCAAGTTAGGTTTTCCACTCAAGTCTGGGAGTTCCTTTAGGGATTTACAGCCATTTAAATGCAACCATTTCAAGTTAGGGATTCCACTCAAGTCTGGGAGTTTCTTTAGGGATGTACAGCGATATAAATCCAAATCTTTCAAGTTAGGGATTCCACTCAAGTCTGGGAGTTTCTTTAGGGATTTACAGCCACTTAAATTCAACCCTTTCAAGTTAGGGATTCCACTCAAGTCTGGGAGTTCCTTTAGGGATTCACAGCCAGCTAAATTCAACCCTTTCAAGTTAGGGATTCCACTCAAGTCTGGGAGTTCCTTTAGGGATAGACAATAACTTAAATTCAACTCTTTCAAGTTAGGGATTCCACTCAAGTCTGGGAGTTCCTTTAGGAATTGACAACCACTTAAATTCAACTCTTTCAAGTTAGGGATTCCACTCAAGTCTGGGAGTTCCTTCAGCGATAAACAATAACTTAAATTCAACTCTTTCAAGTTAGGGATTCCACTTAAGTCTGGGAGTTCCTTTAGGGATGTACAATCACTTAAATTCATACATGTTAGCCTTGAACAATTCTGTATGGCAAAAGAAAAAGGAAAAGATCAACCAAGTGGATGCAGTAATTTACAACACAGTTATCTATTACTTATTTTTAATTAAAGAAGTCTTGAAATAAAATAAATTATTAGATTATAGTACCTTACGTCCCTCCCACAGTCGTCTAATGAAGCCATGAGTAATGTGGAGCTCCACAAGTTTGTTTGCTTGAAAATCGAATGGAAAACAATGCAACGGACATAGGTACCAATCGATCCACCTCAACTGATTGGAGAGATAATCAATATCTCCATAAAATGATATTCTTCTCATAGAAATATATCTAAGATTCTTCATCTCTGAAAAGCTTTTAGCATTCAAAGATATTGTAGATGATCGCCTCGGGACCTGAATGCCTATAACTTTATTTGTACCCTGCAGTAAAAGAAAGCAAGCTTATTAACCTAGCAACATTTATGATTGCAATTTCTATTCAGACCGAAAAACAAAAAAACATAGCAATTTCTTTTGGAAGCACAAGAACTGTTTTAATACAGTTTTCTTCAAGGTCTCAATAAGAAATTATATTCAATATAAAATGCTTCCTGAATTGAAAAACACAAAACATCATTAATATACTTACTGTATTATTTGTTAGAACGTAGTCTACATCTTCTTCACTCCACACTCTGCTGCGTCTCCCGGGTTCATCAGGTGACTCCTGATACACTATGTCTTTACCCATTTCTTCTATCAAGTCATGCATCCAAATCTCATCATCTTTGTCAATTCTTATCAAGGCTTTTTCTTGCAGCTGTGCAATACCAATCACCATTGTTTTGTGGTCGTAGCAAGCTTCTAGTATTGGTTTCACATGGGCTGCACGCCCACCTTTAAAGAAGCAAGCAATATCAAGAAATTGTTCTTTTAATTCTCGTCCTAGAGCATCATAACTTAGTTTGAGAACTTTCTGTATATCTGCCTGAGGACCTGCTATACAACTACCTATTGTAGCTTCCCACTCCTCTGTGCTTCTACGAAATAGATGAGAGCCTAAGACTATCAAAGCTAATGGAAGGCCTTGGGCATAGTGTATAACATGTTGTGCAAGTTCTAGATAATCGCTTGGAGGTTCATTTCTTTTGAATGCATGCAAGCTAAACAACTCCAAAGCATGACGATCATCTAACATCTTGACCTCATATACTTCATTAACTTCATGAGCAATTAGCCAACGTTTATCTCTTGTTGTTATGAGAATTCTACTGCCCGGGCCAAAACAATCAGGGGATGGAACTAAGTTCTTTAATTGGCTGGAATGACTCACGTCATCAAGGATTAAGAGAACTTTTTTATCTTGCATTCTTTTCTTTATAAAACTGACTCCCTGATCAACACTGCTCACCTCCAAATTTGAGTCCCTTAAAACATCATGCAAAAGTCTCTCTTGCAGTTGGGCTAGGTCATTTGAATTAGATCTAACATCTGCCAAGAAACAACTAGTTTCAAACTTATGGCAAATTGAATTAAACACAGCTTTCGCAATTGTGGTCTTTCCTATTCCACCAGGCCCCCATATGCCCACCATGCGAACAATATTTTCCTCGGTTTTTAAAAGACTGACGACATCTTGTCTACAAGACTCTAATCCAATTGGATGTTCAGCAACGTGCCACTCACATGAAGGGTTTACTACTCGGGTGGACAACTCCCCAACAATGTCGTTGATAAATTCAGTCTCGTACCTAAGAATTTAAAAGCATATATAGGAAATCAAATAAAGTAGAAGATTATTGGTGTCTTGATAAATCTAACTAATCAACTAGCTAGTGGGGTTGGGTTAAAAACATACCGGCCCTCCTTGAAAGTCCATCCAGACAAATCTGCTGCTTCCTCAAGAGCCTCCCTCCATTTGCCGATGCTATCCTTGTATTTGCATCGATCAATTTTAGCAAATGCGTCACCGAAAGCACCTGTTTGGTGTCGTACATCTGAGGGAACCACCTTGTAGAAAACAGCTCTAAACTTCTGGCCTTTGGATTTTCTGCAGTCAAGTATCTTGACCAGTTCATCTAAGCACCACCTTGAGGAAGCATAATTTTGAGAGAAGACGACGATTGAAACTCTGGACTCGTCAATTGCTTTGAGGAGCTCCTGTGATATGTCTTCTCCTCTGCTAAGCTTATCATCTCTGAAGGTCTTAATTCCCCTCAGACACAAAGCCTTGTACAAATGATCTGTAAAATCATAGCGTGTATCCTCGCCTCGAAAACTCAGGAAAACCTCGTATGTGTAATGATTTTGATCGGTAGAAGAAAGTGGGAGAGAAGAAGATGAAGAACTGGCTGCTGCTTCGTTGGTCAGAGAAGCAATATTTTGCTTGCTTTGCTCCATCTGTTGAATGCTGCGTTCCTATTGATCTGCCTTCCTGGAGTGCTCTTGTATTTTGGATCTGAGATCTCAACTCTCAAGTAGATAGTTTCTCGGTGCCTGCTGCGGTGTGAATGTGACGTTGAAAATGGACTAAATCAGAACCTTTATCTGACTGTACACACACGAGGCGCACTTGCCAAGGATTTTTTTTTTTTTTTATGAGATTCTAGGAAGGAGATTGCATGTAAAATTATTAGATATTAAGGGCTGACTCTGTTGATTTTCAGGTCTGTTTTACACGATCTCAAAAGAAAAAGTCTTCAAAGCCCTTGACCAAAAGAAATGTTACTTATCAAATTACTATTAGCATAGGGCAATGAGTTCTCAATTATGTCGTACATTCTCATTGCCATTTGTTTTGTTTAAGTATCAAGTATCAGTTGCTTGGTTAATATCTCAAGTAGTCTTACTGTACACACTATCCATGGTATTAAATTCCTATGCAGACAACCGCCACAAGCATTACAGTGAAAAACCGGTTGGGATTTGATTAAAGCAGACATGAATCAAGAATTATACATGTAGAATTGAGATACTGGATATTAATTTATTGCTAGTTAAGTTTAAGGTATTCAATCCTTCCAGCTAATTTTTAACTAGGAAATGTAAGCCCGAGCAAAGCTACGGGTTTTTTTTTCTTGTCAAATTTACAGATTCATAGTTTACAGAATATTGTATAGTTATATTACAAAAGTGGAAATACCAAGTAGAATTTGGTATTTTAATTTGGTTACAAAATTGATTTCCTAAGCAAAGCTGTTTCGCTATATAAAATTGGTTAAGTGTCAACAAAAATAGCTACATCAGGTCCTTCGAGATGATTCTTCTACAGCTAATGTGGGGCTGACCCAGTGTTACTGCAACCAGTGTTACTGCAAATGATAATAGCGGAGGGTTAGTAGATATTTTAATACAAATCAATGGAGTTTCCAAGTGTAAATTCCAAGATACATAAGAGAATATTTCAATACTTCTTAAAATGCAGATAAGGGCAACATATAAATTTTTTAAAACATAAGTGTAAAGTTTCTTGGCAAAATACATAATTTTTTTTTTTTAATTGTTGTTAGGTTCTATTGTTTTAGATAAGATACTTCCGCTTGTTTATATTATGTAGAAAAGAGATCTCCTTTTAGAATTTCAGGAGTTAGTTCCAAGGAGATTACATGAAACTATGAGACTGTAATGAGATGACGGATGAAATTAGAGGACATACTTTGGTTATGTTTCACTTTATTCCTGGTAGCCACAACAGAGAAACCTTAGAATGCAAAGTTTCTTGCCGAGCATGGATCTTATCACAGATAAACAATTTCAATCCAAACTCTAAAATAATTTTGGGTTCACCATGTGCACACACTAATACATTCCAATCGCTGTTCAAATTTTCCCACACTATAGAAATCCTTTTCCTTGCTCATCATTTTGGTATGTGTAATGATTTTGGTGATCAGTAGAAGAAAGTGGGAGAGCAGAAGATGAAGAACTGGCTGCTGCTTCGTTGATCAGAGAAGCCATAGTTCGGTTGCTCTGCCCGATCTGTTGAATGTCGCCTTTCTATAGATCCGCCTTCCTAGAGTGCTTCGGTTTTGTAGATCTGAGATCTCAACTCTCAAGTAGATAGTTTATTGGCGCCTGCTGCAGTGTGAATGCGATGAGCCTCGCTCTCCTTTCTTTGCATTTTCTCTTTGACTGTACGTGAATGTGAGGCGCACTTGCCAAGGAGTTTCTCCTTTCACTTTTTCGTTTTAGACCTAACACAGGCCCATGAGTTTCTCTTTGATTTTCAGGTCTGTTTTACTTTTACACAATCTGAAAAGAAAAAGTGAAGGCCAATTTTTCTTCAAATCCCGTAAACCGAAAGACCTAAATTGATTGAAGCAGACATGAATCAAGAATTATACATGTAGAATTGAGATACTGGATATTAATTTATTGCTATATAAGTTTAAGGTATTCAATCCTTCCAGCTAATTTTTAACTAGGAAATGTAAGCCCGCGCAAAGCTACGGGTTTTTTTTTCTTGTCAAATTTACAGATTCATAGTTTACGGAATATTGTATAGTTATATTACAAAAGTGGAAATACCAAGTAGAATTTGGTATTTTAATTTGGTTACAAAATTGTTTTCCCAAGCAAAGCTGTTTCGCTATATAAAATTGGTTAAGTGTCAACAAAAATAGCTACATCAGGTCCTTCGAGATGATTCTTCTACAACTAATGTGGGGGTGACCCGGTGTTACTGCAAATGATAATAGCGGAGGGTTAGTAGATATTTTAATACACAAGATACATAAGAGAATATTTCAATACTTGAACTTAAAATGCAGATAAGGGCAACATATAAAATTTTTAAAACGTAAGTGTAAAGTTTCTAGGCAAAATACTTAAATTGTTGTTAGGTTCTATTGTTTTAGATAAGATACTTCCGCTTGTTTATATTATGTAGAAAAGAGATCTCCTTTTAGAATTTCAGGAGTTAGTTCAAAGGAGATTACATGAAACTATGAGATTGTAATGAGATGACTGATGAAATTAGAGGACATACTTTGGTTATGTTTCACTTTGAGACTGTTTCACTTTATTCCTGGTAACCACAACAGAGAAACCTTAGAATGCAAAGTTTCTTGCCGAGCATAGATCTTATCACAGATAAACAATTTCAATCCAAACTCTAAAATAATTTTGGGTTCACCATGTGCACATACTAATACATTCCAATCGCTGTTCAAATTTTCCCACACTTTAGAAATCCCTTTCCTTGCTCATCATTTTTTGGTTGTTTAAAAGGGAGGAGCTGTGGAATAAAACATATATCTCAAGGTGATTTATCAACACTCAATGATACAAACTGCCCTACCCACATGTAGAACTTTGTTTGGTATTGACAATTTCCCATACCAGTCTTTTAAAATATACTCTAACGAACCCAGCCACATGATAACTGCACAGTGAAACTGTACAACCATCACAATGAAATTGAAAAGCCTAGCTTGAATCCCTTTAAATTTCAACCCATGCTTTTCTCAACAGAATCTAGTGATGAGGGTCTACTCAAACCTAATTGCCTTAAACAATCTAAAATTTAACTACTCAAGACTACTTGATTGTTCTCTTTGATTGATTCATTCATCTTTCCAAAAACATACTAATTGCAAAGAACTTTTGCATAAAAGAATCCAATAGTATGCAACCTTATCTGAGAGTCTACAGATAACACTAACACTAAATTAGTTGCCATTCTATAGTTTTTATGTCTATTCTGGAATTTTGTTCCTCTTGTAAGACTCTAAAGGTAACAATAACACTAAATCAGTTGGCATCTAACTTTTCAGTGCTGGATTGTATATTTGTATTGGCTATTGTATATTTGTTACTTGTCTTTTCAATTAGACAAACACAGAGAACAACTAAACTCATCACTCCATATGTAGCAAAACTCATCAATTAGAACTATAGATGATCAACATGAAAAAGACTTGTGGCTTTTAAGAAAAGAATGACATAAATCCTAATGGGCAGAGCTTGCTTTATGATGCATTAGTTGTATTGTTTCACATATAGTTGACACACCAAAAATCAAACACCTAAGAGCTATGCATTTGTCCTCATCTGATAAGCTATGCATTCTCATATATCCCAAACCAGTTGCATTGCGTAATTAGTGATAGTGACATACTTCAATGTGCAAATTTCCAAATACACAATGACGTAGAAGCTTTGTAAATCGAAAAGAAAAAAAAATGGCAGCATGCTTTTAATGAGAAATGGATTGTCCTAGTTCCCTAGATTGCTAATATGGTATAGTTCGATGAATTCACAGTAAAGCTACACACACACACACAATATATATATATTGTACAACTTTTTGCACACATACATCAAACATTTCTTACTCCACCAATCTATATTCGGTCTAAAGTGTTGGACCCTAATTGCTGCGGCTCTAGAGTACCCTTATTCCAAATCAATCCTTTCAATTAAAGTAACATTTGGCATCACTAAGTTTCATTATCATCAAAATACGACCTTACCTTCATCATCTGCATATCTGAACTGCTATTTTGAGCTTACACTCGAAATAACTGTTGAATATATGAGACTGATTTGAAAATTAAAAGCATAAGCATAATGCTCTTTCTCACATTAACAAAGTGTGACAACCAAAGCATGCCCTAATTAAATCTAACATATATATAAACTGATCATGTGATAAAAGCATTGGAATCGAATCACAATTCTATAATCCAGCCATCAAATTATATGCACATTTCAGAAACTACATATAATCCAAAATTTCCCATTTTGCCGAATGAAAGCTAGGAGAAACTAACTCACAGAGTCAGCTGCACAATTATGCAGTTTCATCTGAGTGTTGCAGGGTCAAAATAAGCAAAGCTGCAATTACAGATAATTACACATTAAAAATTGACATCAATGATAAATAAGGCCAAGCATGAAAACTCGTCTGGAACATGAAGGTTTCTCATCAAGAAGACAGTTCATAACACTGTCTTTGTGTTTTCATGAAGGAAGATATGCATGACTGTTGGAATAAGTTTACTACTTCAAACCAACAAAGAAGACCACAAATGAAAAATAGGTAACAAAACCTGGCTTGGAAATTCTAATACCAGCGGCATGGCTCTAGTTTGTAGGATTTCTATATGATGCGCAGCGGAAGCGTGGTGGGCCCATAACCCACAGGTCCCAGGATCGAAACCTGGCTCTGATACCATAAAAGGATTTATAGAATTTGCTGTCTGTTCTTCTCATTGTGAGGAAAGCATTATATATACACAAAGGATTACTAAATTACAGCTATCTAGATCCTCTGTCTAAGCTATCTAGATCCTTAGTCTAAGCAATTACAATGAGTTAGCTAATTAGATCTTTAATCTAGGCAATTACATAATGAAGAGGAAGCTAAGATCAAGCAATTACAAAATACAATGAATCTGGACAGAGATGGTTAATTAGGTGATTTAGCACATGGTTTCAATATCAGTGGCACACTTAAATCCTAGCACTAAAATATTACAATCAAATCACTAACATATTATATCCAAAACTCTCAGCTTAATCTTTGCTTCATTATAATTATTCGGAAGAGACACCCATTATGCTTTGTTATCATATCTGATGACTTTGTTATTAAAGATGGTTCAGAGCACAATAACTATGAAACCAAACCCACAATCTTACTGAGAAAACCAAACTCCAACAGTTCAGTTTCAAAAAAAGAGAGGGGGGAAAAAAATTCACCACCAAAAGACACTATTCAAACTTGTTAAGAATACTAAACCAAGAAAACAGCAAAGAAAACTTACCTCAAGCAAAAACTCCAAAATCAACACCAACAACAACAAAAATAATAAAAAACAAAACTCCTGAATTTGTTCAAATCTTTGCAGGCAAAATTCTTTTTCATTTGATTACCATTTCAATTACCATTTTTGGGTCTATTTCCACAATCATATTAACAAATCTCATTTCCATCATTGTACTCACAAATTTCATCTCAATCATTGATATTAGCCAACTCTTCAATTAAGCATAAATACAGCAAAACTGTCTAACTGAATTCGATTTTCAACAAACTGGGAATCAAAATTCTCAAACTAGACAATCAAATTCAATAACCCAACAAAACACCCAATTCCATAACCCTAACCCTAAAAACTAATCAAACAAAACGCACTATACTCTCTCTAGAAGCGACCCAACAAAAAACCGATTATGGATCAAACCAGGGAAAAAACGCATAACCAATACAAAACATCAAAATTCAATACCTCTCTCTATCTGCCTGCAACGACAATGGATCGTTCTCCCTCTCTCTCTCTCTCGATGATTCTATGTCTATCTCTATCCCTATCGCACAGAACAGCAAACCTGAAATTCGATACTCTCCCCAAAAACACCTACAGCAACTTTGTGATTCAAACCCGACCCAGTGATCTCAACTCATCTTTAGTATATGCTCTCCCCAAAAACACCCACAGCAATTCTCTCATTCTCCAAAAACACCTACAGCAATTTCCTGATTCAAACCCAAAACCAGGGGCAGCTACGTCATTTCTCACCCCTGTTGAAGAATCGGAAATAGTAACCTTAACTCACCACCTGAACTCAGTTTTAGTACATGCTCTCCCCAAAACCCCCCCACAGCAATTTTCTGACTCCCGAAAAACACCTACAGCAATTTTGTGATTCAAACCCAAAGCCAGGGACAGCTGCGTCATTTCTCACCCCCGATGAACAATTGAAAATGGTAAGCCCAACTCATCTTTAGTATATGTACTAGAAATTATGCCCACGCCTAGCTGCGGGTTTGGAGCTACCAATGTTATTTAAGGACTAAATTCAAAAGCACAGAAAATATAGTTGACATGATCATTAAATTAACAACTATGAAACATTTCATACCCGAGTTGCAGCTTTACAAAACAGAAACATTTAATAAGAGCAGCAAATTATATACCTATCATAGATAAATTATATACCTATCATAGATAAAGTCCTCAATAGTGAAAGGACTTTATCCCACATTGGCTCAGCTAATTACATACCTATCATAGATAAATTTTGTTAGCTCATCAGTAGCCACTATAATCTGCATATGCTAATTTGATGGCTTTGTGCAGATATTTCAAATGGCTATACTTTGGTTCCCTTGGTAGTCCTGGAATAAATAAGAAAAAGCATGTGTTAGGTAACAAACTTCATGGAAGATGGGTTTACAACCAATTCCCCTGACACATTTAACATTAAGGAAACGTTAAATCTGTAAAGGGCCGGTTATGAGGCAAAATTAAAAAAACCCAGTCAAAATGCTAATCCGCTATTTGCATACCATATTCATCTAGAGGTGCATCATAGTCATAATTAGTTGCAATGGAGGGACCAGCAGGACTTCGGCCAAAATTCGCTCCTCCATGGTACTGTAACAAGATCAGAGTAAAAGCTTCCAGCTTTTGGTAAAATTTACAGAAATCCATTATAATCTATGACCAACTTCCAAACCATAAGCAACCAAATCTCCAAGATAGTTCAAGGTAAGCTCAGAACATCACTTCATACCATGAAAATGGTACCTGAGCCAGTAATTCCATGAAGATCAATTAAACTCTCCCATGTGCAAATTGAACCCCGCTTTCCTTAAACTGCAATGATGCGTTAAAATTCAACATCGGAACTAAAATATATTTCAGGCATATAAATCCATATGAAACTCGTATTGAAGCCTCTTGAGACTTTTCATGCTCGGTTGTAGATTAGAAGGACGAACACAGAATGACATAGAGCATATAAATCTATATGAAACTCATATTGAAGCCTCTTGAGACTTTTCATGCGCTGTTGTAGATTAGAAGGACAAACACAGAAATAGGACGAACACAGAATGACATAAATAGAACTACAATATATTTCAGGTTCTCATTCAAAATGTACTAACAAAGAAATAGAGATAGGACGAACACAGAATTACATAGTCAACAGACCAAAAGCAGAATTACCTAAATCGGCATTCAAAGGATATGCGATCTTTAAAACAGTCACTCTAGCCAATATATAACAAACATAGTTTTGTTCAAATAATCTTTTGCTTGATTCATCAAGTCTGGTGCAATGTTAAAGGTGAAAAGAAAAGAACAAACAGATTTAAGAAAAGAAGCAAATGAAATTTATGTTGAACACTGTTATACACAATACAAAGGGTCAGAGGATGTTCATCTTCTTCTTTTTTAAATGTAGTAAAGAGCTTCAATTGGCATGACAAAAATGTCTAAAAGTCCCAAGTAAAGCAAGCCAAACCATTCTTCAAGCTCTATTCTTCTCTAGTATAGTAATTGCAGAATTCATTCAAAATTGTGACCCTAAAAATTTGCGCACAAATATAGAGAATAGCGTATAGTGGAATAAGAAATAGCTGATCAATAAAGCTTACCTTGTTACAGGATCAGGGTAATGGCAGACCTGCTTGGATACAGAATCTGCATATACAAACAGGAACAAAACCATTAGGCTCAAAACAGAACTCCACCTAGTAACAAATAGTATAACTATATTGCTCCATTACAACTATAGTACATTTCTTTCCCTGAATATCTGACACCTTAAACTGGAGAAAACACAATAACCAAAGAAACAGCACAATCACCTAAAAACTCAAGCAACTGCAATATGAGGCAGAATTACTTATCTACAACTTTCCTCGTACCAGGTTTCATTATATTTTCCCTCATTCATGTGTTACTAACAAAGTTCTTAATCCTGGCTAGTCAATTTCAACTTTTCTGAAACTCCTCTCAGCGAAAGCAAAGCACAATGAGTCTGGAAAATTGAAGTGGATTTAAACCACTTACAGATTGATCACCAGAAGCTGTCACAATTTGAGTATCATCCTGTAAAAACACATTGCATAAGCATCATATTACATCTGCTACATTTTCGCAACGATAAGAAAAAACTCAGCAAGTAAAATTAAAAATAATAAAGGAAACAGACCTCGCTTCTCAGCTTGGCATAGTAAACAGTCCCAAAACCACGTTGTCTAATCTTATCGAAATGAGCTAACAAAAAATCAAAATTTGAAAGGAATTAGGAGAGCTGAATTATTAACCAGAAGAAAATAAGAGCAGAAGACGAAAAATAAGAAAAGAGAAACCATACCCCAACACATATATGTCTGATGGATTAGTAATCTGAAGGAAATCGTCCAGATTAAGGCCACTATGGGGAGATTTCCCTCCTACATTCCAGGTTGCTACAAAAATTCTCAAAGACAAACCTGAAAGGGGTGTATTTAAAAAGTTGAGGCATATATTGTAATAAGGAAAGCAACACGAAATAGAAACAGGAAAAAAAAAAATCAAACTATGATTACCGAAAGGACAGAACATCTCAACCCACAGGTATTTGAGCCCCCCTACCACTTATAGATTGACTGTCAAGCACTGGATCAGATTGTGCTTCTGAAAGAAGATAAAAGCAAGGTAATTTTCATGCTAAGCTACTTAATAAATCAAGTGAGCATAAGTTCTCAGATATAATCATGAGCTAGCTAGAGCAACCAACCATTTCATCTTTTTTATGATTTTATTCCTAGCATGAGATACTGAGCATTGCACTATGTAGCTCAGTTCACTCGTCAATCTAGTACAATGTACATATCATTGAAATTCAGTGGTGTGATGAGTGTTATATGTCAGAAAAAGATAGAGAAAATTTTACAAAATATTAAAAGAAATTTTGTGAAAGTAACATCAAATATATTAATTAATATTCCTAATATATGTCTCTACAAACCCCTTCTGATTATCCTCTCTGTTTATGTCTTGATTAAGAAAGATATTGTCATATACTGTGTTAATTGAAAAGGCTAACTATGGCTATCTCGGAAATACCAAAGTTGATCAAGTGCTCAGCAAACATCTTGTTGAGCATAACTACAAAATTTTTATAGAAGTTTCTTTGATTAACAGAAATAGTTAAGAATGGCAGCATCTTGTTTATCAAAAATATATGCTATTGTCAAAAATAGATGCCAAGATGCTGTTCTGTACTCTATATCTAAAGGCAGTATATGTAGAATGTTTATACTGTTCTGTTAGTTTTAATATTTTGAATTAAGCATAGGAAAATTTTAGATTGCTTTGAGAAAAAGAGGAGGAAATATATTTGGACTTTGTGTTATAAGACACAGATTACAAAGTTAGTTGCCATCTGATGCTAACTACTAACAGCTAATGTTTTACTCGCAGATGAAACACATATTTGACTGCAAAATCCAATTTAACAACAATAAAGACAAAAATTAATAGACAGAGTAAATGTTAAAGAATGTGTTTTGGTCTTTTGATTTCAAGGATTGGAAGTAAGTATGAAGTGAGTCATGTATCAAAAGCATTGCAGTATCTTATTATTCTGGTGATATAGTCTTTAAAATAGGAGAACATCTGAAGACAAATTTAAATCTTTGTTGGTTTTAGTCAAATCAGCTAGACTTTTGTTTCATCATTTAGACTTTTCAGGACATCATTTATACCGATTATCCAAACTTATGTCTTTGCTGGAACCATTTTCTAATTCTTATGACCAAACCCTTAACCCAACTGTTTAGGCAATTTAGATAATGCAAAACAAAAGCAATCCTCAGATCAATAGCAACCAATCTAACCAAAGATCACAAAAGAAATCCATGAAATCAAATAGACTATCATGTAATCAAAAATTTTAAAGTGTCAAACATTAAAACATAGCTTGAACTTCGAAATCTTTTCGATCAATCATCGAGACCCCGAACTCAAAGATAAACAAATGGTCTAAGACATAAAAACCAATATCAATTCAAAAATAACAACAATAAAGTCACCCAATTAAAAACGACAGCAGAATGAACCACAATGATTCAAGTACCCAACAAAGTTCTCACAAAGAAAAAAAATTTAATACTGCAGATTAAACAGAGTCTCCACAGCATAAAAACAAATATCAGTTGAAAACTAAAAACAACAAATAATTGAATATAGCAAAGAAACATTTATGTTGAAGATCAAACCTGTTCTATTTGCTTTAAGTACAACCTTCGTTCCTCAGATTTCTCCCAAAATCGGAGTTTCGGAGCTGTTCGAAAAGAGAAATAAAGATTATCATACGGTATATAATTCAATAGAAAAAGAATTGAATTGAGTTCATTTTCAACTAAGAAAACGGAAAAATAAGAACATGTTGATTGATTTTGGATTGAATTGAATTGAATAATCGATTAGTCAAAGCACATGTATGAAGCTCAATAGCCTAATAAACAGAATCATAGTAGTTAACTCAAACTGGAACCGGGTAATCTAGCAGTTACTACTAGGCTGAATGATGTTGTAATTAAGTGATCGAAATCAGTATGTATGAAAATGAAATACATATACATACTGATTGATCTTGATGGGTAAGCCTGTTGTCGGCTAAAAGAAAAGCAGGTATTGAATTGAAACATATACATACTGATATCGACAGATGAAGATTGGGAAAAGCTAAAGCCAATCCCTTCTATCGCATAGCACGAAAACAACAGCAAACCCCGCACTCACAGTGGCAGCCCGTAATTGATGGAAAGAAAAGGGCAAGACAGTCATTTCGCTGGCTGGCTTATGAACAGATTGTGAACAGCATGCACAGTAGTACAGTGGATTGACCTTTAGTATATGTTAAGGGAAAAAAAATACACTTTTAGTTATTCAACTTCCGCTTGATTGACATATACTAGGCTTAAAGGAAATGACTGTCGCTTAAAGGAAAAAAACTAAAAGTGTTCCCACCAACCCTGATGAAAATGCACTTTTAAGTTTCACTACTTATTCCACTAAAAGGAAATATGTAACAAAGACAGCAAAATGGTGAAGATACTTACAGTTCCATCCATAGAAGCAGAAACCAGCCAGGTGGTCATCCATTGGCACATTGATAAATCTGTCACCACTCCATCCTGTTTACCAACAAATTGGACCCCATCAATGAGCTTTTCAACAGGACACTTAATAGGAACCTCAGCAGTAGGGACTTCACCCTTTGCAACTTTAGTAGTATCAATTCGTAGAACACACTTCCCAACCCCAACAACCAGAACATCCTGCGAGTATACAAGCAAAAGATAGATCAATCAACCACTTCAAGACCGACAGACAATGATCATAGACATCAAAAGCATTAAGCTATAACTCTTCGATTGAAAATAGCATTAACAGAATCATTTACTTGTATATGATAGTGCCAACAAACTCGTGGATGAACAGCTTCCCCCTCACCAACTATTTGAATGGCAATAACAATCTTTCCTGTGATTTGTGGCGTACCTCCTTCATCTGGACCTTCAGAAATTTTCCACACAAAAAGCTATCCTCCTACACTGACACTGCAGAAAATGATGTCAAATAATGCAAAAACAAACCAGAGGAAGAAACGTATTGAGCATGGGAAAAAGAGCTACCTAGCCAAAATTCGATGAGCTACCATAATTTGCATGTCCTAGCTAGCTGATTAGCACCAATATTCTCCTACAACAACGGAATCAACTAAGGACGACTATAAACAACTTTGATACCATCATTTCACGTAGCCAATCTCAGGCTCCTACCAGATCCAAAGCATCATGCTACTACTAGCCATTATATTATGCTAACTATTATATTATGGAAAATTGGAGGAGTTTGAAGACAGTACACAGGTAAGTTTTAGTTACTGATAGCCATTAGTTGGCTTCAAAGAATCTCCATGATCATATGCTTCTGCATTTTCTCGTATCATGTGCTAGCATCACTGCATTCTTAAAGATTCACAAAGTCTGATACAGGGAGCCATTCATATCAAGGGTTTGGAGCATGCATGTTCCAGAAAGAAAGAAAAAAAGATAGATGGAGAGCCATTTTGTTCCCTTCTGAATGATTTAATCACAAAGTTTTAAGGATGAATTTAATTTTCTTCTCTTTCGGAGTAATAAAATCAATGTCAATGCTTTGTCTGATGTAACCACTAGTTACTGCCTAAAAAGAGTGCATGGACTATACATATTTCTGACTGTCAATGCATACATCACTTTAAATGTACTATGTAGCGCTTATAGTGAGTGAGTTGACTGGGCCATTTGTTCAATTCTGGAATAACAGTTGGTAGGCTGAAAATGTGAAACTTGGCCTTAATGCACCTCAAAATAGGCCAGAGTTCAATTGTACATGATGTACATGGTTACAAAGTATCAAATTCTAATGCAGTAACAAACAAGATGGATCTGCGCTAAAAGGAAAAGATGAATATATGAACTTACAGATTGATGATGAGTAAATAGCAGATGAAGACAACCTCAAAACAGGGTCATACCCAAACCTGAAAAATGTTGAAATCTTATTAGTTGTGGCACACTATGAAGCTTCAAGTAGAATCAATAGCAGGTGGGATTACAAACCTCTCTGTCTCGACTAAACTCTGAAGTGGATGGCAGTGTTGGCAGCACAGACAGAGACAGCCACTGGTCTTGATCACCTTATAACTGGGCCACGAGGTTTTGTTGGTTCTGAAGAGTTCAGAGAAAGCCTTAACAACTCAGTTGGTTCCTCTGCTTGGTGTTGAAGCTGTGGAGTAGTAGTTGAGTGATGGGCGCTGTGCAGGTCAGGGAACATAGGGATTGGGGAGATAGTCAATTCATATTCAAAGTGGACCGTCGATGCTTGCCCCCCGGCGGCAGTGCGTTGTCGTTTCGGAGGATTCACTGGTGTTGGTTCCATAGAGAGCCATGACGACTCAGCCAGTGATGCCAGTGATGGTTCTTCCGCGCTGCGATGTCGTTTTGGATGAATCGGTATCGGTTCGGAAGACAAAGAAAGCCATGACGACGGAGTTGGCTCTTCAATTGACGGCGACGCCGCCTCTATCACAGCTCCACGATTCGTCAATGTCGAGAATCTCTCCTCCAGTAATTTACAACCTCTTATTTCTAGGTGAACAACGTTTGGTGGAAGCTCCGGAATTCCTCGGAGTCTCTTGCAATCGTCCAAGTCAAGCCTCCACAAGTTGACAAATTTGGTGAAGCAAGCAGGAAGACTAACAAAATTGTTTCTTGACAGATCAAGCGAGAATAATGTTTCCCAGCAATCAAGAGTCATCAGGAAATCACAATCTGATAAACTCCTGCATCCTGCGATAATTAACTGACGTAGCTTGGGAAGTGATAGTGAGCAACCATCGACATTCGAAATTTTGGTATTTGTTGGAAATCTGACAAGTTTTGAGCATGCACCAAGATGAAGGGACCGTAAATTTTGCAACCCATAAATGCTGCACGGTAGAGTTGTCAGATTTTTGCAATCAGTAAGATCTAAACATGCAAGCCCAGTTAGATTTCCAATTGACTCATCCAATTCTCTTATGTCACTGCCTCCAAGATAGAGTTCTCTCAAGGAATCCATCTTTACTGGAATTTTTGGAAATGTAGCCAGTTTTGAGCATTCACTCGCATAAAGAGTCTTTAGATTGTGCAACTCATAAATATTATACGGCAGGGTTGTAAGACTTTGACTGCCTGATAGGTTCAACACTTCTAGGCCAATAAGTTTTGAAATGGACGGATGCAATTCTTCAATGCGAGTGCCTATTAGTTCCAATTTTGTCAAGAAATCCATCTCTTCCCCAAATTCTGAACATTCTTCAAGCTTCCAACACTTAATAGAGATTGTTTCTATGGATTTCCAGTAGATTTTTCTTGGAAACATAATAAGGTTAAAGCAACCGTCAACATTCAAGGTAACAAGCTTATCAAGCAATCCAACAGAATCAGGAAGCTCAACTAAACTGGTACAGTAATATAGATTCAACTCTTTCAAGTTAGGGATTCCACTCAAGTCTGAGAGTCTCTCAAGGGATGTACAATGACTTAAATTCAACTCTTTCAAGTTAGGGATTCCACTCAAGTCTGAGAGTCTCTCAAGGGATGTACAATGACTTAAATTCAACTCTTTCAAGTTAGGGATTCCACTCAAGTCTGGGAGTCTCTCAAGGGATGTACAATGACTTAAATTCAACTCTTTCAAGTCAGGGATTCCACTCAAGTCTGGGAGTTTCTTTAGGGATGTACAATCACTTAAATTCAACTCTTTCAGGTCAGAGAATCCACTCCAGTATGGGAGTTCCTTTAGGGATTCACAGCCACGTAAATCCAACTTTTTCAAGTTAGGGATTCCACTCAAGTCTGGAAGTTCCTTTAGGGATTCACAGCCAATTAAATTCAACTCTTTCAAGTTAGGGATTCCACTCAAGTCTGGGAGTTCCTTCAGGGATTTACAGCCACTTAAATTCATACATGTTAGCCTTAAAAAATTCTGTATGGCAAAAGAAAAGGGAAAAGATCAACCAAGTGGATGCAGTAATTTACAATACAGTTATCTATTACTTATTTTTAATTAAAGAAGTCTTGAAATAAAATGAATTATTAGAGTATAGTACCTTACGTCCCTCCCATAGTCGTGTGATTTTGTCACTCCAAGAAATATCAAGATTTACAAGTTTGTTTGCTTGAAAATCGGATGGAAGACATTGCAACGGACATGCTGGCCAATTGAGCCACCTCAACTGGTTGGAGAGATAATCAATATCTCCAGAAAATAATATTTTTCTTCTCATAGAAAAATATCTAAGATTCTTCATCTCTAAAAAGCTTTTAGCATTCAAAGATAATATTGTAGATGGTAGCGACGGGACCTGCATGCCTATAACTTTATTTGTACCCTACAATAAAAGAAAGCAAGCTTATTAAACTAGCAACATTTATGATTGCAATTTCTATTCAGACTAAAAAGCAAAAAAACATAGCAATTTCTATTGGAAGCACAAGTAATGTTTTAATACAGTTTTCTTCAAGGTCTCAATAAGAAATTATATTCAATATAAAATGCTTTCTGAATTGAAAAACACAAAACATCATTAATATACTTACTGTATTATTTGTTAGAACATCGTAGACATCTCCTTCACTCCACACTCTGCTGCGTTCCCCAGGTTCATCAGGTGACTCTTGATGCACTATGTCTTTACCCATTTCTTCTATCAAGTCATGCATCCAAATGCTACAACCCTCCCAACCTTTGTAAATTCTTATTAAGGCCTTTTCTTCGAGTTGTGCAATACCATTCACTGATTTGAGGTCGTAGCAAGCTTCTAGTATTGGTTTCACATCGTCTACAAGCATCCCTTTAAAGAAACAAGCGATATCAAGAAAATATCCTTTTAAATCTACTCCCAAAGCATCATAACTTATTTTGAGAATGTCTCTTATCTCTTTGTGGGGATCTTCTCCCCTACAACTATATAATGTAGCTTCCCACTCCTCTCTGCTTCTACGAAATAGATGAGAGCCTAAAATTATCAAAGCTAATGGAAGGCCCTGGGCATAGCGTACTGCACGTAGTGCAAGTTTCAGATAATCGCCTGGAGGTTCATTTCTTTTGAATGCATTCAAACTAAACAAGTTCAAAGCTTGACGATTATTTAACATCTTCACCTCATATATTTCATCAACTTGGTGAGCAATTAACCAACGTTTATCTCTTGTTGTTATGAGAATTCTACTGCCCGGGCCAAAACAATCAGGGGATGGAACTAAGTTCTTTAATTGGCTAGAATGACTCACATCATCAAGGATTAAGAGAACTTTTTTATTTCGCATCCTTGTCTTTATCAAACTGACTCCTACACCAACATTGTGCACCTTCAAATTTTCGTCCCTTAAAATATCAAACAAAAGTCTCTCTTGCAGTTGGGCTAGGCCATTTGAATTAGATCCAACATCTGCCAAGAAACAACTACTTTTAAACTCATGGCGAATTGAATTAAACACATCTTTCCCAATTGTGGTCTTTCCTATTCCACCAGGCCCCCATATGCCTACCATGCGAACAATATTTTCCTCGGCGTATAAAAGTCTGATGACATCTTGTCTACAAGACTCTAATCCAATTGGATGTTCAGCAACATCCAAGTAACATGAAGGGTTTATCACTTGGGCGGACAACTCCTCAACAATGTCCTCGATGAATTTGTTCTCGTACCTATGAATTTAAAAGCATATATACGAAATCAAATACTTCAATAATATATCTAATAGGCTAACTAATTAACTAGCTAGAGGAGGGGTTAAAGACATACTCGCCATCCTTCAAAGGCCATCCAGACAAATCTGCTGCTTCCTTAAGAGCTGTCTTCCATTTGTCCATGCTATCCTCGTATCCGCGAACAAGCGTAGCAAATGCATCACCGAAGGCGCCTGTTTGGTGTCGTATATCAGAGGGAGCCACTTTGTAGAAAACCGGTCTGACCTCTTGTCTTTTTGATTTTCTGCATTCAAGTATATTAACCAGTTCGTTCAAACACCACCTTGAGGAAGCATAGTTTTGAGAGAAGACGACGATTGAAACTCTGGACTCCTCAATTGCTTTGAGGAGCTCTTGTGATACGTCTTCCCCTCTTCTAAGCTTATCAGCATCTCTGAAGGTCTCAATTCCCTTCCGACACAAAGCGTTGTACAAATGATCTGTAAAATTAAAGCGTGTATCCTCGCCTCGAAAACTCAGGAAGACCTCGTATGTGTAATGATTTTGACGATAAGTAGAAGAAAGTGGGAGAGAAGAAGATGAAGAACTGGCTGCTGCTTCATTGGTCAGAGAAGCCATATTCTGCATGCACTGCTCGATCTGTTGAATGTTGCCTTTCTATTGCTCGACCCCCTAAGTAGATAGTTTCTAATTGGTGCCTGCTGGCTGCTGCAATGTGAATGGTGAATGTGAGGTTGAAACTGAGCCGTGTTCTCTTTCTTTACAATTTCTTTGCAATTCCTCTATGAGCCTCGCTCTTCTTTCTTCGCAATTTCTCACGAGGCGCACTTACCAAGGAGTTTCTTCTTTCACTTTTTCCTTTTATACTTGGACTAAAATTATCTCGGAAGACTGTTTGTTTTTTTTTTTTTTTTTTCAGTGGTGATGACGTGGTAGGCTTGGAAAAGCATTACCTTGCTGCTTGATGGAACAAGGAAATTAAATAGTCTACTCTGTACATTTTGTTTGGGTTCAATGTATTTTTGAGGAAGGAGATTCAATGTAAAATCATACGGCAATGTTAGATATTAAGGGCTGACTTTGTTGATTTTCAGGTCTGTTTTACACAATCTCAAAAGAAAAAGTCTTCAAATCCCTTGACCAAAAGAAATATTACTTACCAAATTACTATTTGCATAGGGCAATGAGTTCTCAATTATGTCGTATGTTCTCATTACCATTTGTTTTGATTAATTATCAAGTATCAGTTGCTTGGTTAATATCTCAATTAGTCTTACTGTACACAATATCCATGGTATCAAATTCTTATGCAGACAACTGCCACAAGCATTACAGTGAAAAACCGGTTGGGATTTGATTGAAGCAGACATGAACCAGGAATTATACATGTAGAATTGAGATACTGGATATTAATTTATTGCTATTTAAGTTTAGGCTATTCAATCCTTCCAGCTAATTTTTAATTTTCAGAGGAAGCATAAGTTCTTATGACCCTATTCAGCAACCACCTCTGTTAATCACTTTACCAGAAAAGAAATGCAGCTGGCCCTTTTGAAGTGCACTTAGAATTCAAAACTGCTGTCATCTATGGAACTGTTTCTGAGGACCAAAATCCTACAGTAGAAAGGAATCAAAGGATTGCTTAATCCAAGGAAATATGGTGCAAATATGATATGTTTCGATAAATTGGCACCCGAGTGCGTAGGAAAATATTGTAGGCACAAAATGCACAACTAAGGTGAACAGCAGACACTTTTGCTTCTAGCTAGCTTATTCAGAGTTGGGAAGAATCTGCACCCATTCCCAGTGGCACCATTCTGATGCTTCTAGCTAGCTTATTCAGAGTTGGGAAGAATCTGCACCCATTCCCAGTGGCACCATTCTGATGCTTCTAGCTAGCTTATTCAGAGTTGGGAAGAATCTGCACCCAGTCCCAGTGGCACTATTCTGATGCTTCTAGCTATCTTATTCAGGGTTGGGAAGAATCTGCACCCATTCCCAGTGGAACTATTCTGATGCTTCTAGCCAGCTCATTCAGAGTTGGGAAGAATCTGCACCCATTCCCAGTGGCACCATTCTGATGCTTCTAGCTAGCTTATTCAGAGTTGGGAAGAATCTGCACCCATTCCCAGTGGCACCATTCTGATGCTTCTAGCCAGCTTATTCAGAGTTGGGAAGAGTCTGCACCCATTCCCAGTGGCACCAAAAACTTAGTATATGAGTTTGATTAATTATTGGCCATATTTATGAAATTCCAAGTTGTAACCTGTAGAGGAAAATTTAATATGCTTGTGGCATGTACATATGCTAGGAAAATTTTGCTTAAAGTGATGCATTTCATATTCAATGTGCTTAATCCATGGACCATGTGGACAATGCAACATCATGCCTGTTTAACATGATATGTATCGATAAAATTGTAACCAACAACATATGGGCACTTGAGCCTAGAATTACAAGGAAAAGAGCATCGGCAAGAGTACAGCTAGAGGAGATAGCATTTACCTTTGCTTCTAGCTTATTTGCAGTCGTCTCAAATTGAGTTGGATCAACATTCAGCATGTAACCAAATTGGCCAGAGTCTATAACCTTTCTGAGTGGAAAATCTATAGCCCCCACTGCAGATGAAAAAATAAATTGCATGATATCAATCATATAGCAACACAGTAACAAAATGAAAGCAAAGAAAATGAACCAAAACAAATGACAATAATGGATCATATCAATCAAGTTGTGTGAACTACCTTAATTTGCATGGCCTAGCTACCTGATTACCACCAATATTGTCCTACAAGAATGGAATCAATTGAGGACAAATTCACAAATTTCGATACCACAAAACAATCATGACTATAAAAACATGAAATCTGCAGAATTTTAGAACAACGAGAAAAGTCAAACCTGAAAATAGTAGCTACTCTCTGAAAGAACATATCTAAGTACTGCATGGCATTATCGTTGGAACTCTGGAGTTGATGGTGAGGTCGACTGCAGATTCGCCGGAGTCGACTGTGAATTGGGAAGAGGATCAAGATTTGCTTGCCAATTAGAGGTCTGGAAGATTTGAGCCAGGGGACTCCACCACATATCACAGGTGGATGCAGATGAAGATGCAAAGTGATCGGGGAAGGGAGGCATTGATGGTTGCTCCTCAGTGCAGTGTTGTTTTGAAGGAATTGGTTGCTCCTGCTGCTCTTGTTGATGGTCATAATCCAAGTTGGCTCCATCACAAGGCCTCTTTTGTTCTGCATTCGCCGACGAAAGCCACGAAAGCCAATCTACCATCGGCATGCCACTCTCATCGATGGAAGTGGTTGAGTGACGGGAGCTATGCAGGTCAGGGAACATGGGGACTGGGGAGATAGCCATTTCATATGCAAAGTGGACCACCGGTGCTTGCCCCCCGGCGGAAGTGAGTTGTCGTTTCGGAGGATTCACTGGTGTTGGTGATGGTTCTTCCGCGCTGCGGTGTCGTTTCGGAGTTTCGGAAAGCCATGACGACGGAGTTGGCTCTTCAATTGACCGCGACGCCGCCTCTATCACAGCTCCACGATTTGTCAATCTCTCCTCCAGTAATTTGCATGTCCTAGCTAGCTGATTAGCACCAATATTCTCCTACAACAATGGAATCAACTAAGGACGACAATTTTTGATACCATCATTTCACGTAGCCAATCTCAGGCTCCTACCAGATCCAAAGCATCATGCTACTACTAGCCATTAACTATTATATTATGGAAAATTGGAGGAGTTTGTAGACAGTGCACAGGTAAGTTTTAGTTACTGATAGCCATTAGTTGGCTTCAAAGCTAGCTGATTACCACCAATATTCTCCTACAACAATGGAATCAACTACGGACGACAATTTTTGATACCATCATTTCACGTAGCCAATCTCAGGCTCCTACCAGATCCAAAGCATCATGCTACTACTAGCCATTATATTATGCTAACTATTATATTATAGAAAATAGGAGGAGTTTGTAGACAGTACACAGGTAAGTTTTAGTTACTGACAGCCATTAGTTGGCTTGAAAGAATCTCCATGATCATATGCTTCTGCATTTTCTCATATCATGTGCTAGCATCACTGCATTCTTAAAGATTCACAAAGTCTGATACAGGGAGTAATTCATATCAAGGGTTTGGAGCATGCATATTCCAGAAAGAAAGAAAAAAAGAAAGATGGAGAGCCATTTTGTTCCCTTCTGAATGATTTAATCACAAAGTTTAAGGATGAGTTTAATTTTCTTCTCTTTTTCCTTGTATTAGCAGTTTCGGAGTAATAAAATCAATGTCAATGCTTTGTCTGATGTAACCACTAGTTACTCCCTAAATAGAGTGCATGGACTATACATATTTCCAACTGCCAATGCATTCATCACTTTGACTGTACAATGTAGTACTTATAGTGAGTGAGTTGACTGGGCCATTTGTTCGATTCTGGAATAACAGTTGGTAGGCTGAAAATGTGAAACTTGCCCTTAATGCACCTCAAAATAGGCCAGAGTTCAATTGTACATGGTTACAAAGTATCAAATTCTACTGCAGTGACAAACAACATAGATCTGCGCTAAAAGGAAAAGTTGAATATATGAACTTACAGATTGATGATGAGTAAATAGTAGATGAAGACAACCTCAAAACAGGCTCATACCCAAACCTGAAAAATGTTGAAATGTTATTAGTTGTGGCACACTATGAAGCTTCAAGTAGAATCAATAGCAGGTGGGATTTCAAACCTCTCTGTCTCGACTAAACTCTGAAGTGGATGGTTCAGAGTTCAGAGTTCTGAAGTGGATGGCAGTGTTGGCAGCACAGACAGAGACAGCCACTGGTCTTGATCACCTTTAACTGGGCCACGAGGTTTTGTTGGTTCTGAAGAGTTCAGAGAAAGCCTTAACAAGTCAGTTGGTTCCTTGATGCCCCGCCCCCCCCCCCCCCCCCCCCCCCCCCCGGCGGCGAGGTCTGCTTGTTACCTGCAAATTTGATGAGCAAATAAACATTAATTATATGAAAATGTCAGGGAGCTAAGTTACGTATGCTAATTTACATCAATTAACCAAAGATCATACCTTCCGAATTAAGCAAGAAAAACTAAGAAGAGAATCTTTGAAATATGTACGAGGAGATATTTTCCCTCTTATTGAACATTGAACAAGAAAACTACATCAACTGGGAAAAGAAATGCATGATGAGCATGGAATATAGCACATACTTTTACTTCTAGTTTTTTTGCACCCGTCCCAAATTCAGACAGATCAGCATGTACCCTATTTTGCCCGAATCTGCAACCATTCCAAGTGAAATTTTATAGTTCCCACTGCAAACAGAAGCACCAATCAAAATGTATAACAATAATCACCCAGAAACATTATTACTAGATAACATTAATCAAAATGTTCAAATATTAATACTGGATCATATCAACCAATTTGTATGGACTACCTTGATTTGCAGAACCTGGCTAACTGCCACCAATGCGCTCTCTACAACAGTGGGATAAACTGATAATCAACAATCTTATCAAAAGAAAAGAAGGACAAAAAAAAAAAACTGATCGTCAACAATGAAGATAATGGAAAAGTTGAGATTCTTGAGACCTCAACATATAGGTCCTTAGATTGAGGATAGTCCAATACTTCCAACTATTTTCTAAAACCACAGGGGGACCTAGACAATGAGATATTCGTCCAGTGTTCTGTTAATGATTAAAACCAGTTTCTGATTGTAGAATTACGATCG
Source organism: Rosa lucieae (assembly GCA_024704745.1). Taxonomy (NCBI): domain Eukaryota; kingdom Viridiplantae; phylum Streptophyta; class Magnoliopsida; order Rosales; family Rosaceae; genus Rosa; species Rosa lucieae. The sequence goes on along the minus strand of CM045495.1, from coordinate 3,578,362 downwards.
AGTACAAACCTTAATACATATGCACTATTATTTGAAACTGCATAGTTTTTAATACTTCCTCTAAATGACCCGGAAAAAAAAATTGAAAAAGTTGTAAATGGATTACACATATACACTTACTCATTGATCAGTTTTGGTGAAAATAAATACTTGTTGGAGAGAGCCTGATCCTGCAGCAGTCTCTAAAGCGACTCATGCCACTTGCTTATGATTGAAAACCCTCATCAACCGCCACATATGATTGCTGCAATGGAATACATGCTGTCAGACTTTTCCACGAACATATTAGAAATCAAAATTGCCTCAGTTAATATAAGTATTGAGTAGAAGTAGTTTAATCTCTTTCTTACGATGCCACTAGACCTTGTGAATGGTAATCCAGATTGGTGGTAGCTACTGAATATGTGCTGCTGAATTGATCCAAATAATTAATGCTTGATTGCATGAGTCTACAACAGAGGCAAGCTCCACGAAGGCGTAACTACTCACAGTATTAATTCCATCCTTAAAAACAATGAAAACCAATTCCTTCTTCTTCAAGAAGGTCAGCATCCACCAGCATCATAACCTTGAAGCAAGATACTTAGCCAAAGCTAGGCTAGAACTTCTGATACCAAAAACTTAGTATATGAGTTTGATTAATTATTGGCCATATTTATGAAATTCCAAGTTGTAACCTGTAGAGGAAAATTTAATATGCTTATGGCATGTGCATGTGCTAGGAAAATTTTGCTTAAATTGATGCATTTCATATTCAATGTGCTTAATCCATGGACCATGTGGAGAATGCAACATCATGCCTGTTTAACATGATATGTATCGATAAAATTGTAACCAACAACATATGGGCACTTGAGCCTAGAATTACAAGGAAAAGAGCATCGGCAAGAGTACAGCTAGAGGAGATAGCATTTACCTTTGCTTCTAGCTTATTTGCAGTCGTCTCAAATTGAGTTGGATCAACATTCAGCATGTAGCCAAATTGGCCAGAGTCTATAACCTTTCTGAGTGGAAAATCTATAGTCCCCACTGCAGATGAAAAAATAAATTGGATGATATCAATCATATAGCAACACAGTAACAAAATGAAAGCAAAGAAAATGAACCAGAGACAAATGACAATAATGGATCATATCAACCAAGTTGTGTGAACTACCTTAATTTTCATGGCCTAGCTACCTGATTACCACCAATATTGTCCTACAAGAATGGAATCAATTGAGGACAAATTCGCTAATTTCGATACCACAAAACAATCATGACTATAAAAACATGAAATATGCAGAATTTTAGAACAAGGAGAAAAGTCAAACCTGAAAATAGTAGCTACTCTCTGAAAGAACATATCTAAGTACTGCATGGCATTATCGTTGGAACTCTGGAGTTGATGGTGAGGTAGACAGTAGATTCGCCAGAGTCGACTGTGAATTGGGAAGAGGATCAAGATTTGCTTGCCAATTAGAAGTCTGGAAGATTTGAGCCAGGGGACTCCTCCACATATCACAGGTGGATGCAGATGAAGATGCAAAGTGATCGGGGAAGGGAGGCATTGATGGTTGCTCCTCAGTGCAGTGTTGTTTTGAAGGAATTGGTTGCTCCTGCTGCTCTTGTTGATGGTCATAATCCAAGTTGGCTCCATCACAAGGCCTCTTTTGTTCTGCATTCGCCGACGAAAGCCACGAAAGCCAATCTACCATCGGCATGCCACTCTCATCGATGGAAGTGGTTGAGTGATGGGAGCTATGCAGGTCAGGGAACATGGGGACTGGGGAGATAGCCATTTCATATGCAAAGTGGACCACCGGTGCTTGCCCCCCGGCGGCAGTGCGTTGTCGTTTCGGAGGATTCACTGGTGTTGGTGATGGTTCTTCCGCGCTGCGGTGTCGTTTCCGAGTTAAGGAAGAAACCCATGACGGCGACGCCGCCTCTATCACAGCTCCAGTAATTCACAACCTCTTATGTTCAGGTGAACCTTTGGTGGAAGCCCCGGAATTCCTCGGAGTCTCTTGCAATTCCCCAAGTCAAGCCACCACAAGTTGACAAATTTGGTGAGGCAAGCAGGAAGACTAACAAAATTGTTTCTTGACAGATTAAGGTGATATAATGTTTCCCAGCAATCAAGAGTCGTCAGGAAATCACAATCTGATAATAAACTGCATCCTCCGAGACAGAGCTTCTCTAGCTTGGCAAGTGATAGTGAGCAACCATCGACATTCAAACTTTTGGTATTTGTTGGAAATCTAGCGAGTTTTGAGCAGTTATCAAGATAAAGCCTTGTTAAATTTTGCAACCCATAAATGCTGCACGGTAGAGTTGTGAGATTTTTGCAACAAGAAAGATCCAAATATTCAAGCCCAATGAGATTTTCAATTGACTCATCCAATTCTCTTATGTCACAGTCGTAAACAGAGAGTCGTCTCAAGGAATCCATCTTTACTGGAATTTTGGGAAATGTAGCCAGTTTTGGACATCCAAGGTACAACACTTCCAGCCTAATAAGCCTTGTAATGGACGGATGCAATTCTTTAATGCAAGTGCCTCTTATATCCAATTCTCTCAAGAAACCCATCTCTTCCCCAACTTCTGAAAATTCTTCAAGGTTGCAATAGTTAATAGAGATTGTTTCTATAGATTTCAAGTTGATTTTTCTTGGAAACATAGTAAGGTTAAAGCAATTGTCAACATTCAAGGTAACAAGCTTATCAAGCAATCCAACAGAATCAGGAACCTTAACTAAACTGGTACAGTCCGATAGATCCAACTCTTTCAAGTTAGGGATTCCACTCAAGTCTGGGAGTTTCTTTAGGGATGTACAGCCACGTAAATTCAACTCTTTCAAGTTCGGGATTCCACTCAAGTCTGGGAGTTCCTTTAGGTATGTACAATCACTTAAATTCATATATGTTAGCTTTGAAAAATTCTGTATGGCAAAAGAAAAAGGAAGAGATCAACCAAGTGGATGCAGTAATTTACAACACAGTTATCTATTACTTATTTTTAATTAAAGAAGTCCTGAAATAAAATGAATTATTAGATTATAGTACCTTACGTCCCTCCCATAGTCGTGTGATTTCGCGACTCCAAGAAATATCAAGATTTACAAGTTTGTTTGCTTGAAAATCGGATGGAAGACATTGCAACGGACATCCTTGCCAATTGAGCCACCTCAACTGGTTGGAGAGATAATCAATATCTCCAGAAAAGGATGTTCCTCCCATAGAAATATATCTAAGATTCTTCATCTTTGAAAAGCTTTTAGCATTCAAAGATATTGTAGATGATTCCCACGGGACATGAATACCTATAACTTTATTTGTACCCTACAGTGAAAGAAAGCAAGATTATTAGCCTAGCAACATTTATGATTGCAATTTCTATTTAGACCAAAAAAGAAAAAATAAAACATAGCAATTTCTATTGGAAGCACAAGTACTGTTTTAATACAGTTTTCATCAAGGTCTCAATAAGAAATTATATTCAATATAAAATGTTTTCCGAACTGAAAAACACAAAACATCATTAATATACTTACTGTATTATTTGTTAGAACATGGTCGACATCTTTTCGACTCCATAGTCTGCTGCGTTCCCCTGGTTCATCAGGTGACTCCTGATATACTATATCTTTACCCATTTCTTCTATCAAGTCATGCATCCAAATCACACCTGTTTTTGTTCCATCTAGCTCATTAGTCTTATCGTCAATTCTTATTAAGGCCTTTTCTTGGAGTTGTTTAATACCGATCACTGATTTGAGGTCGTAACAAGCTTCTAGTATTGATTTCACACGGTCTACATGCTCCCCTTTAAAGAAACAAGCGATATCAAGAAAATATCTTTTTAAATCTACTCCCAGAGCATCATAACTTATTTTGAGAATGTCTCTTATCTCTCTGTGAGGATCTTCTCCCCTACTACTATCTAATGTAGCTTCCCACTCCTCTCTGCTTTTACGAAATAGATGAGAGCCTAAAACAATCAAAGCTAATGGAAGGCCCTGGGCATATCGTACTGCACGTTGTGCAAGTTCTAGATAATCGCCTGGAGGTCTATTTCTTTTAAATGCATTCAAGCTAAACAACTTCAAAGATTGATCAACATGTAACATTTTGACCTCGTAAACTTCATCAACTTGATGAGCAGTTAGCCAACGTTTATCTCTTGTTGTTATGAGAATTCTGCTGCCTGGGCCAAAACAATCAGGGGATGGAACTAAGTTCTTTAATTGGCTAGAATGACTCACGTCATCAAGGATTAAGAGAACTTTTTTATTTTGCATTCTTTCCTTTATAAAACTGACTCCCTGATCAACACCGCTCACCTCCAAATTTGGGTCCCTTAAAACATCACGCAAAAGTCTCTCTTGCAGTTGGGCTAGGCCATTTGAATTAGATCTAACATCTGCCAAGAAGCAGCTATTTTCAAACTTACGGCGAATTGAATTAAACACATCCTTCGCAATTGTGGTCTTTCCTATTCCCCCAGGTCCCCATATGCCTACCATGCGAACAATATTTTCGTCGGCGTGTAAAAGTCTGATGACATCTTGTCTACAAGACTCTAATCCTGTTGGATACTCAGCAACATTCAAGTAACATGACGGGTTTATCACTTGGGCGGACAACTCCTCAACAATGTCGTCGATGAATTTGGTCTCGTACCTACGAATTTAAAAGCATATATACGAAATGAAATACTTGAATAATATATCTAATTAACTAGCTAGAGGAGGGGTTAAAGACATACTCGCCATCCTTCAAAGGCCATCCAGACAAATCTGCTGCGTCCTTAAGAGCTGTCTTCCATTTGTCCATGCTATCCTCGTATCTGCGACCGAGCGTAGCAAATGCGTCACCGAAGGCGCCTCTTTGGTGTCGTACATCTGAGGGAGCCACTTTGTAGAAAACCGGTCTGACCTCTTGTCTTTTTGATTTTCTGCATTCAAGTATCTTGACCAGTTCATTCAAACACCACCTTGAGGAAGCATAGTTTTGAGAGAAGACGACGATTGAAACTCTGGACTCGTCAATTGCTTTGAGGAGCTCTTGGGATATGTCTTCTCCTCTGCTAAGCGTATCATCTCTGAAGGTCTTAATTCCCCTCAGACACAAAGCTTTGTACAAATGATCTGTAAAATCATAGCGCGTATCCTCGCCTCGGAAACTCAGGAAAACCTCGTGTGTGTAATGATTTTGGTGATCAGTAGAAGAAAGTGGGAGAGAAGAAGATGAAGAACTGGCTGCTGCTTCGTTGGTCAGAGAAGCCATATTCTGCTTGCTTTGCTCCATCTGTTGAATGTTGCTTCGTTGGTCAGAGTGCTCTTGTTTTGTAGATCTAAGATCTGAATTCTCAAGAAGATAGTTTCTTGGTGCCTGCGGCAGTGTGAATGTGACGTTGAAAATGGACTAAATCAGAACCTCTATGATTTTTTAAATGTTTTCCTTTCTTTGCAAGTTGCAACTTCTCACGAGGCGCACTTGCCAAGCAGCAGCTTCTTTTTGACTTCTTCTTTGCGAGCCTCGCTCTTCTTTCTTTGCAAGTTCTCAATTATGTCGTATATTCTCATTGCCATTTGTTTTGTTTAAATATCAAGTATCAGTTGCTTGGTTAATATCTCAAGTAGTCTTACTGTACACAATATCCATGGTATCAAATTCCTATGCAGACAACTGCCACAAGCATTACAGTGAAAAACCGGTTGGGATTTGAGTGAAGCAGACATGAACCAGGAATTATACATGTACGATTGAGATACTGGATATTAATTTATTGCTATTTAAGTTTAGGGTACTCAATCCTTCCAGCTAATTTTTAATTTTCAGAGGAAGAATCAGTTCTTATATATGACCCTATTCAGCAACCACCTCTGTTAATCAATTTACCAGAAAAGAAATGCAGCTGGCCCTTTTGAAGTGCACTTAGAATTCAAAACTGCTGTCATCTATGGAACTGTTTCTGAGGATCAAAATCCTACAGTAGAAAGGAGTGCACTTAACTAAAGAGTGATTTGGCGAATACTGTATACAGAGGTTTGGAACATATTCTAGAAAGAAAGAAACATGAAAGACAAAGATAGAGACAATTACCATTTTGTTCCTTAAACATTTAGGGATTAATGTCATGTTCTTCTCTTTTCATTATATCAAGTGTTAGGGGATTAATATCAATGTCGATACCTTATGTGTAGCCACTACCTAACCTGTCTCATAATAGTGCATATATTCACTAACAAACATACATATTTAGGACTGTCACTATTAATCAATTTCAAGTAACCTATGTAGTTCTTATCGAGTAGAGACAGAGCCATACGTTCAATTATGAAGTTACACTTGCTAGGCTAAAATTTGAAGTTTTCTACATCCAATGCTCATCAAAATATACCAGAGTTAATTGAACATGATAAACATGGTAATGGGAGTAACAAGGTTGCACTGATGCAGTAAAAATCAAGATAGATATTGCCCCTTTCTGCTCCCATTGCAGACATGGATGAAACAACAGTCGGGATTCACTTGAAGCAGACATGGTTGGGACTTCTGGACGGATTTGGATGCAACATTTAGATACTGAATATAAATATGATAATGGTGTAGTTGCTAGAGCTGAGATACTTGAAACCTCAGTTTATAGATCTTTAAATTGAGGGTACTCCAATCCTTCCAAGTTCCAACTACTTTCTAAATTTACACAGGAAGAATAAGTTTGCTAAAGAATGAGCCATTTTTCAATGTTCTGTTCATTTTACTAAGCAGGTTTCAGAAACATGTAGAATAATGATTGAATAATCATATATGCGTGATGTTATACTGCAACATAACGACACAAAACCAGCACCAACTAAGTAAAAAATTTTAATTAAAAACTTGGGAAAGGAAAAGGAAAAGATTCAGTAATTTATTAGAAGATGATTACATTTACATACCTACATATTGTAAATTTGTACTCATCCTGCAGCAGCCTCTAATGAGCCTCATGCTACTTGCCTGTGACTGTACAGATAATCAGTCTCATCAACTACACTACTTGATCACTGCAATGGAATACAGGCAGTCAGACCTTTTCAAGAACAGATATACAAAACAAAATTGCCATTAATCCATGGAGCCATTTACTAATATCAAAGTTCTTTCCAAATATAACTAGACGTTCATGCTCCTCTTTCTCAAGGTGCTAGTGTGGTAACCCCAGATCCAAGCCATCCATATATATATGCTGACCAGTTGATGCAACTACCATTTTTCTAATTTCAAATGTTACTAACCACTATGAATTAAGAGGTCAGAAAAACCAACAAATGAAAAAACAATGATATCCAGAAGACCAACATGGCTGCATGATGTTAGTACTGCCACAAAGACTACTTCATCTGGTTTCACCCTTTGCTTAAGCATGTCATCAAAAAGCTCTATAGCTCACTCCCCATTTCCTTGCATGGCCATTGCTCTAATGGCTGCTGTCCAAGCAGAAACATCTCTTCTTGCCATGTTATCGAACACCTTCATGGCACTTTGAAGGTCACCACATCTATCAAATATGTCAACTAAAGCTGTGCCGAGCCACATGTCACAGTTAATTTCGTTTTTTTGTTTTTTCGATATAAGCAAGAATCCACTTTGCAAGATCAAGAGCTCCTAGATATCCGCAGGCAGATGCAGCCTTCACCATGGTCACCCTATCTCCTTTTATTCCCTCAGTCTGCATCACCCTGAAAAGTTCAATTGCTTCCCCAAACTTGCTCTCTTGGAACAGAGCACCAATTATAGTGTTCCAAGAGACAAGATCACTCTTTGGCATCTCACTGAACATTTCCAAGCTGACTTCACATGACCATTTCTTATGAAACCAGAAATCAATGAGTTCCATGATACTACAGTCCCATTCGACATATTGTCAAAAACTCTGCAAGCCATCTCTTGTTCGCTGCAGTTCATGTACATATGTCAATTTTAGCATTGCAAATCGTATTACAACCTTGCAGTCCATTCCTTAGAGCATAAACATGCAATACTTTCCAGTGAGAGAATCACTTAGTTGTGCGAAAGCTGAGATTGCAGACAAAATGGTAACCTTGTCGGGTCTTAGGCCCTGTTGTAGCATTTCACCCATCACCGAAACTGCTTCACCAGCCAGTCCCTGGCGCACATAATTTGACACACTTTGCAGCACTAGTATCCCCAAATTTCATAAACATATCAACAAGTGAATTCCACTCTTCAGTCCAGACTCCCCCAATGTAAACCCAACACCCTCTCACTCAACGCAACATCCTTCAACTTTGCACAAGCAGAAATGACACGCACCATAGTCACCATAAGCACAAATCGAACACAGTATAAGCATTTCATCAAACACCCAGTTCCCAATAAACACGTGTTCCTCCAAACTCATCTTCACAAGCGACCCATGGAGCTGAACCCCTTCACAGAAAGCCACAATCTTCGAGCACGCGCTCAATGCAACATCTGAACAATAGCCTCGACACTAATCAAAGTATTGTACATGAACAACACACCCTTTCATTTTTCTCTACTCTGTTTTACGAATTAGAGGGGAGTAACATTTGAAGTGGAAATGAGAGTTGAGGTACAAAAGATGGTTTCATTATCATGAATTACATTTCAACTGTGAATGTCATCGATCGATCGATCGACTCTCTGTAATTCCAATGAGTGCAGTTGAGCTTGACAGATATCAAGGCAACGCTAATTGGCTACATATGAAGCAAAAAGATACATGTGAGATTTAACTCAGTTTTGATTTTAAGACTATCCAATCAAGGAAATGGCTTGGGGGAAAAAATTTGAATTAAAATTTTCTTAGCACGTTAAGCACAATGATACTACAAAGAGATGACATTGGACACCTAGGATAAACCAGATTTTCTGTGCAGAGGAATGATCATTTCTAGAACTCAGTTTCAATGAGCTAACTTCTCAAAGATTTTCTGTCAATATGACTAGTAGGATGCCAATCTAATTTCAGAGGCTTGTTTAGTACACACTACGGAATGTTAGTGAGATTTAACTTTGAAAGGTAACAAGCACTGTTATTGGATGTGAAACAACCTCACCTGTCTTCATACAGCAGCAGCACCATGGTGATAGTAATTTGCTACTTCCTCTGAGTTACAAAACAAGGAAATGAAAAAGACACGTGCCCTTATTCGTGGCATCAGATTACAAGTATTTAAATCTCATTTTCATAACTCAATTAAGCGTCGTTAACTGCAAAAGACTAGCTCGTTAGAAAGAGCCTTAGATATTGCCGTGATGGTATTTGGAAGTGTTCTGCAGCAGCCTCCATAAAGAGAAGCCCCAGCCTCACGTCACTGTGCAAACTCTTCATCAACCCCCCACTCAATGGCTGCAATGAAATGGTACAAAATTCACCATCTTGTAATATAAAATTAAATCTGACAAAAGAACATTACTTCGTGAATTATACCATGAATGAAATGATCTAAACCCGGATGCTATAGCTGAAAGAGTAGGGCAAGCACTGTGCATTCATATGGAAGGAGACTTACCACCCATTGCTTGCTCTGACCAACAAATGGTCTCACCACTGTTGGTGTATATCACTATTGGTTCGCTTGTTACCTACAAATTTGATAGGCAAGGAACATTAATTATATGAAAACGTCAAGGAGCTAAGTTACAAATGCTAATTTATTCCAATTAACTCAAGAAAATGAGCTATTCGTCCAGTGTTCTGTTCATTTCATGAAACCGGTTTCTGATTGTAGAAAATTATGATCAATTAAAACCTAAATGCAAAGCTTAATACGTATACACTATTAATCTGAAACTGAATGGTTTTTATTCTTCCTCTAAGTTCCAAAACAATGAAAAAGGAAAGGTATTTATTCTAAGAGGATTACACATACACGCTTACTCATTGATCTGTTATAGACATACTTGTTAGAGAGAGCTTCATCCTGCAGCGGCCTCTAAATGCACTCATGCCACTTTCTTATGACTGTGAAAACCCTCATCAATTACCACATAAGATCGCTGCATTGGAATACAGGCAGTCGACTGTTTGAAGAACACATTAGAAATCAAAATTGCCATGAGTTAAAGGAACGTATATTAAGATCCAAGTTTTTTATAATATAAGTATTAAGTAGTAGCTGCTTCTCTTTCTTACGGTGCCACTAGACCTTGTGAATGGTAATCCAGATTGGTGCTAGCTACTAAATATGTGCTGCTGAATTGATGCAAATAATTAATGCTTGCTTGCATGAATATACAACAGAGGCAAACTGCCAAACTCCAAGAAGGAGTAACTGCTCACAGCATCAATTCCATCCTTAGAAACAATGAAAACCAATTCCTTCTTCCTCAAGAAGTTCAGCACACCTGTCGCATCACCTTGAAGCAAGATACTTTGCCAAAGCCAGGCTAGAACTTCTGATACCAAAAAATTGTTGTATATGAGTTTGACAAATTATTGGTCATATTTATGAAATTTGAAGTTGTAACCTGTAGAGGAAAAATTAATATGCTTGGACAAACCTTAATGAGCACTGCTATTCTGAAATAACCTATGGCAACTGCAAACTCTTGATCAACCACCCCATTAGATCACTGCAATAAGTGCAATGGAAAAGATAGTCAGACTTTTTGAAGAATGAGAAATCTAAATTGCCATCATCTTCTGTTTTCATGTGATCGAAGTACCAAGCATTCATTTGAATCGTATCTTATTTTAGCAGAAGGGTGTTGGAGGAAAAGAATGAACAGAATATCATTTATATAAAGCAAGGGCCTCACTATCCCTTGCTTACTACTGCAGGGGACTCGATCATTTATATAAAGAAGAGGAGGAAAAACCAAATGTCTAGAAATGTCAATCCTAGTATGCTTACTACTGCAGTTTTTAGAACAAAGAAAAAACCCTAAATTGGAATATCTTGAAGGAAAGAATAATCATAAAAATCTTGATTCTAACAATTTGAAACTTGAAGTTAAAAGAGCAGCATCGTTTCAAGTTGTTGCCTTGAACCACTCTAAAAGAACACATCTCGGTGAAATTTGCTTCCGCTAATGCACCTCAAAATACACCAGAGTACATTGTATGCACATGATATTACATGGCAATGCATGGGAGTAACAAGGTGTCAGATTCTAATGCAGTAACAGTCCAGATAGACTGCCCCATTATGATCTGAATGCTCACTACCACAATGCATTACACAGGGTGAACAACAGTCAAAATTTACTGCACTTGAGTTTTCCCGTGCAGCTGCAAGAGCTACTAACTTACGTTGACCATTAGCCAGTTCACAGCTTAGGGTTTGAGCCTCTGATGATGCAAAGCTAATAGCTTCCTGCAAATAACATCACATTGCAGAGTCACACATAAATACGTGCAGATAAAACTGTACACCAATGTGAACCCAGAAAACCCGCATAAGAAAAAAAAAGTAAAGCCAAAAAATTTCTCATTCCTAGAAAGATATCAACCAGTGAGATCTTGACCAACCAAAAGAATACCTTGTCTCTAGAACCCAACACAGACTCATCCCTTCGGTCGTTAACTCAAAAATACTACTATTTGCAGGTGGAGAAATGAGATTCAAAACATAAACACTAGTGGAGCAGCATTACACATTCCAGTTCAGCTGTATCAACCTATGACCAGTATACATAAATACTAGTGCACCCCGCAGGAAGTTCTACAGTCACTGTGAGCAGATAATAATTCCTAATAAACTACCAATCTTCATTCCCCTTTTTCTCATATAGAATCAAAGACCCCAAATATTATAATTCTTGAAAGCATAAGCGCAGAATATTTGTCAATAAATAAATTATCAAAAGAGAAGAAGCTGGACAGAGTACAAGCATACACACTCTTACAGCATGGGCCAACGGCGATTGTGCAGACTCAAATTGCTGCTGAGCCACAGTTGCATGTTCAACCATTCCTTTCTGGAATGTGGCATCTACTTGCTCAAAAATGGATTGACATGATGTCTCAAAGGCAGGTACCACTGAAGCTTCCATGCTGGACCTGAGAGCATCCTATGTGAAAAAGGTCACATATATCATTAGTTACAAGGTTTACTGAAGCAAATCAAATGCGTGTTAGATATTCAAATCACAAATGCAAAGAAATTAAGTCACTATGACATTTAGACATACTTGAAGAGCTTCTTTACCCGATGTTCGAAACTGCACCTTGATTTGCCTGGATACAGTAGCTTCAAGTTTTGAGTTAACTGATTTTTCCAATTGATTAACTGCTTTATCTCCCACTCCTCTCTGCACCACAAGCATCAATTAGATAACTAAAGCCAACTTTATAAAGGAACAAGCCAGATCATCAAAATTCTTACCTGAAAGCAATCAAATATAGCCAAAGTTATTGTTTTCTCCATAGCTAGACAACAGCTTGTCCAACAGCAGCTGTTTCTTTTTTTACCATTTTCTCTAACATGACTGGAAAGTCCTTGTTCACAATCAAACCAGTTACTTGTTGAGTACGGTCTCGCAATAATTTCTCATTCTTTGCATTCACTTCTTGAAACCAAGCCCACAAGGCAAATTATTGGCCTTTACAGCCTTCTCCATACTCCGACCGAGAGCCGCCTCTAATCGTTTGCCTTCCTTTGTAATTGGGACGGTAAACATCATTGTCATCTGCTTTTGCAATTCTTTTTGCATAGTCATTAGCTGCGCATAGACCAAAAGCCATACTTAATAGAAAGCATACTGGACATAAACACAAGTTTGATTACACAAAACACAACCATAACATACGCAAACATAGAACCTTTTGCTCTTGCCAAGATATAGATAGGTGAAACGGGACAAGAAAAATCATATTAATATACCATTTCACCAAATAATAAAAGACCTGAAGACGGACTCAAATGGCAGTAGCATAACTTTGGAAAGGCTACTAAGCCTGCTTTACTAAGGTTATGCTGAAAATTGTTGGTACGTCATAGACACATGCAAGATAATTAAATTTCCAAATTCTTCAGCACTCACCTGATTCATCATATCCTGCCTGGCCATAACTTGAACTCCCACCTGCTTCATTAGAGGGCTCTATTGAGTTGAGCACACCTGGTGATGGGGAAGATTGACCTGATGCTTGCATATTTTCCATTTCTGTTTTCTCGACTTTGCAATTGGTGTTTGTAGTTGTGATGCGGTTGTGGCGGTAGCTGACCCAGATACATCTTTTGTAGAGCGATCGTGGTCTTCCTCTCCAGGATGAGGGTGGGCTAGTGGTTCTGACATGCTGGCACCATCACCTTGCCGAGCTTCATCTGTAATATAAGATTCTAATGATATTGCACAGCAATCCCTGACCATCTCAATTCCAAGATCGGATGCCTGGAAACAAAAGAGCTTTTCTAAACCTGAATTCTCCAATAGGGGAGGTAAGCACTTGGATAAGTCCAAAGCATACTGTTGAATGGCTTGTGTTTGGACACAATAAATTTGTTCACCATGAGGTGATATACTTGTCCCAGTAAAGCTCAAAATAAGCATTGCAACAGTAAATTCTGCTATGTAATCCATGCATGTAGATGCTGGCTCACCACCAAGGTCTAAGTGCACGGCATATATAGCATTCTTCTTAGCATTTGCAACTAAAAGAAGGCCAGCTTGTGACAATGCTATGACTTGATTAAAGAATGCATCCTCAACTAGAGGTTGAGCAGAGTCCTTTAACTCTAAGGTCTGGGTACATTTCCATGACTCAGCATCACTGGGAAGTAGCCGGCCTTCTTCACTCGCTGAGGACCAGATCTTCACTTCCCGATTAAGCGGGCCCTGTAGAATGGATTCATGCAATTACACTTCAACACACTTGGGACATGCGTAGCCATCATCATTAGGCAACAGAATCACAGACAAAACCTTATGATACAATGTTAACAAATCAATGATCACTTACCAATGTTATAAGTATGATGGGATCAGGCCACGAGGTTTTGTTGGTTCTGAAGAGTTCAGAGAAAGCCTCAACAAGTCAGTTGGTTCCTCTGCTTGGTGTTGAAGCTGTTGAGTGATGGGCGCTGTGCAGGTCAGGGAACATGGGGACCATCGATGCTCCCCCCGGGCGGCAAGGCATTGTCGTTTCGGAGAATTTATTGGTGTTGGTTCCGTAGAGAGAGAAAGCCGAAACAACTCAGCCGGTGATGGTTGTTTCACTACTTATTCCACTAAAAGGAAATATGTAACAAGGTCCGCAAAATGGTGACCATACCTACAGTTCCATCCATAGAAGCAGAAACCAGCCAGGTGGTCATCCATTGGCACATTGATAAAATCTGTCACCTCTCCGTCATGTTTACCAACAAATTGGACCCCAACAATAAGCTATCCCAATCAAATGCCTGCCTTTCGGTAGCTTATTGCTCAGGCATTTGAATCGGCATACCACTCTCACAGTATCAATTCCATCCTTAGAAACAATGAAAACCAATTCCATTTCCTCAAGAAGGTCAGCACACACCTGCCGCATCACCTTGAAGCAAGATTCTTAGCCAAAGCCAAGCTAGAACTCCTGATACCAAAAAATTGTTGTATATGAGTTTGGCAAATTATTGTCAATATTTGTTTACGAAATTTCAAGTTGTAATCTATAGAGGAAAATTTAATGTGCTTGTGGCATGCACATATACAAGGAAGATTTTTCTTAAAGTGATGCATTTCATATTCCATGTGCGTAATCCATGGACCTTGTGGACAATGCAACATCATGCCATTTTACCATGAGATGTTTCGATAAAATTGTAAACAATAACATACGGGCGCTTGAGCCCAGAATTACTAGGAAAAGAGCATAGGCAAGAGTACAACTAGAGGAGAATAGCATATACCTTTGCTTCTAGTTTATTTTCGGTCATCTCAAATTGAGCTAGATCAGCAATTACCATGTAGCCAACTTGGCCAGAGTTTGTAACCTCTCCAAGTGCAAAATCTATAGTCCCCACTGCAAATTGAAAAAACAAACAAATTGCATGATATCAATCACCTAGCAACATAGTAACAAAATGAAAGTAAAGAAAATGAACCAGAATACAAATGTTACTAATGGATCATATCAACCAAGTTCTATGAGCTACCATAATTTGCATGTCCTAGCTAGCTGATAACCACCAATATTCTCCTACAACAATGGAATCAACTTTGGACGACAATAAACAATTTTGATCGATACCATCATTTCACATAGCCAATCTCAGGCTCCTACCAGATCCAAAGCATCATGCTACTACTAGCCATTATATTATGCTAACTATTATATTACAGAAAATTGGAGTAGTTTGTAGACAGTACACAGGTAAGTTTTAGTTACTGACAGCCGTTAGTTGGCTTGAAAGGATCTCCATGATCATATGCTTCTGCATTTTCTCATATCATGTGCTAGCATCACTGCATTCTTAAAGATTCACAAAGTCTGATACAGGGAGTAATTCATATCAAGGGTTTGGAGCATGCATATTCCAGAAAGAAAGAAAAAAAGATAGATGGAGAGCCATTTTGTTCCCTTCTGAATGATTTAATCACAAAGTTTAAGGATGAATTTAATTTTCTTCTCTTTTTCCTTGTATTAGCAGTTTTGGAGTAATAAAATCAATGTCAATGCTTTGTCTGATGTAACCACTAGTTACTGCCTAAAAAGAGTGCATGGACTATACATATTTCTGACTGTCAATGAATACATCACTTTAAATGTACTATGTAGCGCTTATAGTGAGTGACTTGACTAGGCCATTTGTTAAATTCTGGAATAACAATTGGTAGGCCTTAATGCACCTCAAAACAGGGAAGAGTTCAATTGTAGTACATGGTTACAAAGTTTGAAATTCTAATGCAGTAACAAACCTGAAAAAGATGAATATATGAACTTACAGATTGATGAGTAAATAGCAGATGAAGACAGCCTCATACCCAAACCTGAAAAATGTAGAAATGTTATTAGTTGTGGCACACTCTGAAGCTTCAAGTATATATATAATAAATAACAGGTGGGATTTCAAACCTCTGTGTCTCAAATAAATGATGTTATTGTCTAAACTCTGAAGTGGATGGTTCAGAGTTCAGAGACAGCCGCTGGTCTTGAAGAGTTCAGAGGGCAGTTGGTTCCTCTGCTTCAACAGACAGCCGCTGGTCTTGAAGAGTTCAGAGGTCAGTTGGTTCCTCTGCTTGGTGTTGAAGCAGAGGAACATGGGGACCATCGATGCTTGCCCCCCGCGGCGGCAAGGCGTTGTCGTTTCGGAGAATTCGTTGGTGTTGGTTCCATAGAGAGAGAAAGCCGAAACAACCCAGCCAGCGATGGTTATTCCGCTGGAATTGACGGCGACTATTTGTCCCAGCTCCACGATTTGTCAATGTCGTCGAGAATCTCTCCTCCAGTAATTCACAACCTCTTATTCTTGGTTCAACGTTTGGTGGAAGCTCCGGAATTTCTCGGAGTCTCTTGCAACCCTCCAAGTAAAGCTCCCGCAAGTTGACAAAGTTGATGAGGCAAGCAGGAAGAGTAACAAAATTGTTTCTTGACAGATTAAGCCCAATTAATGTTTCCCAGCAATCAAGAGTCATCAGGAAATCACAATCTGATAATAAACTGCACCCTGCCATACTTAACTCACGTAGCTTGGGAAGTGATAGTGAGCAACCATCGTCATTCAAAATTTTGGTATTTGTTGGAAATCTGACAAGTTTTGAGCATTCATCAACAACAAGAATCCCTAAATTTTGCAACCCATAAATGCTGCACGGTAGAGTTGTGAGATTTTTGCAATTACGAAGATCTAACAATTCAAGCCCAATGAGATTTTCAATTGACTCATCCAATTCTCTTATGTCACTGCCTTTAAGAGAGAGCATTATCAAGGAATCCATCTTTACTGGAATTTTTGGAAATGTAGCCAGTTTTGAGCATCCTCCCGCAAAAAGAATCTTTAGATTGAGCAACCCATAAATGCTGCACGGTAGAGTTGTGAGATTTTTGCATTCACAAAGATCCAAATATTCAAGCTCAATGAGATTTTCAATTGACTCATCCAATTCTCTTATGTCACTGCCTGAAAGACAGAGTTCTCTCAAAGAATCCATCTTTACTAGAATTTTTGGAAACGTAGCTAGTTTTGAGCATCCTCTCGCATAAAGAGCCTTTAGATTGTGCAACTCATAAATATTATATGGCAGGGCTATAAGATTTTGACTGTTCGTTAGGTCCAACTTTTCCAGCCTAATAAGCCTTGTAATGGACGGATGCAATTCTTTAATGCAAGTGCCTCTGAGATCTAATTTTCTCAAGAAACCCATCTCTTCCCCAACTTCTGAAAATTCTTCAAGCTTGCAATAGCTAATAGAGATTGTTTCTAAGGATTTCCAATAGATTTTTCTTGGAAACATAGTAAGGTTAGAGCAACCACTAACATTCAAGGTAACAAGCATATCAAGCAATCCAACAGAATCAGGAACCTCAACTAAACTGATACATTCATATAGTTCCAACTCTTTCAAGTTAGGGATTCCACAGAAGTCTGGGAGTTCCTTTAGGGATACACAACCACTTAAATTCAACCGTTTCAAGTTAGGGATTCCACTCAAGTCTGGGAGTTTCTTTAGGGATGTACAGCCACGTAAATGCAACCCTTTCAAGTTAGGAATTCCACTCAAGTCTGGGAGTTCGTTTAGGGATGTACAGCCACGTAAATCCAACTCTTTCAAGTTAGGGATTCCACTCAAGTCTGGGAGTTCCTTTAGGGATTCACAGCCACTTAAATCCAACTCTTCCAAGTTAGAGAAAAAGTTAGGGATTCCACTCAAGTCTGGGAGTTCCTTTAGGGATTTACAGCCACTTAAATTCAACTCTTTCAAGTTAGGGATTCCACTCAAGGTTGGGAGTTCCTTTAGGGATACACATCCACTTAAATTCAACCCTTTCAAGTTAGGGATTCCACTCAAGTCTGGGAGTTTCTTTAGGATGTACAACCACTTAAATGCAACCCTTTCAAGTTAGGGATTCCAGTCAAGTCTGGGAGTTCCTTTAGGGATGTACAGCCACGTAAATCCAACTTTTTCAAGTTAGGGATTCCACTCAAGTCTGGGAGTTCCTTTAGGGATTTACAGCCACTTAAATCCAACTCTTTCAAGTTAGGGATTCCACTCAAGTCTGGAAGTTCGTTTAGGGATGTACAATGACTTAAATCCAACTCTTTCAAGTTAGGGATTCCACTCAAGTCTGGGAGTTCCTTTAGGGATGTACAATGACTTAAATCCAACTCTTTCAAGTTAGGGATTCCACTCAAGTCTGGGAGTTCCTTTAGGGATTCACATTCACTTAAATTCATACATGTTAGCCTTGAAAAATTCTGTATGGCAAAAGAAAAAGGAAAAGATCAACCAAGTGGATGCAATAATTTACAACACAATTATCTATTACTTATTTTTTATTAAAGAAGTCCTGAAATAAAATGAATTATTAGATTAAGTACCTTACGTCCCACCCATAGTCGTCTGATTTTGCTTTCAATAATGTTGAGCTCCACAAGTTTGTTTGCTTGAAAATCAGATGGAAAACATTGCAACGGACA
Organism: Rosa lucieae; assembly: GCA_024704745.1. Classification (NCBI taxonomy): domain Eukaryota; kingdom Viridiplantae; phylum Streptophyta; class Magnoliopsida; order Rosales; family Rosaceae; genus Rosa; species Rosa lucieae. The sequence continues at coordinate 3,559,782 of CM045495.1, read as the reverse complement.
TTCTTCCCAATCGAGCCACCTCAACTGATTGGAGAGATAATCAATATCTCCATAAAATGATATTCTTCTCATAGAAATATATCTAAGATTCTTCATCTCTGAAAAGCTTTTAGCATTCAAAGATATTGTAGATGATCGCCTCGGGACCTGAATGCCTATAACTTTATTTGTACCCTACAGTAAAAGAAAGCAAGCTTATTAACCTAGCAACATTTATGATTGCAATTTCTATTCAGACCAAAAAACAAAAAAACATAGCAATTTCTATTGGAAGCACAAGAACTGTTTTAATACAGTTTTCTTCAAGGTCTCAGTAAGAAATTATATTCAATATAAAATGCTTTTTGAATTGAAAAACACAAAACATCATTAATATACTTACTGTATTATTTGTTAGAACGTAGTCTACATCTTCTTCACGCCACACTCTGCTGCGTTTCCCGGGTTCATCAGGTGACTCCTGATACACTATGTCTTTACCCATTTCTTCTATCAAGTCATGCATCCAAATCTCATCATCTTTGTCAATTCTTATCAAGGCTTTTTCTTGCAGTTGTGCAATACCAATCACCATTGTTTTGTGGTCGTAGCAAGCTTCTAGTATTGGTTTCACATGGTCTGCATCCTCACCTTTAAAGAAGCAAGCAATATCAAGAAATAGTTCTTTTAAATCTCGTCCTAGAGCATCATAACTTAGTTTGAGAACTTTATGTATATCTGCCTGAGGACCTCCTTTGCAACTACCTATTGTAGCTTCCCACTCCTCTGTGCTTCTACGAAATAGATGAGAGCCTAAGACTATCAAAGCTAACGGAAGGCCTTGGGCATAGCGTATAACATGTTGTGCAAGTTCCAGATAATCGCTTGGAGGTTCATTTCTTTTGAATGCATGCAAGCTAAACAACTCCAAAGCATGACGATCATCTAACATCTTAACCTCATACACTTCATTAACTTCATGAGCAATTAGCCAACGTTTATCTCTTGTTGTTATGAGAACTCTGCTGCGCGGGCCAAAACAATCAGGGGATGGAACTAAGTTCTTTAATTGGCTAGAATCACTCACGTCATCAAGGATTAAGAGAACTATTTTACATCGCATCCTTGTCTTTATCAAACCGACTCCTTCATCAACACTATGCAGCTTCAATTTTTCCCCTAAAATATCAAACAAAAGCGTCTCTTGCAGTTTGGTTATGCTTTTTGATCTAACATCCGCCAAGAAACAGTTACCTTCAAACTTATGGCGAATTGAATTAAACACAGCTTTTGCAATTGTGGTCTTTCCTATTCCACCAGTCCCCCATATGCCCACCATGCGAAAAATATTTTCCTCGGTTTTTAAAAGACTGTCTACATCTTGTATACAAGATTCTAATCCAATTGGATATTCAGCAACGTGCCACTCACATGAAGGGTTTACTACTTGGGTGGACAACTCCCCAACAATGTCGTTGATAAATTCGGTCTCGTACCTAAGAATTTAAAAACATATATAGGAAATCAAATAAAGTAGAAGATTATTGGTGTCTTCAAAAAAATAAATCTAACTAATCAACTAGCTAGTGGGGTTGGGTTAAAAACATACCGGCCCTCCTCGAAAGTCCATCCAGACAAATCTGCTCCTTCCTTGAGAGCTGCCTTCCATTTATCCATGCTATCCTTGTAAAATTGATCAAGTGTTGCAAATGCGTCACCGAAAGCACCTATTTGGTGTCGTACATCTGAAGGAGCCACCTTGTAGAAAACAGCTCTAAACTTCTGGCCTTTGGATTTTCTGCAGTCAAGTATCTTGACCAGTTCATCTAAGCACCACCTTGAGGAAGCATAATTTTGAGAGAAGACGACGATTGAAACTCTGGACTCCTCAATTGCTTTGAGGAGCTCCTGTGATATGTCTTCTCCTATGCTAAGCTTATCATCTCTGAAGGTCTTAATTCCCCTCAGACACAAAGCGTTGTACAAATGATCTGTAAAATCGTAGCGCGTATCCTCGCCACGGAAACTCAGGAAAACCTCGTATGTGTAATGATTTTGGTGATCAGTAGAATGGTGATCAGTAGAAGAAAGTGGGAGAGAAGAAGATGAAGAACTGGCTTCATTGGTCAGAGAAGCCATATTCTGCTTGCTTTGCTTCATCTGTTGAATGCTGCGTTCCTGGAGTGCTCTTGTATTGTAGATCTGAGATCTCAACTCTCAAGATGTGAATGTGAATGTGACGTTGGTTTGGGTTCAATGTATTTTTTAGCAATACACACACGATTCGGTGCCTAAATCAGAACCTTTATGAGCCCCGCTCTTCTTTCTTTGCAATACACACACGAGGCGCACTTGCCAAGGAGTTTCTCCTTTCACCTTTTCCTTTTAGACTTGGACTAAAATTATGTCGGAAGACTCTATGTACTTGGAAATTAAATAGTCTACTACAGGGTTCAATGTATTTTTCAGAAAGGATATTACATGTAAAATCATACGGCAATATTAGATATTAAGGGCTGACTTTGTTGATTTCAGGTCTGTTTTACACAATCTCAAAAGAAAAAGTCTTCAAATCCCTTGACCAAAAGAAATGTTACTTACCAAATTACTAATAGCATAGGGCAATGAGTTCTCAATTGTGTCGTATATTCTCATTCACTCATTGCCATTTGTTTTGTTTAATTATCAAGTATCAGTTGCTTGGTTAATATCTCAAGTAGTCTGAGGATCAAAATCCTACAGTAGAAAGGAATCAAAGGTTTGCTTAATCCAAGGAAATATGGTGCAAATATGATATGTTTCGATAAATTGGCACCTACACGCGTAGGAAAATATTGTAGGCACAAAGTGCACAACTAAGGTGAACAGCAGACACTTTTGCTTCTAGCTAGCTTATTCAGAGTTGGGAAGAATCTGCACCCATTCCCAGTGGCACCTCTTTCCTCCCTGCAAACAGAAATTATATCTTAATAGCCTGCAATATGGCAAGTAGTAAAGCAAAACAAAAACAAAAAAAACCAGAAAGCAAGATCAATAACAACAGGATACAAGATGTGTGGAAAACCACTTCCTTATCTAATCATCAATTTTCTCTGAAAACGGTGGGACCAATTCACTGTCGGCAATGACAATGGATACGGCATACCTGTACCTCATCATCATGTAGCCAACCTCCGACTATCAGATCCTCTTTTGTTGAATCCTTGTGTGTACACTTATGAAGTAACTCAAAAACCAAAACCAAAAGCAAATGGCCAAATGCACGCTGAATGGGAAACAGAAAGCCAGCCAACATTGCTCAAGGAGGCCAAAGTTCATTGCTGATTTCTACTCCTTGACGAAAATTAGCATCATCCGACTCTTGTTCTAGAAAGAAAGTTTTAATCACTTAACTAAACATTGATTTGGCGAATACTGTATACAGAGGTTTGGAACATATTCTAGAAAGAAAGAAAAATGAAAGACAAAGATAGAGACAACCATTTTGTTCCTTAACAATTTAGGGATTAATGTCATGCTCTTCTCTTTTTCCTTATATCAAGTGTTAGGGGATTAATATCAATGTCGATACCTTATGTGTAGCCACTACCTAACCTGTCTCATAATAGTGCATACATTTAACTAACAAGCTATACATATTTACGACTGTCACTGTATTTATCAATTTCACATAACCTATGTAGTTCTTATCGAGTAGAGACAGAGCCATATGTTCAATTATGAAGTTACACTTGCTAGGCTTAAACTTTTTCTTCATCCAATGCTCTTCAAAATATACCAGAGTTAATTGTACATGATAAACATGGTAATGGGAGTAACAAGGTTGCACTAATGTAGTAAAAATCAAGATAGAATTCCCAATGCAGACATGGATGAAACAACAGTCGGGATTCAATTGAAGCAGAAATGGTTGGGACTTCTGGACGGATTTGGATGCAACATTTAGATATTCAATATAAATATGATGATGGTGTAGTTGCTAGAGCTGAGATACTCGAAACCTCAGTTTATAAATCTTTAAATTGAGGGTACTCCAATCCTTCCAAGTTCCAACTACTTTCTAAATTTACAGAGGAAGAATAAGTTTGCTAAAGAATGAGCCATTTTTCAATGTTCTGTTCATTTTACTAAGCAGGTTTCAGAAACATGTAGAATAATGATTGAATAATCATAGATGCGTTCTGTTAGGGCATCTCCAACCCTTTAGTTAAAAGCCAAAGTCATTTGGAAAATTTGACACCCCTAATGTCATTACTATTCATTCATATTTTGCATCTCCAACCTCCTTTAGTTAAAAGTCATAGTCATTTCATAATTTTAATTATTTTAGATAATTATTTAACTACAATATGAATTTATATATCATACATAATAATCTTATATAATATATCGTCGTTTAAATTTTTTTTAGAAATTTTTATTTTATTTTTTCAAGTTTTGCTCGTTTAAAACTACATTACTCTATTATTAGGCGTTGAATTTAATTCATCGCATTTTTCTGACTGTCAGATTAGAAATTAAGTAATTATATATTTATTTTTTAATTTTTGATATCAATTAATGTTGGCCTTCCATTTTGAATCGAATTCATGAGGAATGAATCAGAGCCGCTCATTTTGAATAGTGGAAGGTGGGGCCCAGCTTTTTTTTCCCCAACCCATTTTGGCTTTCTACCTTCATTCCTTAGTCATTTTGACTTAGGCCTCATTTGGTTCGCGGAAAATAAGCATCAGGAAAGGAAAGTTGTTCCTTTCCTGTGTTTGGGATGCAAAAGGAAATGAAATACTAATTTCCTGAAGCAAAGGAAAACAGGGGGGGGGGGGGAATGGTTCTTTCCATACTCCAAAGGAATCACTTTCCCCCCTTCTTTCTTTGCATTTATTACTCCCAATATATTATTTTATTCCATTAATTACATACTTTTTAACAACTTTCCGGATAACTTTCCTTACATTACCAAACATCGGAAAGGAAAGTTCTTCGGAAAGTTCATTTCTCTTCCCATGGGAAAGACAAAGGAACTACTTTCCTTTCCGCGAACCAAACGAGGCCTTAAGGTATGACTCAAAAGCCATTTTGACACCCTTTTGATTTGGGTTGGAGATGGTGAAAAAAAAAACCCTTAGTCATTTTGGCTTTTGACTCCATTGTTGGAGATGCCCTTATACTGCAACATAACGACACAAAACCAGCACCATCTAAGTTAAAAATTTAAATTAAAAACTTGGAAAAGGAAAAGATTATTCAGTTATTTATTAGAAGATGATTACATTTACATACCTACATATTGTAAACTTGTACTCATCCTGCAGCAGCCTCTAAAGAGCCTCATGCCACTTGCCTATGACAGTAGAGATAATCAGTGCTCAATGCAACATCTGAACAATAGCCTCGCCACTAATCAAAGAATTGTACATGAACAACACACCCTTTGTTTTTCTCTACTCTGTTTTACGAATTAGAAGGGAGTAACATTTGAAGTGGAAATGAGAGAAAGATGGTTTCTTTATCATGAATTACATTTCAACTGTGAATGTCATCTATCGATTCTGTAATTCCAATGAGTGCAGTTGAGCTTGACAGATATCAAGGCAACGCTAATTGGCTTCATTTTCTATAGTTAAAGACTTAAAGGAATATACAGCAGCAACACATCTGTTGCTATAAAACATTGTGAAGCAAAAAAGATACAAATGTATAAATCTGATCACAATGTAGCAGTAGATGTCCAGCTTTGATTTAAGACTATCCAATCAAGCAAATGGCTAGGGACGTAAGAGAGTTTTACGGTGCTAGGGTTTCTTCACTCTGCTAGGATTTCTGCCTAGGGCTTCTCTCGCATCTTCATCTCTTGGCATCCTTCTCTCTCCCACCATGGCTGATCACGTTACTGCTTGTCTGGCAACAGCATTGGCGATCTCTGAAGATGGTCAGACGTCCTTTGGCCCGCTGGTGCTGTTGTAGTGTCTTCCCATCACTTTGCGGTGGGGAGACTTCTCTCCATCATGGCCAAGCGTCGGGCTGATCCCAAGGCTTTCTTGGGGACCATAACCTCCCTATGGGGTCTTGGGAATCGTCTCTATGCACGTGTGGTCAAGGATCGTTTTGTGTTTCAGTTTTCAAATCTAGAGGATCGTCTGAGGACAGCTGAGGGAGGGCCATGGTTGGCAAGTGGGCGCTGGCTATGGCTGAGTTCGATGGTTTGAAAGATCCGGCGCAAGTGCCGATCTCTTCCTTCCCAGTTTGGTTTGAGATTATGGGTTTACCACCGGCCCTGGTTACTGAGGGCACTGTGGTGCTCATTGGAGCTACCTTAGGGGAGATAGTGCATCTGGACAAGACTGGAATTCGCAAGGGGACGGCGGCACGGGTTCGTATCCGCCACCTTCTGTCATCTCCAGTGAAACAGGTTTTCCCTCCATCCACCTTTGATTTCACCTCTGGGGCATTTTCTACGATAAAGTTCAAATATGAGAGACTGGTTGGTTTCTGTCGGGTCTGTGGTATGATGGAACACCAGCGGTCGGGTTGTGCTGGCCCTCCGGAAGAGCTGTAGGTCTCTGTCGACTCCAACCCTAAACCTATTTTGGTTGGATCTGCTACTTCGAGTCTTGCGGAGGTCTTGGCTCAATCCACAACACCTAAACTCTTCACTTCCATGGCAAAGCCGACCCCAGGTTCACTCCAGGGCTTCTCGGCTTCAGCTGTAGCGGCCCAAGTGGCCAAAATCCCATCTCCAGTCCAGGCGGTTAGTGAGCCCATGCAAGCTGCTACAGATGTCCCATCTCTTAGTGGGAAGAAGAGAACGGCCTATGCGGCCCTGATGCAATATACTAAGTGTAAGAAGACAGTTGAGGAGGTACCTCAGGTGGAGGGTATTGATCTTGGCTTTTAACCTGAATTGGCCCTGAAGGAATGGGGTTATCCTAGTCTCCCCGGCAAAGAAGGCAAAGTTGGGTCGTCCTCTTAGGCGCATGAATAACTAGAAACTCGTGGGTTTGAAACCTAAGAAGCTGATCTCTGAGGACCCAAAACCTCGGAGGAAGAGGAGTTTTAAGGTAGTGGAACACCCTTCCTATGGGGAGGTAGCTTGGGTCTGGCTGTAGCAACATCAACCCCTGCTAGTGGGGAGGTTCACATGTCTTCTTGCAAAGGTTCTGAGTCCGAGGAATGCACTCCCATGGGTGCCCTAGAGTAGGGTACGTTGATGGGAACATGAATAAATTGGGATGGTCTTTTGTCTTTGGTCAGAAACTATCCTAGTAGTGTCGAACTTGGTTTCTATAGCACTTGAGCTTCATCTCATGGATTCATTATGTTTGTCTTAGATTTTTCATTCATGACTCTTTCTGTCGTTGCCCGGAGTCCAGGTGAGTCATCTCTTGTAATATTTCCTACTTTATTCATGGACTGACACCCCCCCCCCTGAAAAACAACAGAAACAGATTTTCAGGAAGTGATGATTGCTGTATTGATCTGTATATCATATATACAAAGATATAGCTTGATTCTAGGATACAAAAAGGAAAACTATTCGTGGCCTATTAATGCCTAATTATATAGAATTAACTGTGATGATACATAATGATTGTGTTGAATGTTGACAGCTATATTAAGCTAATTTTGCTCTACTTTCTAACACTCCCCCTCAAGTTGGAGAGTGGATATCTTGTACGCCCAACTTGCGAATCATAAGCATGAAGTCTTCCTTGCCAAGAGCTTTAGTCAAAACATCAGCCAATTGATTTCCAGAACTCACAAACCGTGTCTCCACTGAACCATCTTGGATCTTATCCCTGATATAGTGACAATCCATTTCTATATGTCTTGTACGTTCATGAAACACTGGATTTGCTGCTATATGTAAAGCAGCCTTGTTGTCACAATAAAGCAATGCCGTTTCCTGGTGTAAAATCCCCAAGTCTTGAAGTAAATAACGTAGCCAAGTCAACTCACAACAAGCTCCTGTCATAGCACGATACTCAGCTTCAGCTGAAGAAAGAGAGACTGTTTTCTGACGTTTAGTCCATGAGATTAAAGAAGGTCCTAAGAACACACAATACCCTGTAGTAGACCTTCTTGTAAGTGGACACCCGGCCCAATCTGAGTCACAAAAGGCTCGTAGCCGAAGATCACTATTTGAGGAAAAGAATAAGCCTTGACCAGGAGCTGACTTGAGGTAGCGTACCACTCGCAAGGCTGCCTCCCAATGGGCTTTTCGAGGCTGATGCATAAACCTGCTTAATATATGAACAGGATATGTAATATCTGTCCTTGACACTGTGAGATAGATCAATCTTCCAACCAAACGCCTATACTTCTCTGGATCTTTGAGTAACTCAGTCTTATCTGACAGCTTTAAACCACGTTCCATGGGTGTATCAACAGGGGCAGCGCCCAATAATCCTGCATCTTTTATAATTTCTAACGCATACTTGCGCTGACAAATAAAAATTCCTCTCTTGGATGCAGAAACCTCAATGCCAAGAAAATACTTTACGCAGCCAAGATCTTTCAAACGAAATGTTTTATGCAGAAAATTCTTAACATCAGCAATACTCACAGGATCATTGCCAGTAATTAAGATGTCATCAACATATATCAATAAGACTGTAAATGACTTGCCTTGCCTTCTGGTAAAAAGAGAGTAGTCCGCTCTAGATTGCACAAAACCAGCAGATCGAATAACTTCTGAAAATCTAGAAAACCACTGCCTTGAAGCTTGTTTTAGACCATACAAGGATTTATGCAACCGACAAACCAAATGCTCCTCCCCCTGTCTCCGAAGCCCTGGCGGTGGAGACATATAAATCTCTTCATCCAGATTGCCATGGAGGAAGGCATTGTTGACATCGAGTTGAGAAAGGGACCAGCCACGGGACGCAGCCAATGCAAGTAGACAACGGACTGTAACTATTTTAGCAGTAGGAGAAAAGGTGTCCTGATAGTCAATACCTGCCATCTGCGTGAAGCCCTTGGCCACCAACCGGGCCTTGTATCGTTCAATGGAACCATCAGACTTGTGCTTGACTTTATAAACCCATCGACAACCAATGGGGGACTTCCCAGGGGGCAGCGTGGTGAGTGTCCATGTACCGTTGGCCTGCAAGGCCTCCAACTCGGCTCTCATGGCATCCTGCCATTCGGGGACAGCAGCTGCCTCAGAATAGGAATTTGGTTCATGGACGGCACTGAGCTGAGCCACAAAAGAGGAGTAGGCAGGAGTGTAACGATGATAAGAGACATAATTGGCCAATGGATACCGCGTACCTTTGGAAGGACCTGGCGGGAAGGAGGGCGATTGGTGAGTGCAAGCATTGGACTGAGGCTTGGAGAAGTCGAGATCGGCGAACCGAGCAGGTGGCGCAGCGGAGCGGCTGGAGCGACGGAGCAGTGGTGGGCCGGGAGGAGGCTGGTCGGAAACAGCGACGGGTGGAGGTGAGGGAGGAGGAGACGGAGAAGATGGTGGGGTAGGAAGAGGAGGAACGAGCGGGGGTGGAGCAGGCGGCCTGGGTCGACGGGAATATTGGCGAAGGGTGACGGGGGGCCGGACTGGTGGAGGAGGAGGCGGAGGTGGCGGTAGCGGACAAGATCGTGGGTCTGGGATTGGCGGAGAAGATCGCGTGGTTGGGGATGGCGGAGAAGGAGGAACTGGTGTGGGAGGCCGAACTGGTGTGGGAGGCATCTGAGAGTCAAAAGCTGAGTCAAAAAAGGAGTTAGAGAGAAGTGGAATGGGGCCTGGGCCTGGGTCATGGGCCAACGAGGCAGAAGGAATAGTGGGCGGATTGGAGGCATAAGGAAACACATCTTCATGAAATCTAACATTTCGACTCGTAAAAATTTTCTTAGTCGATAAGTTAAACAATTTGAAGGCCTTTTGACCGACCGGGTAACCAATGAAAATGGAAGGTATGGCTCGAGTGTCAAATTTATGAGTAGGGTGCACATTAGTTGCATAAGCTAAGCAACCAAAAACTCGAAGATGAGAAAAAGAAGGCGGTTTGGAGTAAAGAAGGTCAAATGGAGTTTTGTAAGAAAGGATGGGCGAGGGCAAGCGATTGATTATATGGATGGCTGTGAGGACACACTCCCCCCAGAATTGGGAAGGGAGGTGAGCTTGAAATTTTAAAGCACTAGCTACCTGTAGAATATGACGATGCTTGCGCTCCACAACCCCATTTTGTTGAGGCGTGTAAACACAAGAATGTTGGAAGACAACGCCATGATCTTGAAAAAAGGAGCGAAGGGAAATAAATTCACTACCATTATCACTTCGGAAAGTTTTAATGCGAGAGTCAAATTGAGTGAGAATGTGAGCAAAAAAATGCTTTAAAAGTGGTTGTGTTTCATCTTTGTGCCTCATTAAGAAAACCCAAGTAAATCGGGTGAAATCATCCACAATGGTAAGAAAATAAAAGGCACCAGAAAGAGAAGGGTGTCGATAACGACCCCAAACATCACAATGAATCATTTCAAAAGGTCTTGTAGAAGAAATAGAACTAGAACCGAATGGTAAACGACTCTGTTTAGCCAAGGGACATACATGGCAATTATTAAATGGCTGAATGGAAAAATGCAGAAACTGTTTTGCTATGTGACTTAAACATGGAGAAGAAACATGACCCAAGCGATGATGCCAAAGGTTGGTAGCGGAAATGGCAAGGTTGCAAGATGATCTGGAAGGTTTAGTAATGGAATGTTTGGTTTGCTCCGTCGCCAGTGCCACCAAATAGTATAGCCCATCACGTTCTTTACCCAAACCAATCGTCCTCTTCGTAGCCAGATCCTGTAAAACACACCAATAAGGATAGAATGTCACTGAACAATTCAGACCTCTTGTCAAACGGCTAACCGACATTAAATCAACCTTAAACTTTGGCACAAACAGTACATCATGTAGATAATATGCGGTACTCAGAGGCATAGAACCTGTGGCTTCAATATGCATTTTTTCTCCACTAGGTAGCAAAACAGGCGGTAATGCATATTTTTTATTTTTATTCAACAATTTAGAGCACGAAGTAATATGATCTGTCGCCCCGCTATCAATAATCCAATTGCGGGAAGCAACTCTAGACAAACCTGGCTGCGTTACTGCATTTGCTTTGGAACTCGAGTCAGTATTTGGATTGGGCTTTTGGGCTTGTTGAAGAGCAGCTAAAAACTGCTGGAATTGGGCCTCAGATAAAGTAATTGCTGATCCTTTCACCTCTTCTACGATGCCTGTCGCACTAACCTGGTGAGCAGAAGGAGAGGGCGCGACTGGTGAAGCAGTGTGCTTCTTGGGGAAATTTCCTGATCCTTGCTTTGCTTTGGGATGACCTGGAGGAAAACCAATCAAGTGAAAGCATGTTTGGACCCAATGTCCAGGATCACCACAATAGGTACAATGCGGCCTTCCCCTTCCTCGACCTGAACCAAAACGCGGGGTGAAGCCGCGTTCTGCATCCTGACCAGTCCGAAAATTCAGTCGGTCACCACGACCGCCTCTGCTGCCGATCTGGTTCGACCGGCCGCCACTTCGAACTGCCATGGCAGCAGCGCTTGAACCAGACTCCGCTGCTGCAATGAAACGTTGCTTCTCTTCTTGGGCAACGGCAGCATACGCTTGTCTGATACTTGGAAGGGGATTCATCAAGAGGATTTGACCGCGGGTTGCGCTGTAAGTCTCATTTAATCCCATCAAGAACTGCATAAGTTTCTATTGATCTGCCTGGGCTCCTTGTGATGCTTCTGAATAGGTTGCCAATTCATCCCATAAACTCTTCAATTTCGTGTAGTATGCTGAAACTGATTGTTGTTCTTGCCTGAGTGAAGCGATGTCTCGCTGAATTTCAAATATGCGAGGTGCATTGCCTTGTGAAAAACGCTCACTTAGATCTTCCCATACCTCATGAGCTGTAGGATAGTAGATGATACTGTCAGCAATTTCAGAACTGACAGTGTTAACGATCCATGAATGGACCATGTCATTGCATCTTGACCAAGTTGCATATCCTTCAGGATCAGCTTCGGATGATGGAGCTTTGATTGAACCATTCACAAAGCCGAGTTTGTTTTTAGAATTAAGAGCCAATGTCATAGCCCTCTTCCAACCTGTGTAATTGTCTCCATTCAAAGGCTTGGAGACTAGGACCAATCCAGGGTGGTCTGAATGATGAGTGAAGAATGGATTTGAGACATCAGATTTTGAATTATCTGATTTGCTGGGATTGGATGGTGATGGTGGGACGTTATCACCAGCCATTGTGATTATAGCTTTGTGGATTTGATGTTGAGAAGACTAGAGAAGAGTCAGGATTATGCGTCCTGCTCTGATACCATGAAAAACAACAGAAACAGATTTTCAGGAAGTGATGATTGCTGTATTGATCTGTATATCATATATACAAAAAGATATAGCTTGATTCTAGGATACAAAAAGGAAAACTATTCGTGGCCTATTAATGCCTAATTATATAGAATTAACTGTGATGATACATAATGATTGTGTTGAATGTTGACAGTTATATTAAGCTAATTTTGCTCTACTTTCTAACACCCCCCACACCCCCCCCCCCCCCCGCATTCAAAAATAGAGCAGAAGATATCGAAGGGGAAAAAATGTCGCTATGAATGAGAAGAATTTAGCCCATAATCACATAGTTTGATTCTCTAAACTTTAGTTAAGATCGGAGGAGTTAGAACCAATACAGATTTTTTTTTCGATTCATCCCTGGAGTTGAATACCTCATTCAAAAATTGACATCATAGAATTAAATCATAAACAAAAATTAAGATATTTATTAATGGTCATCAATAGATCGAAGAAATCTCATAAAAAAATGCACTTCGAAACCCAATTCAAAGTAAGATTGTACTATTAGTTGAAAATATAGAAATAATTTATGTAAGCAATCCCAGTGAAGTAGGACGGTGCTATAGAGCATAAATAAATTGAAACCTTTACTCGACTTGTTTCAATTTAGGTTTCGGTAGTGTCACTTTACGTGTTATCGGAGCATAAAATTGTCACTATACTCCGCGGTGATTCTGGTCTATATAACAGTTACATTCTTTATCTAACAAAAAAAACTTGGAATTTAAAATTTTCTCTGCCTCTCTCCGTCGGAGTTGGACTAGTGAGCCTGTAACACTCTCTCCTACTCCGCCCAAAGTTGAGAGCACTCTCAACGAGACCATGTTATTATCCAGCTTCTGATACTCAAGAAAAACCAGAGGAATTTTCCATTTCTGTGATAAACAATGCTTGCGAAGCTCCAGCTGGACTTCCCCGTTTTGGGTTCCACAAGGACCTCACCCAACACAGGACTCCCTCCACTGGAGAAACTCGAACTCATAACCAGAGATAGGAAGCAGAGAGTGCTTCACGGAGGAGGGTTCAAGAAGGGTTTTAGTGAAGTTTGTAGACCCAGACATAGTAATGGTGGCAGTGTTGTTGTTCATGAAGTTGGGTTGAAGAAGCGTGGTTTTGTGAAGAACCCAGATGAGGAAAAGGGATTAGAGACTCTGGGTGATGGTGGGTTTGTGGAAAGAAAGGATTTTGGGGTTGAATTGGGGTTGGGGGGAGGGAATGGTGTGGTGAAGAAAGTGCAGACCAAGTGTTCGACGAAATGGCTGAGTTACGGTGGGTGCATTCCGGCAATGTTGACGGCGTTGGAGGAAGTTGAGGACTTGGATGAGGCTCTGAGGCCGTGGGGAGAGACGCTTAGTAACAAGGAAAGGAGCATAATTTTGAAGGAGCAGAGGAGTTGGGAAAGGGCTTTGGAGATTTTCGAGTGGTTTAAGAAGAAGGGATGTTATGAGTTGCATGTGATTCACTATAATATAGTGCTTAGGATTCTTGGGAAGGCGAAGAAGTGGAGTCATCTAAGGAGTCTTTGGGATGAGATGAATGTGGAAAGAATAGCACCCATTAACTCAACTTATGGGACTCTGATTGATGTTTATAGTAAAGGTGGGTTCGAAAAGGAAGCGCTTATTTGGCTGCAGAGGATGACCAAGCAAGGAATGAAACCTGATGAGGTTACTATGGCCATTGTGTTGCAGTTGTATAAGAAAGCAGGGGAATACCGAAAAGCTGAGGAGTTTTTCGAGAAATGGTCAGAGAGCTCGTTGCATTGTCATGGTTCTTTGAGCTCTCATACGTATAACACATTGATCGACACTCGTGGAAAGGCTGGCCAGCTTAAAGAAGCGTCGGAAATATTTGCATCGATGCTGAGGGAAGGGATTGCTCCAACTACGGTGACTTTTAATACAATGATTCACATTTGCGGTAATCATGGTCAGCTTGCTGAAGTTGCTTCGCTTATGCAGAAGATGGAAGAGGTTCGATGCCCACCAGACACGAGAACATATAATATTCTGATTTCCCTCCATGCTAGGCATGATAATATAGACACAGCTACAAACTACTTCGCAAAGATGAAGGAGGCTTGCCTTGAGCCAGACCCTGTGAGTTATCGCACCCTTTTGTATGCATACTCTGTAAGGCACATGGTTAGCAAAGCTGAAGAGCTCATATCAGAGATGGATGAAAGGGGGCTTGAGATTGATGAGTTCACTCATTCGGCTCTGACTAGGATGTATATAGAAGCGGGGATGCTTGAGAAGTCTTGGGTTTGGTTCTTGAGATTTCATCTCTCAGGGAAAATGGGATCTGATTGCTATTCTGCCAACATTGATGCATATGGAGAGCGTGGGCATATTTTGGAAGCTGAGAAAGTTTTCAATTGCTGCCGAGAAGTGAAGAAGTTGAGTGTCCTTGAGTTCAACGTGATGATCAAAGCATATGGGGTTGGTAAACATTACAGTAGAGCTTGCCAGTTGTTTGATAGCATGGAGAATCATGGTGTAATTCCGGACAGGTGTAGCTATAGTTCTCTGATACAAATTTTGGCTAGTGGTGATATGCCACATACTGCAATGCCTTATCTGAAGAAGATGCAGGAGTCAGGGTTGGTACGTGATTGCATCCCCTACTGTGCTGTGATATCAAGCTTTGCAAAATTAGGTCAATTGGAAAGGGCAGAGGACGTTTATAAACTGATGGTTGGATTCAATGTGCAGCCTGATGTAATTGTCTTTGGGGTGTTGATAAATGCTTTTGCTGAAGTTGGAAGCGTTAAAAAAGCTCTCGGTTATGCTGATGCAATGAAAAGGGCAGGTTTCCCTGGGAACACAGTTGTTTACAATACCTTGATCAAGCTCTATACAAAAGTTGGCCTTTTGAAAGAAGCAGAAGAAACATACAAACTTCTTCAGTCATCAGAGGATGGTCCTGCTATATATGCCTCAAATTGTATGATTGATCTTTATAGCGAGCGATGTATGGTTAAACCAGCAGAAGAACTCTTTCACAGCTTGAAGAGAAAGGGGGATGCAAATGAGTTTACATTTGCAATGATGTTGTGCATGTATAAGAGAATTGGGAGGTTTGAGGAAGCCCTTCAGATTGCAAAGCAGATGAGAGAGCTGCAACTTTTAACTGATCCGCTGAGTTATAATAATGTTATTGGGTTGTATGCGACATATGGAAGATTCAAAGAGGTGGTGGAAACTTTCAAGGAAATGACAAAAGCTGCCATTCAACCTGATGAATGCACATTCAAATCACTGGGACTTGTTTTGGTGAAATCTGGACTTTCAAAGCAGGCTGTGGGAAAACTGGAAGTATCAGTTAAGAGGGATGCTCGCAGTGGTTTGCAAGCTTGGATGTCAGCCCTCTCTGCTGTTGTCAGAGTGAATGAAAGTAGTTATATGTAGATACCATCTCTGCAACCACCCTTTATGATTATCAACAATCACATCTTGTGCTGCAGCTTCTTGCAGATTAATGAAACTCGATCAAGGAACTGGGCTTTCGAATTGTGTATACATGGTTGCATTCAACATAACCTTGTTGCGGAAAAGTTCGTGATCACAAATTTTGACAGAAACAAGACATAGATGACCTGTTGTTCAATAGGAGAACTTGCCCTG
This sequence comes from Rosa lucieae, assembly GCA_024704745.1. Classification (NCBI taxonomy): domain Eukaryota; kingdom Viridiplantae; phylum Streptophyta; class Magnoliopsida; order Rosales; family Rosaceae; genus Rosa; species Rosa lucieae. Next base: position 3,543,819 of record CM045495.1, on the reverse strand, counting down.
TGCATAGAGCTGATCGGCAGAGCAACTTTTGTAAGGCCAAAGCCTGAGTGGTCTACTGGAACATGTCACTCTATCAAATAGAATTGTTTGTGAGTTGCTTGTATGGCCGATTGTGGCTCTTTCACGGATCGATATGCATGGTAAGATGCTCTTCGATTAATCTGAATTTTGTAAAATGAAGAGAGAATTGAAGTTCTCAAGTTTTGTTGTATGTTACTATGTTTCAATTTGTAATCTCGTTCTTGAATACTAGAGAAAGCAAGGCTGTACGTTGACATGTTAGTTACTCAACTTCTCATACGCATTTCCTCATGGAATCTCTATTTCGGTATATCATTAGGAATTTGTTCACTTGAGCTTTGATATTTACCATAACTGCAAACCAAAACACAGTATTAAATGTAGCTCGAGTTCCACTGTAAAACGATATTTGGAAATTAAATCACTTCATTTCATGATCTTGATTTTGGCCTGCTCATTTTAGTTGAAAAATACCAGTGTGCTAGCAGAAGTTGATTCAGAAGCAGCAAAATGGAAAGAAGAAGAAGATAGTAGTTTTTATTTTTTTATTTTTTGAGAAAATGAAATTGCATTAATTACGCAATTATGATGTTTACATCAGCTATAAATACATCGGATAGCCATTGTGGCTCATCCTCAATCCAAACTTGAAATGCAGGATACATAAGTGCATTCCTAGCTAAAACATGTTGCTGCTTGATTACATTTCCTAGGAATATAAATACAAATAACTGATTGGAAGAAGTGGAAAAATGTACTCACTTCTTCTACTAAAAAGGCCTTCAATTGACCAATCTGGGATGTCACCATTTAGTTCATTGATCACCACCTGTGCATCCATTTCTAGAATGATCTGAGGCGAAGTAAAACCAGCCTGATGAATAGTCTGTAGGCCTAGAGCTGCTGTATAAAGCTCTATAGCCTTAACACTAAACCGACCTGCCATACCTTTAGAGACTGCAAGAAGGAGTTCCCCATTTTCATTACGTAAAAAAGCTCTCAGACCCTTCAAGCCGGCAGCAGTATCTAATGCTCCATCTACATTTAATTTCAAGAAAGGGAAAGAAGGTTTCCTCCAATGTTGTGGTCGATTCGTAGTAAAGGAGGATTGAATTGAAACATCACGAGCTAACCGTAGTTCTTGAAACAAGGTCTGAATTTGAGAAAATAAAAACTGGGGATTAATGTACTTACAATGGAATAGCTCCTCATTTATGGCCTCTGCCATATTCTTCGACAAATCAACACCACTAAAGCCAACTCTGTTTGTGAAAGAATTAAAGAAGCAAGAATTGAAGAAGATAGTTGTTTGGTTCAAATTTGACGTCATATGATTCCTTTTTCCTTTTGTTAAATTTTTGGAAACAAGGGCTCAAAGTCTGTTGCTGGGTGACTCAGCCCTCACAATTATTAAGTCTATTATTGCAATATTGCCTGTGAATTAGAAGTTTGTAATGGAGACATAGAGCCTAAACTCCCACAAACACAGTTATGCTCATAAACTCTCATAGCCCTCACAGTTATCCTAACAAAAAATAGGAGGTACTTAAACTCCTACTATTCTTTGGAGATTAAAGCCGTAAGCAAAATATATGCATCAATCTATGTGTTTCATCATTCATTTCTTGAAAAAGAACATGACGTATTCGGACTATAAGGACCTGAGATATAAAGGCACGGATACCGTCCACAATGTCCTTGTTGAACGTATCATCACCCTCAAGTTGACCAGTGCAAATCAATTTTGAGCAATCACTTTCAATGCAAATCTGGAATTCAAACGGGGGATTTGATGGTATTGGGAATTCAGAGAACAAATAAATTGAGGAACCAATAACTAAATATGTGTTGTAAATATTAATGTGGCTATTCATGTAATATCAATTAGTGTTGCGTGATATACGCCAATTAAGATTGATTGGTGATTAATAGAATATAATTAGCGATTTTGATTGATTGTAATCTGATGAGTGATTGATGTAATCGTTAAATAGTTACCTTTTGTAAACCTGAGGTACTCCTATATAAACCTCATTGTGAGATGAATAGAATCACTCCATTTCTCATACTTCATTCTTGGTGTCTAAACTCTCCCTCTCTCAAATTCTTTTACTATCGTTTTACAACACGTTATCAGCACGACAAGCTCTAGGATTCAGATTGCAAGTTGCGGAGAGAGGTGGTTCATCATTCAATCAAGAGAAGAGACGAATAACTCCCAAGCAATTGGATTGGTTGGATTGGCTGAGAAGACAACCTTCTCAGTTCTGCACAAATAAGATGAAGATTCATCCGTTCTACATTGAGTTAAGTTCTCCAAATTCTAATTTTAATTCATGTTTTCAAACTTGATTATATGAACAATCACCATGATGCATGAACCCCCAAATTTACTTTATTAATTTATTTGGTTGATACATATATATCTGTCTTATATATTTTTTCATGTTTTTGGATTTGATTGACATATACCATGACACATTGACATGTAGGATTCCTATTTAATATTACTATGATGCCAGAAGCGTTTATTCAAATCATTGCCATAATAATGTGCATCATTTCCTGTTAATGCCGTATATTACGCTCATCACCATAATGATTTCATTATTGACTTTATGATATTTATTTACTTCATTACAATTTCTTAATGTTGTACATTAAGTTTATTGCCATAATGATTATGTAATATTTATGGGGTTAATGAAGCGTTAATGCCAGAAGCATTTAAGAAAAAAAAAAAGACAGGTTAATGGTGAATATTAAATGAGGCTGAGTCAGAAGCTCAAATCAAGCCCAAAGTTACAGCAACAAATCCGAGCCAGAAGCTCAAGCCCAAGTTGCAAGACCAGAACAGAAGCTCATCACATGTTGCCATGACAAAAGTTATGAATCTTCTCAAACTAGGCTCATCCAGTTGGATGCGATGTCTAGGCAAAGTTCAGATGAGGCCGTGTACTTAAGTGAGCCTCGCTCCACCTAAACCTCATCCTTCCTTACCTGGTCGTATTCAATTGGAGTTACCAAAAGGGTTGAGTAATAACTTTTCATTCCTTGACAGACCAGTTTGAGCCCAGCATGCCCACTCTCCCTCAGCAGGACCTAGCAGCCCAGCAGGTCTCACACACCATTTGACTTAAGCATGAAAGCCCGGGTCACAAGCCCGCAGACTAAGCCCGATAAGCTTCACTATCAAGCCCACTCCTTCTTTGGTCCAGCAGAATCAAAAATAAAAGGAAAAATGATTTCATATTGTAAATAGATTCACCATATTTAATATGTGTAATTAATTGCCAGAACCATTTATTCACATAATTGTGTGATAATTAATCTGTTAAATTAGTAGCATGCAATTAATATCTCAATTGATTTGTGATTTTTATTTATCCAAATTTGTGAGATTATTTCAATTTGCTCAATTCAATATTATTGTGTTACTTGTCTAAATTTTCGCACTAGAATATATGTGTAGAAAATGCAGGTACCTAATGAACTAGAAGTTCTAAATGAACCAGTAGTTCATACATAAATCGAATTTGTAGTTTCGATAATGCCATTTAAGAAACTTGAAGTTTCCTTCATAAATTCACCACACATGATAAAACTACTAGCTTTTACATGTCTAATTCGATTTTTCATACCATGTTATAGAACCTGAAGTTCTCATTACTTGCTTATGGACAATATTACCCAAAGCACTAATATTATTTGTTCCTTTCCTATAACAAATGTCAAATCTCAAATTGTTTGACTTTGTTGCTTTGGAGGTTTCCGGAAGAAACTATCTAAAGTGGACTCAAGATGTGAAAATTCATCTGACTACAAAGAAGATGAGATCAACAATCGATACTCATGACAATGTCATCACTGAGGCTTTTAAGGCTAGTGCCATAATGTTCATAAAGAAACATATGAAGAAAGCACTCCAAGTTGAGTATCCGATGAAGATGATCCATAGACTCTTTGGGTCGCTCTGGAAGAGTACTTTAACCACCAAATGACCATTTTCTTGCCTGAAGCAAGACATGATTAGCAAGATATTGAACAAGCCCATCTGCCCAAAAGAATACAAGGAGAGGCACTTTATTAAATCTCATAATTGATCACTATCTTGTTGCTCACTGAAATGAACAACAACCTCCTGTTGAGGAATGATCAAGCCAAGCCCATTGGTACCTGAGCAGCACTTTTGCTTGAAGGAATTGATGTTGCTCATTGCAAACCTAATCTCGAAAGGAGAGATTGTGACCGTGGAAGGGACAAAGAGTCTGATCTTTTTAGACAAGTAAAGAGAGGTGGGCCCATAAATGGCCCATATAACCGGCCCAAAACATGGCCCCATGTTATAGTGCCCCTGCCTAACAAGCCAAAGTGGAAAGGAACACTGGTTCGGCCCGCCGCCACCAAAATCAGCATGATCTTTGTTATCGATGTGGAGGAATTAACTGCTGGTCCCGCACCTGCTGTGCGATAGCTGAAGCAGTAAATGAGTATTAAGCCGGTCGCGGAACTCGAAATACCAACTTTATTGAAGGGTCATTTTCCATCGATTCCACACTAGAGATCATGGATTTTCAGGCAGTTACTAAACATACCGAGAATTAGAACTCGAAGACATGAGTATAATTGGCCCCTTGTGCCATATTTTCATCTTAATGAATGAAATATCTTCAGATTTTGGTGATTTATGTTTTCAATTATTTTGGATTATGAAAATGTGGTTATGTTCGAATATATTTAATTCAATAAACTTATTTATACATGTGATCCATTGAATTAAATAAATGAATAGGCATATTTTGTGGGGAAGTTTGTTGTTTGGTTAAAAGTGCTATTACGCACACCATACTCCCAGATCGGATATATTTTTCAAACTTATTGTCTATTCATACCTCTGTGACAACCGTATCAGGCCAATCCAACCTGATAGAGGGTTATGGCAAAACCCACAGTATGTTGTCCAATGGTACTGAACCTACCATTAATGAGGCCTTATAATCTCCACGTTCCAGAAGAACGTTATTGAGTGTTAAGGATATTTGAACCAACAGTTATCACGTTGAAACCACTGAGAAAAATGAGTGGAATATCTTTGCATAACCTCTGAGTGTGCGGCCAGAAGCGTACATTGGAGAAATTGAAATCTGTTAGCTAGAAGCTAACTAATTCAAGCAACTACTTGCTATGGCATGACCGTTTGGGACACCCAGGTCACAGTATGATGCACCGTATCCTCAACTCATCACAGGTGCATCCCCTTCTGAATAAGGGTCTTGTATATAATGACACACTATGCCATACTCATTAAGAATATTTCATACTAGACCATCATATGCAAAGACTAGTACATACACCACCATTTTTCTGCACAGAATGCAAGGGAAATTTGTGGACATATCCAACCATCATATGGACCAGTTAAATATTAATGGTTTTGGTTGATGTATCGACAAAGTGATCACATGTAACACTATTGTCCACAAGAAAACGCTGCTTTTGCTAAACTCTCGCCTAGATCATGAAATTGAGGGTTCACCACTCAGATTATCGCCTAAAGTCTATAAGACTTGATAATACCAGAGAGTTTACATCGAAGTCTTTTGATGATTATTGCATATCCTTTGGGGTTGATGCTGAACATATAGTTCCCTATGTTCACCCAAGATGGTCTCGCAAATAGAATCTTGGTAATGCGCACCAAGCTTCTAATTTCTGCATGGAGCTATGCAATCTTGCATGCAGCTATGTTGGTCCCGTTGAGCCCCACTGCTACCAACCTTACTCCGCATTATAACTGGTGACTGGATACGAACCTGATGTTTCGCACTTACGCACATTTGGGTATGCAGTCCTCGTGCCAATTGTGTCGTCACAACGTACAAAATTGGGTCCTCAACAAAGGATGGGCATACATGTCGATTATGAATCCCGTCCATTATGTGCTCTTTCGAGCCCTTGACAGGCGATCTCTTTACCGTTAGATTTGCGGATTGTCACTTTGATGAGACAGTCTTCCCGCCGTTAGGGGGAGATAAGAACGTTACCGTTCCTGATGAACGATGTGAATTGACGTGGAATGTCCCCACTATGTCTCATCTTGATCCCCGAACCGTACAATGTGATAATGAAGTGCGGAGAATTATAGATCTACAGAGTGTAGCCCAAAATATGCCAGACGCTTTCTCTGATCTAGCTAAAGTGACGAGATCATATATACCTGCTGCAAATGTGCCTGCAAGGATAGACGTCCCTGTAGGATGTGTCGTCCCAGATGGACGAGGTACGACCATGGCGGCTAACCAGTCATATGTCCCTTCCCTGAAGTGAGGTAGACCATTAGGTTCGAAGGATTCTTATCCCTAGAAGAGGATAAACTTGGCACAAACAAATCCTCTTGACATCGCAATCTCAAACTGATTCATCTCACGAGATAAATCCGGATTATGGGTACATCCTAGAAGAGACTATGTTGGGGGACGCTCCAACATTTGAACCCACTCCCGAGAATAGAGAAATCTCGATAAATTCAGTGAGATTTGGAATTGGAATGAGATCATCATCGATGATGTGTTTGTATTTGCGGTGGCCACCGAAACTATAACAAGCAATGAAATTGAACCTTTCTTTGTTGATCAATATCAATGAAGAGACGACTGGCTAAAAAGGGAAATAAGCAATCCAGGTCGAATTAGATTCCTTGACAAAGAGAAAGGTGTTTGGACCTGTTATTCCCACACCTCCCCATGTTAAACCCATAGAATTTAAATGGGTATTTGTAAGGAAGTGTAATGAGAAAAACGAGATTGTGATACACAAGGCTCGTCTAGTGGCGCAAGAATTTTCTCAACGCCCTGTGATTGATTACGAAGGGGCGTATTCTCCCGTAATGGACGTCATAACGTTCCGCTACCTTATCAGTTTGGTAGTTTCTGAAAAACTGAATATGCAGCTTATGAATATGGTCACAGCTTATCTCTATGGGGATCATGATACAGAGATATACATAAAAGTCCTTAAAGGACTTAATATACCCGATGCAAATAGTTCTAGACCACGAAACACGCTCTTCATTAGTTTTGAGGCGTTCACTTTATGGATTGAAACAATCCAGACGGAAATGGTATAACCGTCTAAGTGAATATTTAATCGGGATGGGATATGTGAATAATAAATTATGCCCATGCGTGTTTATTAAGGAAACAAGTTCCTAGTTTGGAATTGTGGCGGTCTATGTCATTGACATGAATTTGATTGGTACTTCTGAAGAGATCAAGGAAACCGCAAAGCACCTGAAGTTGGAATTTGAGGTGAAAGGCCTTGGGAGAACAAATTATTGCCTCGACCTGGAGCCCGAGCACAGTGCAGATGAAATTTTAGTCGATCAACCAAATTACATCCAGAAGATGTTAAGATGCTTTAATGAGGATAAAAGCAAGCACACCCATGGTCGTTTGAAGTCTAGAGAGAATCGTATCGTCCTGCAGATGATAATGAAGAGATATTGGTGCCAGAAGTCTCATATCTAAGTGCAATAGGCACATTATTGTACTTGGCTCAATGCCCTAGATATGACATCTCATTCGATGTGAACTTGTTAGCTAGATATAGCTCTGCGCCAACACGCCACCACTGGAATGGCATAAAAGACATTTTTCGCTACCTTAGAGGTACAGCGGATATGGGCTTATTCTATCCCTACGCATCAAGGAATGGATCAAACCCCTTTGATCCTCAGAATGATGCTCGCCTTGTTGGATATGCTGATATAGACTATCTATCAGATCCGCACAAGGCACGTTCCCAAACTGGTTATGTCTTTACCATTGGGAATACTGCAATTTCTTGGAGGTCTATGAAATAGACACTTGTTGCTACCTCTTCGAATCATGCTGAGATACTAGCTTTTCACGAAGCAGTATGTGAATGTACAAGGTTAAAAGCCGTTACAAAGCATGTTCTAAGCACATGTGGACTGCATTCCACCACTGATGAACCAACCATTATCTACGAGGATAATGCTGCTTACATAGAGAAGATAAAGACGAGTTTCATCAAAGGAGGCAACACCAAACATATTGTACAGAAGTTCTCCTTCAATTAGCAACAACAGGAGCATCAGAAGATTGAAGTTAAGCAGATTTGATTTGAAGACAATCTTGCAGACCTCTTCACCAAGTCACTACCAAAGTCTACAATCCAGAAGCATGTCCAAGGTATTGGTCTACGTAAACTATCTGAATTAACTAACATGTAATTTTCAGGGGGAGTATCATGAAGCATACTCGTTTGACCATCGTGTACTCTTTTTGTCCTTCGTCCAAGGTTATTTTGTCCCGCTGGGTTTTGTTACCTGGCAAGGTTTTGACGAGGCACATCTTTAGCATGGTCACCCCACTTACTGCATCCAGAAGATGCTTTGATTCGACATATATGTGCATTTGCTCATCTTTTTCCTTCGACCATGAGTTTCTCCCACTGGGTTTACCGGGCAAAGTTTTGGTGTAGAAATTCTAATGCGTCCCTCTCGTAGGCATACTACCTACTTATGGTGCTGATAAGAAGACTCCACCTATCTCTGAAGCTATGATACTGTTACTCCACACTCAAGCGCGTTGTGCTCTTTTTCTCCTTCGACCAAGGTTGTTTTTTCCCACAGAGTTTTTATTACTTGACAAGGTTTTTGACGAGGCAACTTAGAAACGCATAACAGGGGCAACACTATTGACATGGAATATCCAATGGGGAGTGTTGTAAATATTAATGTGGCTATTCATGTAATAGCAATTAGTGTTGCGTGATATACGCCAATTAAGATTGATTGGTGATTAATAGAATATAATTAGCGATTGATTGATTATAATCAGACGAGTGATTGATGTAATCGTTAAATAGTTACCTTTTGTAAACCTGAGGTACTCCTATATAAACCTCATTGTGAGATGAATAGAATCACTCCATTTCTCATACTTCATTCTTGGTGTCTAAACTCTCCCTCTCTCAAATTCTTTTACTATCGTTTTACAACAATATGTAAATATTTAAACAATTTAATTCAATAAACATGTGCACACGGATTTTTTTGGTGATGGGACGTCAGTGCAGGATTTGAGATTTTAGTGGAATCCACCAAATGTATTCACACAGACAAACAATTCCGTGTGTAATTAGTATTAGTAAAGCCAGTAATACGTACATATATATAATCTGTCGCTATACCGTGTGTATTGATGTATTCACACAGATTTCCGTGTAAAATACAATGATTTCACACGGATTCTCATCCGTGTGTGATGGGTACTTTTTCTAGTAGTGCCAGTTGTTGTGTGACTCGGCCCCCACATGTCACAACTCTATTATTGCAATATTGCCTTTGAATTAGAAGTATTAGAGGAGAACATAGCGCCTAAACTCTCATAAACACAATTATGCTTAGAGCTTAAATCTCCAAAGAAATAGTAGGAGTTCACTTAACCAAAAATAGGAGGTAGTACTTCTCCTATTATTTTTTGGAGATTTAAGCCAAAAGCAAAATGCGTCAATCTATATGTTGCACCATTCCTTTCTTGAGAAAGAATACGACGTATTTAGACTATAGGAACCTGAGATATGAAGGCATGAATAATGCATACGTCCGACTCATTTCTTGAAAAAGAATAAGACGAATTCAAACTCTAGGAACCTGAGATATGAAGGCATGAATAATGCATATGTCCGACTCATTTCTTGAAAAAGAATAAGACGTATTCAAACTCTAGGAACCTGAGATATGAAGGCACGGACGCATACGTCCTTATCGAACGCATCATCAACCTCACGTTGAACAGCACAAATCAACATTGAGCAATCACTTTCAATGTCAAGAGAGAACCATTGGTGTCTAATGATATATAAAAACTTGGCTTCTTGTTGCGAAAAATAATTCAATAATTTTGGTCGAGTTGACGCTTGATTTATACGACGACATTGACACCAATTAATAATTATTGGAAGACTTTCCATGATGTATATGTAGAACTAGAACAACAATACTGCTTAATTTCATGGTAGGTTTGAAGGTGTAGCAGTTTTTCGTGTAGCAGTTTTTCATCTGTAACCACGTAATGATGGTGATGATGTTGTAGGTTAAAACTCACAGCTAAGCTAGCTGGAGCCAGTAACTTTAGTCTGATCAAGTCATATCTCATGTGTATCTTCTGACGGTGAGAAAGAACGATGCGCGTGATCCTTGTTAAGCTTTTCTGCAATCTTCCAAATTGAAAGTTCAATATTATGACTGCTGCATAATCAAGATTGTTCACTTCTCAGAAGCACTATTCTTATGGACCTGTTTGGATGCGAAAGAGTTAATTAAACGTCTTCATGCATGAAGCATGCATTCTTTCCCAAATGGGCATATAGCCAAGAATAATGCTGGATGAACCACCTTTTGGAAAACTATTTAGAGCCCATCTTAGGTGGCAGCTTATGTGGCATAGCCACATCATCAAAGCATAATTTCTGATTCTTTTATATTTTTATTTTTTCTTCATTAGGAAAATTCCTTTTTCTTTTTTCACTTTCTTGATTTTATCTTGGGTGATTCTAGTTAGACCTCCAAATTTAATATTTGGACCTCCCTAATTTTTTTTAAATTTTAAAATCCAAATCTACCCCTGAAAAAAATAAAAATAAAGGAAACTGAGGTCTTCAAGATCTTTGCTATCACTGCTCCTGGATGTAGGAGAGTGATTTCAGGCTTATGACATCAAAGTTTATTCCTTCAATCTGCTAACGACGGGATGGATTACAATTACGAACCAAAGCATAATGAACAAAAATCCCATAATTTCTTCATGCTTCATTTTGTCTTTTACAATTAATTATTAAAATTGTTTTCATTTTGAAATCTAGGTAAAGCATTATTCACAACTCAATATGCCTTTGGTTGTGAATCATTCTCAGTTCTCAACTACTATTGCTACTTTAATTGGTCTTGATTTTCTGTATGAATTTTTGTTAAGGTTTATTAATCAAAATTCAAGGTGAGAGCTTAACGAAACCTCTTCAATTCCCATCCTCCATCAACATCGATGGAAGAAAACAAAAAGAGGAGAGAGAAAGAGTTTGATCAACTTAGGAGTTCGGAGATGAAGTCATCCATCTTAATTAAGAGTGTTTTGGTCGATAGAGAGAGTCACAGGTTTAGGTTGCAAAGATAACAGTTGAGACGGGGAAGAGGAGGCAAAACTGAAAAAAGAAAAAATATGGGCAAAATTGGAAGTTTGATGTGCAAAAATATCAAAGGAGGTCCATATAGCAAATAGAGAGGTCTGAATAGAACCACCTTTTTATCTTTTAAACCCTTTTTTTTTTTCTTTCTGATCTAATCTACGACGTCTTCATCTTCATCAGACCAACGTTTGTTCTCTCCTCCTCTCTCACCCCTCCTCTCAATTAATTACCTTCTTACCTCCTCTTCAATTGATCAACTCCAACGTCTATTATTAGGCTTTCATGGTCATTGTTGTGTTGCATGGGGTCGGCTAGCATTTCTCTTTGATGTCTATGTGACTATAATTTCTCAAATGAGAAATTCCTCGTGTGAATTTGGATTTTGTGTTGAATTCGATTACCATAACCCGGTAGAGGATTGTTCACTGAGTTGGGTAGATAGTGCATGAGCACTAATCTCTTCCTCCTGACCCTGGTTAGACCACGGTACATCATCATTGTCATGGCGAGATGGGGACTATCCATGTCCTGTTCGGAATGGTAATGTCGCAGAAGATGAACAGGCGACATGCCATGTAATGGAGTGCCAGGTGCACTGATTGGAACTGAATGCTTGCTCTGTTTTACATGCTTCTTTGCTGCAAGGTGCCACTTTCTTATAGCAGTTGGTGAGAGAGGAGGAGAGAACAAACTTTGATCTGATGAAGATGAATATAGCGCAGATTAGATCATAAAGAAAAAAAATAGGGTTTAAAAGATAAAATCAAGAAAGTGAAAAAAGAATTTTTGTAATTAAGAAAAAGTAAAAATATAAAAGAACTAGAAATTATGCTTTGATGATGTGGCTATGCCACATAAGCTGCCACCTAAGGTGGACTTTAGGTGGTTCCTCAAAAGGTTGTTCACCTAGCATTGCCAAATAACAAACTGAATTGGCTAGAAAAGAAGAGTGTCCAAACAGCTAGCACTGCCGATTTGCTCAAATAGCATGATTCATCAAAATTATATTCTCAGTCAGCTTCTTAGGATCATTTCTAAATTTTCATTCTTTTATAAACATTACACACAAAAAAAAAATTTTAAAATCAAAGCATACTATTTAGACGGAATCTAAAAAAGAAAATGAGCGGACAATTTATTTTCTCCTCAGAAAATCTTCTCATCCAATCAAGCAATGTCAATAAACCAAACAAAAAAGGATAATTTCTCCAAATTGAAGACTATTATTGTTTGTAGAGGGAATAAGAGATTTTTTTTCCCCTCTTTTGTGTCTTTATTGATAATTTGATATGAGTTGATAAAGTTAACTATCACTCGGAAAAAGAAAGAGGTCCAAATGTCAAATTTAGAGCTATGAATAGAAACTCTCATATCGATATCTGTAGAAAACTGAAATTTCAGAAAAATATCAAGAATATTATAACTATTTTATTCCTCGCCTGGTTGAACTAGCTGTTGAGAGAGTTTAACTGAGTCGCCAACAACGATGTATTTCGAATCTAAATCTTTCACTTCACTACGGAAGAGGGTTTAATCTCTGACAAATCATAATCTTAACCCACTATAAGATGAAGAGTACTTAAGATATAAGATATAAAGGCACAATTGAACGCATCATCACCCTCACGTTGAACGGTGCAAATCAATTTTGAGCAATCACTTTCAATGTCAAAAGAGAACCATTGGTGTATAATGATATATATATATATATATATATAAAAGCTTTGTTGTGACAAATAATTAAATAATTTTGGTCGAGTCGACATTTGATTTATACGACGACATTGACACCAATTAATAATATATTATTGGAAGAGTTTCCTTATGTACATGTATAATCATGCAAAAGGTAGAATAAATACAACAATACTGCTTATTGCTTAATGGTTTGAAGGTATAGCAGCTTTTCATCTGTAACCGCATAATGATGGTGATGATGTTGTAGGTTAAAACTCACAGCTAAGCTGGTGCCAGTAACTTTAGTCTGATCAAATCGTATCTTCTGACGGTGAGAAAGAACGATGGGCGTGATCCTTGTTAAGCTTTTCTGCAATCTTCCAAATTGTATCAAGTTCAAATATTATGAGTCATATTGTTCACTCATAAATTATGACTGCTGCATCATCAGATTGTTCACTCTCAGAAGCACTTGTTCTTACGGACCTGTTTTCTGCGAAAGAATTAATTAAATGTCTGCATGATGCATGAATTGGTTTCCCGTGAAATGGACAAAGAGTTCACCAGAGAAGAACATCGTCCAAACAGCTAGCACCGCCGCTTGCTCAATTCGTTCTTAGGCCAATAGATCTATTTCCGCATGTAGTAATGAGTCTGTTGTGCAAGACAAACTTGGCCAATGAGTGTCACGAAAGAAAGGACCAAAATATCGGGTATTGTGAAAATATTGGTTTGAAAACAGAAATATCGATTGAAATTATACCGAAATTTTGAATAAAAAAAATATTATAACCAACGACGAAAAATGTATTAAAACAAAATAACGCAAAAATGTAAAGATTAATATCGGTGTTCGTAGAAAATAGAAATTTCGTAAACCAAACTAATCTAATACACCACTAATTAGGGTGTTATTTAGTATGTTTGCGCTTTTTGTGAGCAATAAGTTCCTACAGTAGTTTTGTACAGTTAGTCCGGCTATATGCTTGTGTATGCACTCAAGGTGCCTTGTCTGCCCTAGGTAGGCGAAGAATTCCTTACTTCGTCAAATGGTCTATACCTCCTAGTGGCAGGGTGAAGCTAAGTGTCTTCGGATCTATCGTCCAGCGGCAACATAATAGGAAAGTTAGATTATATATAGCAATTATACTACGTTGTAATCGGGTTACATATCGAGTTATATTTCCGTTATGTTACCGTTATGTCAAGCAAATGGAGTAGCCAATAGAGCACTCTTTGCTAGTTGGTACTTGGTAGAATACATGTCTTCTGTAGAGATTCATGATCTTATTTCGGAAAATACTCTAGTTGCTTATTGTAATAAGGGATTTAGGCATAATATATCCCCCCTATATTCGGCAGTTTCATTAATCAATGTTTGAATGCAGCTGTACCAGCCTTTTATTTCAAAATAATAGTAATAATAATAAATAAATAAATACACCACTGATTCCTTGCCTAGTTGAACTAGCGGTTGAGAGAGTTTAACAAATGAAGAGCACTAGAGTCGCCAACAACGATGTACTTTGAATCTAAATCTTTCACTTCATTATTGAAGGATCTGAATCTTTCACTTCACTACTAAAGAGGGTCTAATCTCTTAACCCACTATAGGATGAAGAGTACTTGACCATTGAAGATGGTCGAATCTCAACATATCATAATCCTAAACCACTATAGGATGAAGATTAAAAAGATGGAATCAAACCATCTTTTAAATCAAAATCTTAAGATCGATTCATAGAAGATTGAAATTAGTTTAACCTTCTTATCTAACCCATTAGATGAACCTAATGGCTAGTAAAATGATTAGATCATAACACTGGTTAAGCTTGTAGAGAAGTGACTAAATACTTGAGATTTTTAGCAAAACTTGGAAATAACATGACAGAATTGAGAGGATGGAGGTGAAGAATGAAACTAAATTTTGATTAATCAACTGCTAATACCACCAAGCAACATCTGAACCAATCTGATCCACAAGATCAAGGAACCTAAATCCTAAACCAAACTAATCTAATACACTACTAATTAAGCTTCCACAGATCCAAGAGTTATTAAGTCTTTCTTCTTCTTCGTGTACAACAAGACCCCATGTTCATGTTCATGTTCATAGTTTTCATCTCATGACAATCAGGTCCAAACCATATGTACACAAACAACAGATCACTTAAACGCCACCGTTTTGCCATGACACCACGACGTCCCCTAACCCAGTTTTCAAGTCCTCCCAAAGAAGCTCGGGAAACTCCACCCCACCCTCCACCACCTTCACTTCCCCTAAAACCAAACCCGCCGCCACCTCCATCATCTCCACCGTCAAAACGACACGTCGTTCTTTCCCTTTTCCCCCTTTCCCCAACCCAACGCTCATCCCACCCTTCCCTCTCTCCGCTTTATACCCCAGCCTCTCCCCAACCTCCCCCACCTTCTCCGCCACCTTCTCCGCCGCCACATTCGCCGTAAACCGCCTCTCGCTCCTGTTCTCCTCCTCGAAAAGGCCCGACAAATCCAGCCCCGACGACATGGAGATTATATCAAACGCGTTCATCCCCGAAACGCCGTCGCATTTTGGTTTCTCCGCCTGGATTATATCGCAGCTATCGGAAAGTAACTTCAAATCTATCGCCTTTTGGAACCACGCCTTTTCCATGACGGCCTCTATGCTCAGCCTCGTGTTCGGGTTCGGGTCGAGCAGCTGGTATATGATCCGCCGCGCCGGCTTCGAAATCGTCGCCGGGATGACGTAATCCCGGCGCTGAATCTTCTTATGCATCGCCACCAGATTGCTGTCGTCGAATGGCAAGTGTCCGGCGAGGAGGACGAAGAGGATGACGCCGCAGGACCACGCATCGGCCTTGGATCCGTCGTACCCGACCCGGTACAGAACCTCCGGCGCCGTGTAAGCTGGAGTTCCACAAGCCGTGTGGAGGAGGCCGTTTTTGAGCTGCTCCGGCAGGGCGGAGAGTCCGAAATCGGAGACCTTGAGGTTTCCGTTGCCGTCGAGGAGGAGGTTCTGTGGCTTCACGTCGCGGTGAGCGACGCCGTTTTCGTGGCAGAAGCGGAGGGCGGAGACGAGCTGCTGGAAGTAGCGGCGGGCGAGGGATTCCGGCAACTTGCCGTAGCGTGAGATCTTGGCGAAGAGCTCGCCGCCGGTGGCGAGCTCGACGACGATGTAGATCTTGGATTTTGTGGCCATGACCTCGTGGATTTTGAGGATGTTAGGGTGGTCCTGGAGGCGGCGCATGGCGGAGATCTCCCGGAGTATCAGAGGCTCCATATGTGCGTCGGTTTTGAGCTTGTCGATGATTTTAATGGCGACGGGGGTTTCGTCGGCTAAGGACTGGGCCTTGTAGACCTTGGCGAAGCTGCCCCGGCCCAGCAGCCGGCCCAGTTGGTACTTGCCGAGAAGGGTGGAAGTGGTGGTGGTGGTGGTGGTGGAAGCGGCGGAGGGGGGTGGTGGGGGCCCACGGCCCATGGCTGGGTTGGGGAAAGTAGGCACAGAGTAACACAGAGTGTAGAACGATTAGGTATGATTTGCTTTGGTCTTGGGTTTTATAGCATATTTGGTTTTGGTTTTCCAAGTCTACCCTTCGTCGTAGTTTCATACTTTCATTTGGTTACCTCATTCTGGTCAACGGTCTACATAAATTTCCAACTTTGCCAAAGAAAAGTTAGCTGTAACCCAACTGTAACAGTGTAACATATAAGATGATTAAGATATTATCACACTCATTAAGGGGTGATATTAAACTATCAAAAATGTGATACGATTTCATGTGAATTCATAATGTTAGATCTTAGTGGACAAACATGAATTTCTCAATTACCGTAGGCAAGTAACGAAATGAATAATGACGTCAAAACAGCGGATTCATTATGTTTCAATATTTGGTTTCTGACTCATATCAACCGATATTGTTTTGGTTAAAATTAGATAATAAAAGTTAGAATGTTCAATAATGACTCGACAAAATTATCTTATTTGACAAGAAATTTGATGATAACTAAAAGTTTTTACTATTGTTCATTCTGTTTCGGAATTTTGTTTTTGAGTAATATCGATCAGCATTGTTTTGGTTATAGAAGGTTCAATATTATTTACACGTTATTAGCGACTCAACCAAATTATCCTATATTTACTATAATAATACAGCCTAGTAAATTCCAACGGATAGATTTCTAAATCATGTCTGATGCATTCAATTTCAAATCATTAACATCTTCTTTTCTAACAAATTATATGCCATTAACTCATTTTCCTTAATTAAGATTTAATTGGATTTTTTCTCAAAAAACATTTAATTGGATTTTTAGATTTTCCATGGTTAGGCTTTTTTTTTTGTTGGTTTCCATATTCGTTTTGATATTTATGTAAAAAACTAATTATATGCGGATCTTGTAAACGCATTCTTACTAGATTCCATGTCACTCATTGGGTAGATGGATAAAATCTCCAAATCATATTTACTACTTAAGCATGAGTTTCCCTTGCCCTCAATCCAAATCCATCGCATTAAGTTTGTACAATAAATATTGGTCAAAAGATTAATAAAGAAAGTGACTAGCTACAAGAAGGCAAAATGGGGTTTGGTCGAGATATTTTGCTCTTGGAAAATATCACCATGGGGAAGAAGGATTCAGGGGGGATTAACTTGTTTGTGCGTTACTATTACGTAGTCCAAATCGGAGGTCACGACTCACGAACATAATGTAATTCAGAAAAGGATGTGAAAGCAAAATACATCAAATGGAAAAGCATTCCCACTAAGCAAAGTAATAATTAATTAAGGGTACAATGCCAAGATCCTCAAGTGCCGACAAAAAAACCTATGCTTTAACAAATGGAAAACTAAGTCTTGGTTGTATATTAATAAATGTATCTTCTATTTTGATTGCCAATCGGTGCATCATTACAAATATAATGTTCAGTGTACGGTTTTAATGGCGCCGTTGTTATTTGTCATGATGTTTATCGGGAGACCTAATTGATTCACTAGTATTTCTCTTCATAACAGTAAAAAAGAATTTAATTTTAACGTAAAGTCTAAATATCTTAAAGCAATTCTGAAACCTTCTTTATATTCTGATTTTTTTCTATTTTAGAGAAAAATGAGTCTCTTTTACCAATATATTCCTTATAACTATCCATATTTTAGGAAAAATGAGAAAAGAGAAAATCAAATTTCTTAAATTTACAGTAATTTCTAAAATTTTAAGGAATAATTATGGAGATTTTAGGGATTACTGTAAAATAGGGAATCTGTTAGAGTTGAATAAGAAAAAGAGACAAAAGCTTTGACTTTTACTTCTCTATAATACAGTTGGAGTTCCTTTTATTCTCTGAATATCTGAATTTTTTTTTTTGACATTCATGTTTTATCAAATAGTTTTGTAATTATGAAAACTCAAACATCAGTAGATCACCTAATTACACGGTTTTTTTCTAACAAAAATAAATATCTCTTCTATGTATTTCATCGAACGTTTCGTGACTAAGAAAACTCAAACAGTCAAACATCAGCCGATCTGCTCAAGCAGCCGAGTAACAAAACCCACGGTTGGTGTTAATGGAGAAAAATCTAAAGGTTAATTATGGTGATTTGATTGGCCAAATTGGTGAGCAGGTGTGACTAGTTTGTCAACTTCAATTGTGCATCATGAGATTTGGAAAGTTACAAGCACCAGCTTCAAGAACAGAGTGGCCTACACAATGAAGCAATGTTGCAATCAAATACAGGTTTTATAAAAAATGAACGGACCAAGCTACTCTGCTGCATGATGGAAATTATTCTATGTACCGACGGTGTAAATGACCCAACACTTATAAGATGATCTCAACTCTTGATATTTATAATTAATATTTTTATTAATTACCTAAGAGTGTATTTAATATAATCTAACCATTCATTTATGTCGGTGCAAGTGCAAGTTTGTGTAGTGAATTTTCCCCCATTGCAAGTGGAAGAGGGCAAAATGTTCAACTTGGCCTCCCAGATCGGTCAAATTAGATTGAAAACATTTAATACATATACGACGATTCATTTATATCGGTGCAAGTGCAAGTCGGTGTAGTGAATTCTCCCCCATTGCAAGAGGGCAAAGTGTTCAACTTGGCCTCCCAGATCGGTCAAATTAGGTTGAAAACATCTAATACATATACGACGAGTCGTATGAATGAAATGTTGTCCCCGGCTTTTTGCGAAGGGTCACGGGGTTGGCGCCCTAGTTGCTCAGTAATTGCAGGTTGTGTTTTGTACTTTTGTTAATGATTGGGGAGGAGGGGCATTTACGTAATTTAGGAGCTGATAGAAGTCATTAACGGCCGAAGCAGCCGCTGGAAATTTGGGCACGTTGGGATTTCCTGTCTGGATTCTTCAGGAGAATATTCCGTTTATGTCCCAACAGAGACTTTGATTTCGATTTTGTTTTTCAATTATTTTGGGCAAGATATTATTTCCATAGACAACTGTTTTCCCGCACTAGTTTTTCATCATACATCACAATTCACAAGTACTTTTTTTTTTTTTTTAATGGACTAGCATTTTTTATTCGTGCCATTAGGAAAGCAGTTTTTTTTTCCGAGAGCACACTAGAAAAGCATTGGCCCATTAAGAAGAGAAGGGAAGTGAGAAATGATTTATTTAAATGGCACCGACATTAACTAGTGCGGGTTTTCGTTAACGTTTCGTCAACGATCATATATTATGTCATCTTTGATCATATGCAGCTCTAGTTAATTTGTTATTGTTCAACAATTAGAATGTTTTTCTTCATTAGTTGCATGTAGTTTTCAATATTGTTAATTTTTTTTTTTTCAAGGCGTTCGATTTATAAGAATCTCAAATACGGTTTTTAGTATTGTTCAGTGGTTTTGATTGGCAAATTCAATATCCGCGTTTAGACATGATTTACATGGTTTTGGTGGGTTCTTGGTGAGAATCTTTGTGCCATGGCATTTTTACATTGTCGACCATCTAATTGGCCATCTTCTTATCTAATGTTTTTTCGGATATGAAGTTGGCAATAGATGTAGAACTTTATCAGAGACTGCTTTTCGAGCTTCTTCATCCCCCTTTAAATCATTAAAGACAACAAACTGACAGAGGTTTATTTTTTTCATTTTGGCTCATCATTTTTTATAACTAGTCTAACATTCAGTCTTGTTACCATCGTGATTTTTAATAGAGAATTCAGTCATGTCTTGAATTTGATTGCTCTTGATTTTGTTCCACTGACTTGCAAATTGTGGAAGATATTGATTCTATATATTTAAGATGCAAAATTTAGTTTGCACCATCATTGCACGCATTGGCAAGTGAGTCGATTTTCCTAAAAATTTATTTTTAGTTTGTAGGCTTAGTAATTTTAAAGATGTTTAGTGATTTTGATGAGTTCTCTACTTGCTAATGGTGGGTTTCTTACTTAGTTTTAGTACATATTGAATAACCAAATAAGATTTCACATACAAAGGCTACACAAGTTAACTACATATCAAATGCAGCGAAGCTTGCTTCTCAAAATATTTTGAAAAACAAGAACTAATTTCTAAATTCTACAATATGAGAGGTTTTGTTATATTCTACAAGTCCCCACCAAACAGAGTTGAATTGCCACGTGGATCATGTCGGCCATGGCATTGCCACGTGGACCAACTGCTGACGTACTTGCTTGTGTAAGGTTACGCTTCAGTACGCATGCTCCTGCACGCCGTCTTCCCCCGCCAAACAGAGTTTAAAAATACCTTTTCCAATAATATTCTTGTATCCAATAATAAATATACTATTCTTGTATTTTTTGGTGCTTGTATAAAACTATGTCTCTCCATTATACATTGTTGGGGCAATTTGTTTGAAAATAAAGATGTGATGTCAGGAAGATAGGGAGGAGAATGAAGGAGACCAAGGTTGAAGCCAGAGTTTGCCCTCTCACTCTCTCAGCAATACTCGATAAAAACAGCGACAGTGTATGATGCAGTTATAGTCATTTCAGTTTTTTAGTGGCAGGCTCATTCTAATTTCTACTGGCCGTAAGGGAGAGCAATCGAGAAGTTGAAATCTATATATATATATATATATATATCTATACTATTATTAAGAGAAGAGGCTTTGTTAGCCAAAATTGATTTTTTTTTACCTTTTCAACCCTCAAAAATTAAAATATCATGAATAATATTTTATTCATCAGGGACAAAAATGTCAAACCATAATAAACAAAATAAAAAACCAATTAAAAAAATTTCCTAAAACTACCCACTCTAAGCATAACTACCCACTACTCCCACACCCATCGGGTGTAGGCAATTTCTAGTATATATTAAGTGATGATGAGACGCGACAAAAAAACCCCTAGTTGCTATTACTCGTATTGAAAATATATTTATTGCATAAAAGACCAAAACAAATAATTTTAATATCTAAAGATTTGGTTCTCTCGTCTAATAAGAAGCACCCAATTTGTTTTTATGTTCAAATCTTCTTATATAATTAAACGTGTCTTTCTCAGTTCGGTTGTTTAATACAATAATGCTCATCAACGCGAAACCAACTTGTGGTTAGTGTAGTCTTATTTATGTCATTAGTTATATATTCCTGTTTATTATATTCTTAATCTAACAATTGATTGGCTCCTTGTGCCTAGGACCCTAACTATGAAGGTTCCATTCAGATATTTAGTGGCTAACAATGACCTTTAGACCCGTTCTTTCCACTCACTATATATTGAGTTAGATAAATTCGAATACATTGTCCTATTCTTTTTTTTTTTTTGGACATTGTCCTATTCTTAGATGAATATAATTAGATTACAACAAAATCTTATCAACTTTGTTCAAGAACAACAGCTTAGATTTTTTTGATAAGTTGAACAATACAAAGAGTTTGCCGCATAACAGCATTGTAATGCTGCATTGAGGGGAGTGTATACTCATCAGTATTTAATCGACGAAGAACATATAGTGAAAAAAAGATTTTTTTGATAAGTTGAACATACAAAGAGTTTGCCGCATAACAGCATTGTAATGCTGCATTGAGGGGAGTGTATACTCATCAGTATTTAATCGACGAAGAACATATAGTGAAAAAAAGACCACGAAAAATTAAGGGTTGTTGAAGGAAAACATAATTTGTGTTTAGCCCAAACTCTAGGTTACTTGACCTAGTGGTAATAGGATTTAATTAGAAGGATCTAGAATCCTAATCAATGTAGAATTACTTTCCTTGTATGATTGAGATTCTATGCATTGTAATCCTCTATATAAAGAGGCCCCTATTATCAATGAGAATACACAGCAAATTCCTCTAAAATTCAGTTTCTCTACAACACGTTATCAGCACGAGCCCTAACCCTGAAACCCTATAATCGTAGCCCTCAAATCCCAGAAAAATCCGCCGCTACAGTAATCGCTACAGTACTTCCGACTGCTACAGTACCGATGCTACAGTACTTCCGACGACTTTTCCGACAACTTTCCCGTTGACTTCCGGCGACTTTTCTGGACAACTTTTCGGGCAGCTACAGTAACTCCGGCAGCTACAGTCTCTCTCTGCTACAGTACTTCCGGCGACTTTTCGGTCAACTACAGTGTCGTCTGCTACAGTAATTTCCGGCAGCTACAGTGCCGTCTGCTACAGTACCGGTTGCTACAGTAACTTCCGGCGACGGTTTTTCCGACCATCTTTTAAGGTAAATTTTTCTAAAAGTTCCCGTTTTTGTGAAGTTTTTCAATTTCTTTTCTTCTTTTCTCGGGGACTTCCAAAATCCCTTCTTCTACCCCCCTTTCTCTACATAGGGGAGACCAAAAGCCGAACTGTGGGGGTTCGCGCTCACTCCAAGCTTGGAGCTTGTAGAGTCCTCCAAACTTAGAGTTTGTTGAGAAGAAAACGATCGACCACATACATCGTTATTTCGATCTAATCCAAAACCCCTCTTGGAATCGGATTTTCTTGGAAGCGACTACGCTCAGAAAATTCCTAATTTCTTGGAAGCGACTACGCTCAGAAATTTAATAGTTTTTCGTGGTAGCCTTTTCGCTCCGAAACTAACCCTAATCTTGTGTTGTTTTTCAGGATGAGTTACCTGAACAAGTTGAGCTTTGTCCCACTCGAGACAACTGGCGCAGGATACCATAGGTGGGTCCGAGATGTGCGCCAACATCTTAAGGCTGATGGAATTCTGGAAACCATCCAAGAGCCTGGTCAGAACGTGCTCTCAATCGAGCAAGCTACTGCTTTTGAAGCAAAACAAGCTAAGGCCATAATTCTCATGACAAGGCACATGAATGACGCGCTCCAAAATGAATACCTCAATGAGGAAGACCCAAGAAAGCTATGGGTAGAACTAGAGCAGCGATTTGGCAACGTTCGTGACTCCCTGCTTCCTGATTTAGAAGTGCGATGGCATAGCCTCCGCTTTTGTGATTTCAAGTCTGTGCTTGATTATAACTCGGAAGCTCTTCGTATCAAGTCTCTGATGGAGTATTGTGGCCAAGCCATAACTGATACGATGTTGATCGAGAAGACTCTCTCTACCTTCCCCGTCTCTGCATTGATGATTTCAAAGAATTATCGGATTGATGTAAATGCAGGACGTATCACAAGGTTTCATGAGCTCATTGGCGCCATGAACGTAGCTGAAAAGCACGATAATATCCTTGTGAAGAACTATAATGCTAGACCCGTGGGAACTAAGCCTATTCCGGAGTCTAACTATAGTCGCGCCCCCAATGGAGGACGCAAGGAGCGAAACCCTAAGGATAGGGACTTCTGGACGTTCTGGTCCATATATTCGCCCTAAAGAGGAAGGAAATCGCCAAGAGAGGCGTGCACGGAACCGTAGAGGTCAACGTGTGAAGAGAGAGAGAGGCGGAGCCTCCGACCATGGTGGTAACGCCACCAAAGGATAGGTCGTTCAAATCGCGCCCCAATGGCGCCTCGATCAAGGGAGCCTGACCATGATGATGTTTGTTTTCGATGTGGATCAACTGAACATTGGGCTAAAACATGTACCGCACCCCAGAATGTTGCAAACGCATACAAGACGTATCGTGAAGCAAGGGAAGCAAATTACATGGCACAAGATGATCAAGATGGTGATCTAGATCTAAGGGTGGAAGACTACAAGGATCAAGACCCAGAAATTGGCGATTTTGATTAAGTCTTTTTATTTTCCAAGAGATGTAGGCGATTGCCATATTCCTTTTTATTGGATTAGATTTTCTTTGATCATAGAAACAATGATGTATTTCGTTGGCTTATGAATAAAATTTCGAGTTCTCTTCATTATGACTCAATTTTGATTCTGAGCATATGACTTTGTGACTACGATGGCTAGACCATCAGTATTAATTTAAGGACATGGAATAGCCCAAGTTCCACTTGCCAAATGGCACCTTGATTACAGTTGTCACAGAAACTCTCTACGCTCTTAGGGCAAATAGTACCCTATGAATAGCCAACGAATTCCATGCGAAAATGCATGTAGAGAACGGAAATGAGTTCCTTTGCATTACCTCTAATGATTGCGAACAAAGACGCATCTTAGAGACGTTTATGTGTCTCTCTAGTGGACTTTATGTCACTATTCGAGCTATTAAATCCAATAAACTTATGAGAGAAGATCTCTTGGATTTAGACACATATTGGCTTTGTCACGACAGGATAGATCATCCTAGTCATGATATGATGATCCGTCTACAAAAGACTTCACATGGACATCATCTTTTGAGCAACATGAAGCAAGATGCTGCCATAAAAGGCACCAACCATGGGCATAACGCCATGGTTGTTCCTCCTTGTGGCCATGCGCCATACATGCTAATTTCCATGGCTCCCACGCCATGATGGGAGATGTAGTCACACATTTTGCTTCTAATAGCGCTACAGACGCTTAGGCCTAACCAAAACCCTCATTGGTTGCTTCTAAGGCCCTCGCTCTTTTACAAAGCCCATTCCTTAGGGAAATTAGGACTGAGACCGTCCTATGCAAAGGATATGACAATCATTCTGTTCTTACAAAGAATCCGTAGGGATTTTGTGGATTGATTCAACCAACTTGCGGACGCTTAAATATTTCATGATGTTGGTTGACACGCAAACACGCTGGTCACGTGTTGTGCCATTGTCCACCTATAAATGCTGCTTACGCTACACTCCTAGCACATATCATGTGACAACGGGCTCACTCCCCGAATCATCCTATTCAGTCAATTGGATTTGACTATGCTAGAGAGTTTACATCGAAGACTTTCGATGGTATTGCATTTGGGACTGATGTTGGACATCATATTCCCATGAGCACACCCAAATGGTCTCGCGGAAACGACTACGATGGTAGTCCGAACATTGGTAATGCGCACCAATCTTCTTACATCCGCTTGGGGTGATGCGATATCGCATGCAGCCTTGCTAATTCGTCTACGACCTACGCCACTCAATGTACCTATGCGTTACAGCTAGTGACTGGGTACACGTATTTTGTACTTACGCACATTTGAGTGAGCCATTTATGTGCCAATTGCGCCGCCACAGCGCTCTATGATGGGTCCTTACAGACGAATGGGCAACTACGTTGGATTTGCGCTTCCAACAATCGTCCGCCACTTAAATGCCCTTGCTAGGCGATCTCCTTACCGCTAGATTTGCGGATGTCACTTTGATGAGACAGTCTTCCCGTCGTTAGGGGGAGATAAGAACATGAATGTTCAACAGGAACGACAGGAATTGTCGTAGTCTGTCCCCACTATGTCTCATCTTGATCCCTGTTAAAGTGACGAGATCACACAAATATGCTGCAAACATGCCTGCAAGGAAGGACGTCCCTACGAGAGGACGTAAGCGCCACCCTACACGGAGGTAGGCATGGCGCCAATGCCAAAGAGAGTGGCACTCTGGCGTTACAGGCCATGGCCCCAGCTAGGATGCGTGGGAGGCCCGTGGGTTCGAAGGATACTTTGGCACATTCCAATCCTTTAATCATCATGACTCAAAATCCGTCTCATGAGTATCTTCCGGGTTATGGTTATCGTTGGGGGACGCCTCAACGTCAAACCTTATTCCTGAGAATATAGAGCTCTATGAAACTTACACTAGTGTACATGAGACGTGGGATAGAAACTCCATCATAATTGATGATGTAGTTACGCATTTTGTTGCGCATGAGTTTGTTGAGTCCGATGATATCGAACCACGCTCCGTTGATGAATGAATGAATGCCAACGTAGAGAGTTTTTGGCCTAAATGGAAATATGCGATCCAGGTTAAGATGGATTCTCTAACGAAGAGGAAGGTTTTCGAGCTAGAGATGCCAACACCTCCTAACATAAAACCTGTTGACTAATGGGTCTTCGTTAGAAAGCGTGATGAGAAAAAGAGATGGTAATCTCGCCTTATGGCGCAAGGCTTCTCACAAAACGCCCTGGAATCGACTACGATGAGACATATTCTCTCGTAATGGATGTCATTGCACTCCACTACCCTGTCAGTTTGGTAGTTTCCGAATAACTGAACATGCAGCTTACAATATGGTCACTACGTATCTCTATAGGGATCTAGATACGGAACATACATGAAGGTTCATGGCGAACTTCATTTACCCAAGTCAAGTGGTCTAGACCATGGAGCGCGTTTACAAAGAGGTTGAAACGCTCACTAAAGTGACTACTTGATTGGGAAGGGATATGCCCACGCGTTTATATAACAAGTTTCGGATTCCTATCGCGGTTCATGTTGGACATGATCTTCATTAGAAGCCCTTAAAGAGTTAAGGGAAACCGCTGAACACTTGAAATCCAAGTTTGAGATGAAGGATTTTGGGAGAACACGATTATGTCTCGGTTTGGAACTTGAGCATCGTGTCGATAGATGCTTAGGCATTTTGACAAGGTCAAGCCTCAAGCACCCCCATGATCGTCTGTAGTCTTGATCCTGAAAAGGATCCTCTTCGTTCGAAGGATGATGACGAAGATGCGCTAGGGCAGAAATGCCCTAGTTAAGTACAATAGGCGCATTATTGTACTTAGCTCAATGCACAAGACCGGACATCTCATTTACCATGAACTTGTTAGCTAGATATAGCTCTGCGCCAACGCGACGCCATTGGATTGGTGTAAAAGATATCTTTCGATATTTGAGATGTACGATTGATATGGGCTTGTTCTATCCCTACAAAGAGATGATGGATTCGGACCCATCACACACCAGGTATGCCGCCAACGCTGGCCTGCGTTCTCTATCCCCATTCCAAAACGACATGTGTTTTGGAAGGTTTTGCTGATGTTGGGTATCTGTCTGACCCACACAATGGTCATTCCCAATCCGGTTAAGTGTTCACCATGGGAAAAGACCATGACATCTTGGAGGTCTACATATTAGACCCTAGTCGCTATATCTTCGAACAATGCAGAGATCATTGCTCTTCACGAAGTGGTTCGTGAATGTATATGGATTGGATCCATAATTACGCATGTTCGAGTAGCTGTGGTTTGAAGTTTACCACGATGAGCCTACGAGCATTTAGGATAATGCTACTTGTTTTGAACAAATGAGGCAAGACTACATCAACAGCGACAACACCAAGAATAATCAGCAACAACAGACACTCCTCGAGAGCAAAGTGAACTAGGTTCGATCTGAGGATAGTGAGGCAGACTTGTTTACTAAGTCATTGCCCAATACCACGTTCGAGAAACATGTGGCAAGAATTGGCTTGCAGAAATTATCTGAACTCCCATGATCGTAGTCATCAGGGGGAGGTGCAGACATCAGGGGGAGATGTCTACATGTTCGTCTCGAATCGTGAAGGGTGTGTTGTGCTCTTTTTCCCCTTCGACCGAGGTTATTTTTGTCCCACTGGGTTTTTGTTACTCGGCAAGGTTTTTAACGAGGCAACGAGAGAAGCACCGCGTTTGGGCAACACAAGGGGGAGTGTTGAAGGAAAACCTAATTTGTGTTTAGCCCAAACTCTAGGTTACTTGACCTAGTGGGAATAGGATTTAATTAGAAGGATTTAGAATCCTAATCAATGTAGAATTACTTTCCTTGTATGATTGAGATTCTATGCATTGTAATCCTCTATATAAAGAGGCCCCTATTATCAATGAGAATACACAGCAAATTCCTCTAAAATTCAGTTTCTCTACAACAAGGGTGACTTTAACAAAAACACTCGGTTCATAATAAGCATTTTTTTTTCTAGTCTTTATTAATTAAGCCTTATTTGTAGTTGCTATAACGTAGCGGCAACGAAAAACAAAAGGCGATAATTAACATTCCTGGCCGGTTTGGGTTTTTAGTCTTATTTTGGTAATGCAAAAAGCTTTTTTTATTTCAAACTACATAAGAAGACATGGGAGAAATGAAAATGGTACATGAGATTAAGAAATAAGAGAGAAAATAATTTTAACAAGTGATTATATATATATATATATATATACACACACGTATGTATGTATTAAAGTTTATAGCTTTTATTTCAACTCCATATATGTTCCCTTCCCTTCACATCATAACTCCAAATTGCAGGTAAACAATTTACTTTGGGTCCCTTAAACCTTATCAAGATAAAACTCAAATACACGAATTTCAAACCGACTTGATGAAATGAAAAAGTAGGTATAACTACATGAATGTAACATTTAAATTATGTATATTGTGCCTTTCTCAATCTCTTTATCTCCACCATTTTCTTCTTCGTCTTATCTCTTCTAACTAAACCTAGTAAACAAATCAACGTATCGAAAAAAACCGAATACATTATGAACTAAAAGTTAAGAACCACCTTTTACAAGGATATTTGAACAAAATGGTTATTGACTTGAAGAAGTGAAAACAACGATAATAAATGAGGGAAGATAGAATTTAAATTATTTATATGGTGCTTTTCTCAATCTTTTATCTCCATGTCTTTTTTTTTCATCATCCTTATCTCTTCTATCTTCTAATTAAACTATAGTAAACAAATGAACGGAAAGACATAACTATACACGGGCTTCTGTGGGCTACAGCCTACGGCCCACCCCAAATTTTGAAAAAATATAAATATGTAGCTTAATTATAATTTAAAAGATTAAATATTAAAAATTGGCCCATCTCAAATTTCTAAACTTAGCTGATATGTTATTAAACTTAGCCTATATGTTTTCTTATTTTAGTTATATATATATATATATATATATATGTTATTTCTTTGCTTGAAGTATTTGATTTGATTTTATTTTCTATTATGCTTTAAGATGCATAGTCACATAAAAAGTTTTTTTTTGTTTTTTTAGTAAATTAGGTCTGAAAAAGAGCCGGATGAGCAACAATTAAAGATTTTTGCTTCTATTCAAGGGTGTGGGGTACAATTTGAGTAGGTATGCCTTTTGTCTTAAACGTTTGTTATCGAGTTTCTATTAAACGTTATAATGTTGAGTTTTTTAGATCAGTTAGCTATTTGACTTTTTAATATGTATTTAATATATGATGTGGTTTAATTTCAGAAAAGAGCAAAACATATTACTTGTAAAACTTAAGAAAAAGTAATTTAAAAGTATTAGTAACTTTTAAGATTTTTTTTTTTTTTAGCCCACCCTATTCTAGAATCCTAGGTCCGCCATGAACGGTGTGAAATAAACCTAATACACTATGAATGAAAGTTGAGGACCATCTTTTATAAGGATATACTAAGGCTCGAAATGAATATCCTATCGAGTGACTTCAAGGTAAAGTTGAAATGAAGATTAAGAAATCTCAAGTTGTTGCTAATTTATTTTGATTCCGCGTGCTGTGAACATAGTTGAACTTAATTACATATTAATATATAGGAACAAGAAACGAATGAGCTATGGAAGTACATTGATAGCCACTCAAAACTAATCATTCATTAATGGTTGAATTAATCTTAATTAGTTAATTAAGAAGCATCGTTCAAAACAAGTCGGCAGGCATGGCCCTCGTCATTTTATTTAGCTGAAATGCTCGGAGGTTCTTGTTGATTTGGACCAATAAAAGGGCATGATTAGATGCTTGTTGCTTTGTTAGACCACTCCAAGAAGAGCATTTGATTTGAAAATCTATGTCACACTCTTTAACATTTGCTTGAAGTTAAAACAAAGAAAAGAAAGACATTTGAGGAACAACTAGACAAGCATATAAATGTAGCTAGAACTAGAAAGAGATATATATATACTCGGGTAGACTCTAGCTACTTACTAATTAAACAGCCACAGAAATGGAAGCTAGTTGGTAAGTCAAGTGCTATATAGCCTCAATCGATCATTTTCCATATACTAATCATGAGTAGTTGGGTGCCCTATAGCAGCAGCAGCAGCAGTAGAATCAATCTGACTCAATCGATAATGATCACCTTAATGATTTGAATTTGCTTGAAAGTTACTCATCTTCAATGAATTTAATCTGTCAACCCATCTTTGAGAAAAAAGAACAAGAAAAAAGGAGAATATCTTCGCTCAGGTTGCAATCTAATAATCTGAATCATAACTTATAGGCCTTCTTTTAAGAATTATTGCAACAAACCTTTTAAGAAAAAAAAAAAAAAAAAATCTTTGCTCTTGGTTGCCATCTAATAATCCTCATGTCTCATATGCATTGAGGGATTATTGCATAGACTATTCTTGTTTACAGAATATATAAAGATTAAACGGTTTTCATTCGAACTAATTAATATTTAGAATGGATGAAATTCTTACCAATATCCTAAAGCATATCAGATTTTGATAATTGGAAGTATATATGGATTGAATGGTGATCAACATAGAATTGCTCTGTCCCTCCCTCCCTCCTAATTGCTGGATCTCCTACATACAGTAGTCTATTAGTGCTACAATATTCAATCGATCGAGTCATATGTTGCATACTTGCAGCAGTTGCATGGTGTTGGCGTGAAGTAATAAGAATAAGATGACATGCGCATTAGCCCAACGTATTCACTGTTTTTGGGTTGACATGCTTGTAAGCAACTTCGGTTTGTTAATAAATCACCTGACGGCCCAATCTCATAAACACTCTTAGCCCTAAACACCTCTAATTCCTCATCTCCAGACTACACTCCTCGAGAAATACAGTTTCTCCTTAATTATCACCCGAGTACATATATATCTGGTAGAGTCGTAGTCAAGCAATAATGTACTTAGATGTACACTAGCCTTCCTGCACGCGCACTGACTAATAACTAATGTGTTGCGTGTAATTTTCTAAAAATACATACTCATTACCAAAAATTCAGAAGATTTGGAAAAATGTCTTCTCTTCTCTTTTTCTTAAAGCTAAATTAAAAAGGTGATCTCGTTAAAAAAATTTATTTGGATACAAATCAATGAGACAAAACTGTGAGTTATGAAACACTGGTTGAATAGTGGTGGAACGATATCAACGTCCCACGTATCCAATGATTCCAATCCCTCATCCACATAGCACGAACCGGAAAACTTTAATGAATTGTCTGAGACACCGAAAATACCCCCCTTGTTTACTGAAATTTACGTCACAATCCCATTCCTATAAACGCTTCCTCTTCTTCAATTTTTTCTGGAATCCGCTCTCTAAAATCCTCGAGCTTCTGGTAAGTTTTACCCCGTCTTTTCATTCTTTAATCCGTAGGGTTTCACATTTTTGGTACCTTTTTCGATTTCCTCTTCTTTTGATCTAGCTCTTCAATTTGTATTGGTGTTAATTTCTATGATTTTTATTGATTTTTTTTGTTTGTCTGTGATGTTAAGAATTAGGATTGGGTTCTAGAGTTTGGAAATATAGGGTTAGGAATTGATTGGATGATTTTAGGGTTTAGGGGATCGGTTTGCAATCTAAAACTGGAATCATGTATTAGTAGCTAGGTATTGAAAAGCTGCATTCTTTGAACTGTTTGTGTTTGGAATTTGTGAGAAGAAATTTCGGTTAGTGAACTGAGAAATTGGTGTTTGAATTTCAGTTGTGGCCAATTGGATAGGTGAAAATGTCGAATATCGGAACTTCAAAGGGAGTACTGGAGATTGCAAAGTTCGGGCTCTACGTCTCCATCCCCATTGTTCTTATGTACACTTTTGCTAACAACAGTAAGAATATCCAGAGATTCATGGGAAATGTGAGCTCTCTATTTCTGTTATTCATGTTGTTTTAGTTTTGGAAATGTATAGTTGAAGAAGTGGTGAGTAGTAGTTGGTTTTGTGATAGTAGTAAATTCGTAATAGCATGAAAGGTTCATTTGACGCGGGTGTAGCTCTCAGTTCGGAAGTTTGTACTGTCACAGAGATTCGTTAGAATAATGTCGATGCTTTTGTCATGCGGATGAGTATCATCAAGGGGGTTTGGATAGACTTATCATTCAAATTCTGATCTTTTCTTGTGCAGCGTTCTTATGTAGTATATCCACCAGAGGCGCCGAGGCCTCCGTCTCCAGAGGAAATGAGGGAGATGGCACGGGAACTAGCTAGGAAGAACAATTCGCGTTGATGATCTGATGATTCGGTGGGTGTTGTAACTTGTAAGTGTTGCTCTGCGGCAAATACTATGTTTTCATTCAGATTTCAAATAAAAAAAAGTGGTTATGATAAGGGGTACTGAGTGGATCGCCTCTTCAAGTGCAGTGTGGCCTGATGTTGACAATGGATTGGCACCTTTGTTTGTAAAATATGAATCTGATAATGCCCCCATTTTCATTTGAGCTTGCAATGTACTCGATCATGTTCTGATTTAGAAGTTCAAACGCAGCCTGCCAATTCTATGTTAAAGCTTTATCTGTATGTATGAAAGAGTTTGAAGTTTTGATACCTTAAATGCATGTACGGATTAGAAAGTGACCAAATACCTATTTAGCTGTCGTCTTCTCTACAAGTAGCCTTACGTACTTTGGATTTGTTGTGGAGCTAGAAAACACTTTGGAAGTATGCTGTTTGTTTTCTGTGTGCTGGATTTAGCTTGTGTACAGCTTGTATTTGGTTTTCTGATGGATGAAGTTCTGGCTCAACTATTGAACTTCATTTATTAGAAGGATAATAGAAAATTTTATGCATTAGCAAAACATGAGCCCGATTGAGTTGCATTTTCATTCAAAGTACGATTAATTTAGAATTTTCACAACTGGGTAAGCTTGAAACCCTCAGGAAATCATCATCTGACCTATAATTCCATGGGAAATTGAGTACTCTTTCTAGCCTGTCAAATTTTGCTGGAAGATATCGCAGTCTGGAAGATGAAGAGGTGTCAAGTGACTATAGTTACTAATTGAAATAAGTGTGGCTTGCAGTACCAAGTATAGTGCTGAAACTCGATCATCAATTGTTTTTCAACAGTTGCAGACTCGGCCCCTCCGTGCCTGTTGGTTCCTTGTGTTTATCCTGCAAGACATCCCAGATCAACGCTGTCAATTGTGATTGCTTTTACAACAATGTCTTTCTCGGAAACTATCCCTTGGTAAAGTATGTTTCTATTCGAGCCGAAGTCATTTACGTTGCCCATGGCTGCTTGGCCATAGCTCGGGTAACAGGATTTACGATGTAAAAATGAGTGGATTTGGAGAGAGACGTAATGCATGATATCATATCAGAAACACGTACCTGCAAACCATTTCATGGGTAGACATATGGCACAATTCCAACGTTGGATGGAGTCAAAATCTATTCAATATCAAATTCTAGACTAAATTGTCTTTGCGCTTTCTGTAAATAACTGTAAATTTCCCTGCTCCTTCCAGGAAAGAGACAACCATCAAATGCTAAAGAAGTCGGTTAGGTTTGGGGGACACTCTCTCTTTCAGCCTTGATTATTTCACACCGCGTCAGAATTAGTTACGTGCTTAAAATAATGTAGAGCAACCAGTCACAACCACAGAATGATTTCTCTTGGGAAACCTTGACTTAAAAAGTCTTCTCTTCCTAAGCCGCAACAGTATTGGTCATTTGGACTTGGTCTTGATTGCTCAAAAGCAGTCTGCTTCAAAATGGTAACCACTCAACTCAATCCTTTTCTATATCTTTTCAGTTTTTGGAGGTAAAACTAGATTGCTTGTACTGGGTGTTCTTTGTTCTTCTGTTAGTGCTTACTGTTCTGGCTTCTTTTCAATGTTTGGCAAGAAAGAGAAGTAAGTTTCCACTATTACAATCTATCTGTTTTTTTGTTTGCAAGTAAAGTAAAACCCGCCTGAGCTGATCAAATTCATTTTCCGGCTCAGTTGGTCCTCTGAGCTAGGAATGTTGGCAAATCAAAGCTAATTTGACCTCTTCTTAGAAATTTACCAGGCATTTCGGGCATCCTATTATAATTATTCTTTTCTTTTTCTATATTTGTTAAACTTCTTTCTTGTTTGTTGATCGTTTCTGAACTGGTTGAGAACAACAGTTTGCTGTCAACTTCCTTCGGTTTAACAGAACTTTCAATGGTTGCTGGGTGGGAAGTTCTTACTGATATCCATTGTAGGCTTATCCCGAATAAGTTTCAGTCATTGGCAATTAGCATATTGGTTGGTGTTTTGTTTTTCTTCTTTGTGCCCAACAGACACACACACACACACACACACACACATATGAATGGGTGTATGCTGTATGGGTAAGGGTGAGCTAATATCTTGAACTATTAACTTGCTCTAGATTTTGCGTTTTTCGTTGTTGTTGATAACACATTCAACTGGACTGAAACTAATCCGTACTGAATCCATTTCTTTCTCTGATTGGAGCTGGTCTAATGCTAACCATCAATCTCATAAACTACACAAGCCTTAGGACAGGCAGGTTTCTAGTTCATTGCTTTGAGGTCAATAAGACTATAATTTTCACTATTGTGGATTTGGAAATTCACTTTTCTGCTCTGAAGAGAGTTGAGAAGGTGTCCAAAACAATCATGATTGTATACGGAGGAGCCTGGAAGGTCCAACTTCATGACTTTGACTGTCACTAGCAACTTGCTTCTCTCTGTTTGAGAGGGAAGATACAAAAGGCTAGTCAATTAGTAAGGTAGTTTCTAATGTGGGTAGGTTGAGTTTGTAGAATTGAAAACTCTGGTTACCCAAACAATTTAGGTGCTTCCTCCCCCAACATTTTTGGGGTGTGCTGTTTGGTCATGGCCTTTGACGCACTTGGATTCTCCACCAGGGTAATCTTAGAGCATTACCCTTCTGGAAGCAGTTAAAGAGATGGGCAGAGATAAGATTGTATGGTTGGAAGATGGTTTTCCTCTCACGGGGCTGTCAATTGACTTTGATTCAAGCTGTATGGAGAGT
Organism: Rosa lucieae; assembly: GCA_024704745.1. Lineage (NCBI taxonomy): Eukaryota > Viridiplantae > Streptophyta > Magnoliopsida > Rosales > Rosaceae > Rosa > Rosa lucieae. The sequence goes on along the minus strand of CM045495.1, from coordinate 3,508,704 downwards.
CTACCAACCTACTGGTCTTTGTTTAAGATCCAAAAAGGGGTGATGACTAAATTGGATTTTATTACCTTGAACTGTGACTTTCTTTAAGTTTATTATTGATCAGAATATATTTTTTCAAAGCGGTAAAACTGATGCTTGGTTTTCTTTTTTTCTCACAGGTAGATGCTAAATGATCTGTAGGAGATCAATCAAATAAGGCAAGAATTTGAAGTAGGGAATAGGCTTTACTGGCTATAGTTTAGATTTTATAGGCAGTGGTGGAGTCCTCCTTCTCTTCTAATAGAGGATTGGCATAGACTACCATAATGGCTTTGGAGCTTATACCTATTGGGACTATCCTGGCTGTGTTAACTAACCAGGTCATTAAAACAGCTCAAGCTGCAAAGGATGTTTTTGATAAAGAGAGTTTCAAAGTCCTCTCAAAGCACTTGTTTGACATTGAACTGGTCTTAAAGGAATTACAGCGTCAAGAACTAAATGATTCTCAAGCTGCAAGGCTTGCTGTGGAGTTCCTAGAAAGAGATGTGAAAAAGGCCAGTAATCTTGTTGAGAAGTACAAAAACCGAGCTCGATTCTACTCGATTGTCAGGTGCCGACACATTGTCAAGGAGGTACAAGAAGTTACAAGAGACATTGGAAAGTCTTTGGCTGCTCTATCTGTAGCAAATACTGAAGTGTTATCAGGGATATCTGATCAGGTGAATAAGCTACAGAACGAGATGCAAAGGGTAGAATTTGAGGCTTCGCAGTCTCAGATTCAAATTTTTGACAGGTTAAATCGGGGTCTTCAAGACCAGATCCATGACCAGGGTTTTGCAAATGACATGCTCGAAGAAATAGCAATGGAAGTTGGGGTGCCTTTAGAGCCCTCAAAGATAAGCAAAGAGCTTGCAGATATCAGAAAGGAGAAAGAAGAAGCTGCTGACAGGAAAGAAAGAGCTGAAGCTTTTTTCTTGGGACAGGTTATTGAGCTGCTTTCTCGAGCTGATGCTGCAAGGGATTACGAAGAAGTCAAGAAGACATACAACCAACGTGTTCAGGCCATAGAGAGATATGACACAAGTGAAGAATATATTCCACCACTTAAAGCTTTTATTTGCTGTTTGAAAGGAACTGTGATGGTGGAACCGGTCAGCCTTTGCACTGGTACTACATGCGAGAGAGCTGCCATCATAGCTTGGTTTGAGAGTGGGGAGAGAACCGACCCAGAAACTAGAGAGGTGCTTATAGAAACTTCCTGGAGGTCTAACCTTCCATTAAGACAATCAATAGAAGAGTGGAGAGAACTTAATTACTGCCTCAAGATCAGGTCTTCCAAGGCAAAATTGGAGTCCGGTGTTGAGACGTTGATGTTAGAGGCCTTAAACCAAATGCAAGATCTTATGGGAGAGAATTCTATTAACAAGGACTGGATGGCTATTGAAGGGCTCACTGATATTATAATCTCTATCCTTGGGACCTCTCACAACAGAGATGTGAAGCACAAGATTTTGATCACCTTAAAGGATATTGTAGAAGGCCATGCCAGAAATAAGGTAAATTAAACACCTTTGACTCTTTGATGCAGCTTTGATTATTTAATAATATGAAAACTGACCACTAGAAAGTACTTCCTTTTAATTCTATCTTCCATGTCTTGAGTTTGTTGAGTACACATGCATTCTATTGTTACAAAGCTACACAGATTTATCTTTCTCCGTTGTATTTTAATTATGCTGACCTTATGTGATAGCCGGATAGTGATTCTCCTCCAATAATTAGTAGAACCATTTTCAATGTGAAGTTGCTAGGTGATAGTGCTTTTTTTTTTGTCAGTATTACACATTATATTTAGGCCAAACATGTACACCAGAAAGAGAAAGAAATTGAAACCACCAGAATTCTATGCTTGATTTGAATTTGAGGGAGTTAGGAACTCTTCTTTTGGAAGTCCTTGTAGAATTTCATGTGTATAACTCTTTTGATAAAGATTTCATCATGGAACAAGATGCTGAAGTATTCAACTTTCCTGTTTACCTAACTAAAGATTGTGAAAATCATACATATGATTTGCTCTGGAGTGATAAATTCATCTTTGAACAAATATTATTAGGAAGAAGTGGTTGAGTCCCCAGGTTGGGATCGCATCATTGGCTGCTTAGGGCGGGACTCAAGCATCTCAAAGGCTGCAATCAAATTACTTTATGAATTGCTGCAAGACAGATCTGGTTGGAATGTGTCTGTATGTAAGAAACTCTCTCAACAACGCAGCACAATTATTTTCCTTGTTACCCTCTTAAAGGGTACTGTGAAGGAGTCAGCTGAGATTGCAGAAATAATCTTGATGAAGCTTTTCGACATAGATGAGGAGAACATTTCTCGTGCAGCTAAATCTGGCTGGTATAAGCCACTTATTGATCGTATAGTTCAAGGTAACAGGATTCATTTCCTTAGATGACCTCTATTACATTTATTTTTTCTAGTTCTACTCGTGCATTCACATAAATTAAGTAAGAGAGATGTCAGTAGTTCACAAATACCTTTACTAAATTAATCTTACCTGAAACAATAATTGAATTCAAGGCAAAAAAAAGAGAAGGATATTGAGAGAATCTTCTGGCATTTGCTTTAGCTGCAGAGGTTCATCTCATGTTTATGTTGCTGATACTAAAAGGAAAAAGGTTTTAAGTTTCAAACCATACCGAAGTAAGACTAGTATGGGGAGCACTATTTGAATCTGAAGATAATTGATTGAAGAGCTTGTTTATAAAACCTATTGAGGCACTGTGTATTGATTCCTTTCATCATATTCAGATATGCTAGTAGCCTATCCCTTATCTGTAGTTTATAGCCAAATGTTTTAACAATTTGTCTAATTCTTAGTTCTTAAAAATAGATGTCTCTTCTCCTCTTCACATATTAAATATATAATGGCTGGTTGACTATAATCCTTTATCAAAAGTTGAGTGATGCAGTTTAGCATTCTATAAATTTTCAGGGCCAGAAAATTCAAGGATAGCAATGGTCAGAATACTTGTTAACATGGAATTGGTCAACTCCAATTTGAAGCTCCTCGGTGAGGAGGGAGTCATACCTCCTTTGCTTGAAATGTTATCTGGAAGTATTGAGTCTAAACAATCGTCTTTATCTGCTTTGGTTCAATTGTCAAGTTGCCGTGCCAACAAAGAGCTGATTGCTGCTTCTGGTGGAGTTAATCTCGTTCTGAAACTAATTTTCTCTAATGTGCGCTCAATTATTGTTACTAAATGCTATGAAATGCTGGAGAAGTTCACTTCTGATGATGATGGAGCTAAATTCTTTGTTGATGAAAATGGTTCTCAACTTGACATGGAACCGATTGTCACCAATTTGATTGAATTACAACAGAATCCCAACTTGTCTTGCAATGTCCGAAGGCCTGCCTTGCAGACACTTCATGGAATCTGCAAGTTTGATGCTAGGTTGGTTAAAAAAGCGGTTCTCACTGCCAATGCTGTATTTCTGGTCCTTCCTCTTCTTGATAATACTGAATCAGCGATTCGGGAGATTGCGATAAATTTACTTTTCCTCTTCTCCCATCATGAGCCTGAGGGAGTAGTAGAATACCTTCTTAAGCCAAGAAGGCTGGAGGCTTTAGTGGGGTTTCTCGAGAGTGATGATAAGGGTGATGTACAGATGGCTGCTGCTGGCTTATTGGCTAACCTCCCAATATCAGAACGATCACTAACTATGAAGTTAATTGAATTGGGTGGCCATACTGCAATCATAAACATTTTGAGAACAGGGAACATGAAAGCAAAAGAAAATGCTCTAAGTGCTCTATTCAGGTTTACAGATCCCACAAATCTGGAGTCGCAGCGCATGTTGGTTGAAGAAGGAGCATACCCTTTGCTTGTGAACTTTCTCAAGTCTAGCTCAGTGACTGCAAAGGCAAGAGCTGCAGCTCTAATTGGTAATCTTTCAACTAGCAGTCAGAATCTCACTGTTGCATCCAAACCATCCGGTTGTTGGTGTTTCAAGGCATCCCGTGGTCCTGTATGCCCGGTGCATGGCGGTATATGCAGTGTGACTTCAACATTTTGTCTCTTGGAAGCCAAGGCTTTGCCTGACTTGGTAAGACTCTTATCTGGTGAGGTTTATGAAACTTCCATCGAAGCAATTCAAACTCTTTCCACACTGGTTGCTGAATCCTCTCCTCAAAGAGGAGCCAATGTCTTGCGTGAGGCTGATGCCATAAATCCTATACTAGAGACTTTGGATTGGGGAACAGACTCGCTTAAAGAAGAGGCATTGGGTCTTCTGGAAAAGGTCTTTATGTCAAAGGAAATGGTTGAAACGTATGGATCAACTGCTAGACTGCGCCTTGCTAGTCTAACCAGTCGGAATATTCATGAGGATGGCCGTCATAGGAGGAAGGCGGCCAGGGTCATGTCACTCCTTGAACGTTATTCGAAATCATCCACATCTATCGTTCCTGGTCTGTATGCCTAAATTTATTGGTTATTGTTTCAAAAAAGTAATTTACATTGTCATTACAACGTTTGAGTTCGAGAGTTTAACTGTCACCTGTATATAGCGAACCTGTCTTGATTTTTTCTATAATGAGGGAATTTATGGAGGGAGTTTTAGAGGATTAATATGCAGACATCTAAGTTAGGAATAGTAAGTTTAAGTAGAGTACTGCTCATATAATTGATGAATAGTTTTCGAGGGCTTGTAGTAAATGAATATGATGGTTAAAAATAAATGCACAGTTTTAAATTATTATAATTTTAGATTCTAAATGTTTTATATGGATCTCTCAGAGTCCCTTATACTTATTGCATATTATTAGTCTCTACAACATTTGTCCTCTTGTTAAAGGTAACGTCCCAAGAACTAAGAACATGCCTTCATATGCTACCGTCAAGTTCTCTCAAGAGACTAAGCTACAAGTCCTTAATGGATCTTCAATGGCGGTCCATGCCTAAAAATTGAACTAATAATTTGTCTTTAATCTCAACCGTTAATTAATATTTAATCTAATGAATGAGATTTAGAGGATAATTTTAACTATAAAGTAGGTGACTACAGATCCACCCCATTAATCAATAGAACTTATTTGCTTACTATTATGAAATTTTCCCAATAGCTTCAATATTTCACTCTTGTTACATTTTGTGGCACTATCTATTGAATCTCTATGGATCTCGTGACTTTATCTTCTAATGTTCCCTTACCATCATTTTTGGAGTCGCCAACGTCTCTTCTCTCTTGATCTCTCTAAATGTCACAAATTTCTGTACGTGGCACGATAACCTTGTGAAGCAACATCAAGCATCCTTGTGCGACACTGTCCATCAGATCTCTCTGGATCTCGTGACTTTTGCGGAGTTACCTTCTAGCGCTCTCGTGCTGTCACTTTTGGAGTTACCGATGTCTTCTCTCTTAATCTCTCTAAACATCGCACATTTATGTATGTGACACGATAACCTGTGAAGCAACATCAAACCTCCTCTTATGTGGTAACAAACCATCATAGAAACCTTCGATCATCATCGACTTATTCAAGAGCCATGAAATCCATTATTGAGTAATCGACTCAAAGGGCTAGTCAGTACATCCGTCTCTCTAACACACTGCCTAATGGATATTTTAGGAAGGTTCAATTCTTCCAGAAGAGCCCTAAGAACCTTAAGTCGTAAGGAAGTTGCAATCAACTACTACAATCGTTATAGATATCCGGAAAGGCCGGTTCATATCGCATTGAGTAGTAAATCTCGAACAAATCATGTGGAGATACAAGGTGAACGTGAATGTGCTTATTTGAGAGAATGAATATTATATAAACAGAGATGAAACTTTTTGACCTAGCTAGATGATACCATGCATGAACAACCAAAGAAGAAATCTTAAATTGGATCAAGCTAGGCTTGTTTTTCCTCTTGGTTCCATCACTGACTTATTAGTCTCACAGTCCAGTCTCGATCATATACAATTGGTACGTGCCTATATTGGATTGAGGTCGAGAGGAAGACAATGTTAGGAAAAGGGCATCGTGTTTCGAGCTCTCAATGGCTTCTAAGGATATACTCTTCAAACCCTAGCAATAATACACGTTTACAAGTTGCTCAAAAGACAAATATGATCTTCTCCACAAATATGATTTTCTCCCTTTAGACCGCCAACTTGTAAAAGAACAATAAAACCATTTTGCAAGTTCAAATTGAAACTCTCAAACGTATTATCTTTTTAATTCTTAAACTTAATGGTATTATTATATTATGAAATTTGGTGTTATAATGCAATAAAAGAGGTATATACTTAATACGAGCATGGTCCAACAACTCTTGTATAATTGCTAATTAATTGGTTAAAAATGGAGTACCGGAACAACACACTAGAAGGCTCATTTCTGTTCCCTCCTTTACTGATCGATTCAGTGAACTCCAAGCAATATTTAAGCCTCTCGGTGCTAGCTAATTAATTGGTTAAAAATGGAGTACCGGAACAACTCCAGAAGGCTCATATCTGTTCCCTCCTTTACTGATTCAGTGAACTCCAAGCAATATTTTCTTGTCAAGGCACTACTAGAAAACAGGCCAGAGGGCACCGACCTGGGCACACCGATTTGGGTTGGTGCTCTTACATAATAGTATGACACGGTCGAGAGTAAACGGTGTATTGCTCTGGAGGTGTCACTGAACTTCAGTGCTCATATGCTGTATTTCAATATAATACTTTAGTTTTTGATACAATTTTGATATAATAATCGATAACTTGCATGTGTGGCACACATTCTGTTGCTAGTATTTACCATTCTGATCCCAACGTCAGTTAAAAGGACTGAATATGACGTGGGGTGAGTGAGGCCCAGTTTGGGACTGCTTTTGAGCTCAAAAGTGCTTTTACAATTTGGTAGGGGTGTTTGGTAAAGTAGCAGAAATTGCTTTTGGGGTGGAAGCGCTTCCGGTGGCAGCGAAAAATGAGAAGCAGCACTGAGGTTGCTTTTCATTTCTGCTTCTGCGGAAACCATCTTGAGGAAGCGGTACAATTAAATGATTTGTCTGTAACTACCAACCTGCCCTCTTCTTTATCTTCTCTCTCTGTTGTCCCTCTTCCTCTCTCTCCTAGCCTATCAACTCCAACCTCTTTTCCATCTTATCGGTTAGAAGTATTACCATGTATGTGTTGATCTGCAGGTTTTTCTTTCTCAATCAATATATTGAAGTAATACTTTGTTTGAATTTCTAGGTACCAGTCTCTTTCCTTCTTTACATACTTCTATCAATTTAAGCAATTTGCAAATTAATTGATCCTCTCTCTATACAATCTGCAAATTCATCCCATCTCTCCACTCCATTCACCCAAAGAACTGAGGAACCATTAATCAAATTCACAGCAAATTCAGGATGCCCGGTAATAAATAGAGCCAAATCCTTTAATGGGCAAAGATTTTGGCCATTTTCCACCGTACAATTCCAATGGTTACCTGTTCTTGGTAGCTCATGAATTGAAATGGGTGCTGGTGAATGATTATAAATGGGTCCTGAGCATGGATATTGGCCAGAAAGAGATGGGAGGAAAGAAAACTCTTCATTAATGTTCATTATCATTTTAAACAAATATAAAACAAATTTAGTCCAATTACATTATATTTTCATGACACCGTAATGCTAAAATTAAGATATACTCGAAATGTAATTTTTCTTTGTTTTTTTTTTTTTTTTTTTTTGGTTACAAACGGGACCTAAAAGGCCCAAACAAAAGCAAAAAAAGAAACTAAGAACTGGAACAAAAACCAATCCTCCTCGCTCTAGTTACATCAGACAAATCATCCAAGAAAGTTTGGGCAGAAATACATTTTTTGACCCAAAAAAAAAAAAAGAATAGGAAGAAATACTTCGTAAAGAATAGAAATTGAGGGTAGTTTAATTTGAGTTGAGATTACACAAGACTGATATAAATATATTTTCAGCATTTTAAGCATTCATGTCCACTTTGGTGATTATACACAACCACAACTTTTTTTTACTAATAATTTACCAAACACCTAAAACAGCTTTTCATCCTCACAACACTTTTGAAAAAAAAATTACCAAACACTTAACTGATTTTGCCCACAGCGGAAGCAAAAGCAATTCTGCCCACAGTAGAAGCAAAAGCAATTCTGCCTACAGCACAGCAATGCCAAACTAAGCCTGAGTCTGTAGAAAAGAGCTTTCAAAACTCAAATAATTCCTTGGCCTTTCCCTCCCTCATCGTCTCCATTTCTTCTTCTATCTGAAATGATCTACGAATGCCGAATCCGCTATCACCTTAGATATGGTTGTGACACCGCCTACACCAATGGCTCGAGGGTGAAAATACAAGGACAGAATATGATTTTCTGGAAAACGAGGATTGCAGTGCACTGATCAATCCTTACTGGGCAGCAGAAACCAAAATAACAAACTAAACACCAGATTTTGGTTACGCAGTGAAAACCTCAAGTATGAGATTAAAAACACTGCGGGGCTCTTACTTTTGAGAGCCCAAAATAAAGATCATCATATTGAAAAGGATATGTTCTTTTACAAACTTTGAATAGCACTAGCTCAGCTATAAGATTCACACCAAATCTAATACAAAGTTTGTCTTCCTTCTAGAACTCCTTCACTTGAACGATCTTCAAATCTTGTTCTTCTTTCTTCATAGTCTCTCTACTGATCTCGAGAGGGTATTATCATATGAAACTATGATCACAAACACTTATACATGGATCAAGTGTTTTGACTCTTTGTGAGGACTCAATCTCCAGCAAACGTGCAAGACTCTACCAAATATTCTTGCGTCCCTGGGTGCTCTCCCTTTGCCGTATGTTTTTCCTTCTTATCAGGGTTAGCTAACGTGTTCACCAAAACAACCAAAAACAGCTAATTACCCTAATCCACCTTCTACAAGGAAAAACAAATCTTTTTGTGTTAATAACAAATATATATAATTAAGGACACCAAATCCTAAAATATTAGGGAAATTAATAATCCAATATGGCACACAGAAAAATATCTTTAAATAACCAAAAGATATTAAACCCATTAATCTCAATGATACTTTCCCGTTTTGTATGGAATGTCGACACACAAAACTTGTACCTACAATCTCCCCCTTTGGCATTCCTATACAAAACATAAAGTAGGACAAACTCTCCCCCTCAACAAGTACAGGAGGAGCATCGCAACTCACAACTCTTCATCCATTCATTCCTGAAACATTTCTCACACATTGGTTAAATGCATAAGATAGAATAATGTTATCATAGTCAAACATTTCTCACACATCTACACATCTAATTTCTCCCCCTTTTTGAATAGGAATGTCAAAGGTAACTTACGTAGCGGAAGCAATGTAAAAGGAGGATCACAAATAGATGGTGCATAGTAGACAGTAGCCAAAGTCGAATCAATCAGAGGAAGATAGTCCAAGTATTAATACTCCCCCTAAGTGTGATCATGTTATGAAAGATGCAAGAATGAAATGCAAACACACAATGAGTGGGTTTGTATCCAAATGCTAAGAACAGATTGAATTCGCATAGCTTTTCCAACAAGAGCAATACCATTTAACCATAAACAAGAGTGCAACAAAATAAGTTCACACGAGTGAATTGATTCCGACAATCACAAGGTAAGATAGAGAGTGATCAAGTATTCTATACCTCTTGTTATGAAGAGTGAACATATCTCAAGATGGGGTGTGTAATATTTGTGGAAACCTGAAAAGCAAGGCTCACATACGAAACACATTTAAGCACATAAACTTTATTCCCCCTTATAACACCGTGTGGGCATGATTTTGAATTTTTCTTTTGGCCTTTCACACAAAGTAACATTTTTGCTCAAGAAGACTACGACCCTTGTAACGAGTATTATGCTAGCAGCTCCTAAGTCAGATGACTTTAGGGTACTAGATGTAACAAGGACATCCCAAAGAGCACATCTACTCAAGTCAATAGTTTCACAATCCACCGAGGTGACCAAACCATTCCCGTTTCTTCCCAATCCTCATATCGTTCGTCACGACCGAGGCCTGTTTACTTTGGGAATAGCCTGGCCATGCTCCATTAACCAACTACATTTTTTTTTTTTAATATCAAGGAGCAACCAACAAGAGTAATTTCATACATGAGCAATGAGAACAAGCTAACCATCAATTAAGACTTACCACCACTTAAAGTATGTGTGCATGTGAGGTTTCAAGATTGTAGAGAATATGTTGTTCAAGCTCACAATTACAGAATGACGTAAGTACAAGTTCAAAACGTGCTAGGCACCTTATTGCACACACATTTAAAGAAAAGAGTATGGCCCTTGTCAATCTAAGTTCAAAATAATCTGTTAGACACTCGGGGATACAAACCACTATTTTTCAATTCTAAATTTCCAGAAACTGAACCTAACAATGCATAAACGTAAAGAAAATGCACCTATACTATCATGAAGACATACACCATGAATGCATGCAAAATGAATCAAGCGAAGTGAGAGTATCAATACTTAGAGCATCCACCAACGGTGCTTCTAAGTGATTCAAATTGAGTTATGTCTAAAGGCCTAGTAAACGAATTAGCCAATTTGTGATCAGTAGGAACAAAAGCACGCTCAAGCATAGTATCAAGATTATCCATATGAGTAGAAAAACGATTATTTGAACCTTTTTTAATCCAGATTTGCTTCTGCTTCTTTTTTGTTTCTAGATCCAGGGGAATTGAAGCCAGCTTTGCAATCTTGGCGATCAGATTCATACCCTCTTTCAACTCAGCTTGCAACGAGGCAGGTGAGTTAATTCTCAACGTTTTCCTCTGATTTTGAGTAGCCCTGCGAAGCATATTGCACCTAGGACGAATGTGTCCTAATTTTCCACAGTAATGACAAGTAGGAACAAAGTTTTCGGAGTTGTGAATATACCTGGGCTGACACACAGAGGTGTGACTGTCAGAACTTACCTGAGAAACTTTTTGATAGGTTTGAAGGTCCAATTTACGTTTTAGTCTTTTGGGCAATTTGGGACCAGAATCGATGTCATCTGATGCATGTGATTGACTCAACAAATTTTCACCTTTTACAAAGGTCAAATGCTTGCACGACTCACCTTCAAACCCTAACCCTTCTTTGTTGCCGTGAGTTTTACCAAATCCTATCATCTTGGAGACCTTTTCAGACCCTATGGAGAACTTGTTGAAGCTTTCCTTGACTTTAAGCAACTCATCCTGCAATTTCTCATTTTCAAGGGTTAGTGAAACATTTAAAGTCGATTGAGCCTTGACTTCAACCTTCAAAACTTTAATTTTATTAATGAGATCACCATGTTCCTTGTCCCCAACTTCAGACTTAACCTCATCCTGCAAAACTTTTATCTTATCAACAAGGTTAGTACGCTCAACATTCCATTCTTTTAGAGAAGTTTCAAATTGTAGCTCAATTTTCTCTTTTTCTTCTCTTAAAGAATCAACTTCTTTTTCAAGTGTATAATTTTTTCGAAGAACAATTTTCGAAGCATGATATAATTGCTTACAGTTGACATTTATTTCTTTATCAAGGGTATCATCTTCTAAGTCAGAATCATCAGAAACATCAATATTAAGAGAGGAAGTAAGAGCAAGATTTACCTCTTCACCATCTGACTGAGAGCCTTCATCACTATTACTCCAAGTAGATTTTAGAGCCTTGTTTCCACGCAAATTATACCTTTTATTGCCACAATCGGCAGCAAGGTGACCAATTCCACCACACTCAAAGCATTTAGGTTTGTTAGGCAAAATTTTTGAAGAGTTTCCAAATGATTTTTTATTTTTCAGAAAATTTATGAACTCTTTTGTCAACAACGATAAATCCACATAATCATCAACATCTTTCTTTTTAACAGAAGAGAAAGCAATATTTTTTACCTTTTTCTCGGGCTTGATCCTCATCTCAAAGGTTTTGAGATTACCTATAAGTTCGTCAAGAGCATAGGTGTCCAGGTCTTGAGTCTCCTCTATTGCAATTTGCTTGGCTTGAAATTTTGAAGGAAGAGCTCTGAGAAATTTCTTGACTATTCGATACTCCTCAAATGGATCATCAAGGCTACAGCATTGGTTTGTCACGTTGAGAAGTCGAGCATGAAAATCATCAATTGATTCATCTTCCCCCATGGTCATGTTCTCAAATTCCAATACGAGTCTTTGAAGCTTCTGACCTCTAACCTTCTTGTTTCCCTCATAAGTAACCTGAAGTAGATCCCAAGCTTGTTTGGCTGTGTCACAGTGGCTAATTCTCATCCTCTCTTTCTTGGACAAAGCTGTGAATAGTGAATTCCTTGCCTTAAAGTCACAAGTTCTATCACGAACTTCTTCTTCTGTCCATTCCTTCCTAGGTTTGAGAACCCTTGCAGAGGACGCTTCTACTTTCTTTGATTCTTCGGCCTTGGTTGGGTGTTCCCATCCATTCTCAACTATATTCCACATGTTTTCATCTTGAGAGTAGAGAAAAGCCCTCATCATAATCTTCCATTGTGAAAAGTCTTCACCATCAAACAAAGGCGGGCAATTTATAGAACTAGAGGCTCTGTTATATTCACGTTCCATCCTTGACCACGGATCAACTAAAAAAGCTTTAGAACCTGCTCTGATGCCAAGTGAAAATACAAGGACAGAATATGATTTTCTGGAAAACGAGGATTGCAGTGCACTGATCAATCCTTACTGGGCAGCAGAAACCAAAATAACAAACTAAACACCAGATTTTGGTTACGCAGTGAAAACCTTAAGTATGAGATTAAAAACACTGCGGGGCTCTTACTCTTGAGAGCCCAAAATAATGATCATCATATTGAAAATGATATGTTCTTTTACAAACTTTGAATAGCACTAGCTTGGTTATAAGATTCACACAAAATCTAATACAAAGTTTGTCTTCCTTCTAGAACTCCTTCACTTGAACAATCTTCAAATCTTGTTCTTCTTTCTTCACAGTCTCTCTACTGATCTCGAGAGGGTATTATCATATGAAACTATGATCACAAACACTTATACATGGATCAAGTGTTTTGACTCTTTGTGAGGACTCAATCTCCAGCGAACGTGCAAGACTCTACCAAATATTCTTGCGTCCCTAGGTGCTCTCCCTTTGCCGTCTGTTTTTCCTTCTTATCAGGGTTAGCTAACGTGTTCACCAAAACAACCAAAAACAGCTAATTACCCTAATCCACCTTCTACAAGGAAAAACAAATCTTTTTGTGTTAATAACAAATATATATAATTAAAGACACCAAATCCTAAAATATTAGAGAAATTAATAATCCAATATGGCACACAGAAAAATATCTTTAAATAACCAAAAGATATTAAACCCATTAATCTCAATGATACTTTCCCGTTTTGTATGGAATGCCAACACACAAAACTTGTACCTACAAAGGGTGAGCCGATCTACAAAACCCATATGGTCGTGCCACTATCCATCACTGTCACCAAAGTTCATCACACTCGCCGATCCGGACCCACATGGGTGTGTGCTCCGAAGTTCATTGTCTCGTTGGTAATGGAGTAAGACTGGTTATGTGTATGTTTTCTCCATGCCCCTTAACAAATTTCTCTGTTTTATGCAAATTTCTTCGTTTGACCCATATGGGGCGATTTTGCAGATATAGAGTAAAATAACAACCAAGGTACGTAGTACAATCATTGTTTTTCCAGTGGCTATTTTTAATCAGCATTCACATTTTCTAGTGTGATGCATAAAGGTAAACATAATCTAGCAAAGCAATTGATCAACGATCCAGCAATTTATAACACTTGTATTCAGCGTTGATGCATCAAATCTACACGTCGAGGATTTTTCTGAATCCATAAAATAGAGTCAACTGTGCAAGTTGAGTTCAATGTTTTTGCAATGCAGGAAACACAGTTTGGAGCCACTGCATCAAAAGGTTATGACTCATATTTGAAGAGGTATGCTGCCAAAAATTTATATATTTGGTTTTTCATGTTTTCAACATCTAAGTTTCATCCAAGTGTGCGAGCTGAGTTTAAGAACATGGGGTGTTAGAGGTTCCAACAATAGGAGCCAATTTGAAGTCGCTAAATTCTCAATCGCTAGGTGTCATGAATATAAGACTCATAGCTAGAAAGAATTGTCAAATCTTCATTAGTAGTGTGAATGCGGTAGTATATATGCTATGTCGTCGATCGATCCCTTCAATGCTACTCAACCGTTTAATGTTGACAACTTGCACTACTACAATTCTCCCCAAAGCACACTGATTTCAATTAGTCCCTATTGGGACAAAGCACACTGAAAAGAGTGGCTAATGGCATTAGCCACTATGCAGCAACTAATGGGATATCAGTCCCCTCTATTGCAGGTGCTAATGGGACTAAGCACACTGTTAATTTATCAGTGTGATGCCTTCAACCAAAGCTAAATTGCATCAAAATCAGTGTTCAATTCCCCCTATCTGCTTATATCAGTGTGAATAAAACACATACTGATATCAGTGTGTATCAAAGGTTACTGATATCAGTTTGAAACAACTACTTACTGATATCAGTGTTAACCAAATGTTACTGATATCAGTGTAAAATAAATACATACTGATGTTCAGAATGAATGTAGAACCAACCAACTAAATTCTTCATTTCCAATACATACTAATATCAGTGGCTTTCTTCATTTCAAGTACGTACTGATATCAGTACCAATTTGTTTATGACGTCAAGAGTGAAATGGTTCCCAGCTACCATCAATTATACATTAGAGGATTCACATTTATATACAAGAAATGAAAAGGCATAGAACTGATTATGAACTCAAATCATCAACACAAACATATTTAAATAGTTTGATATTTATATATTAGAGGATTCACAGCTGTATTACACCTTACACATCATCGTTTGCCAAGGATGTCAAGTTTCTTGATACAAAATACACTTGGAATCCTCATTTTACACCACGTACTAGATGCACTACTGCATAACTACTTTGCAAACTGTTGAAGTCAATGCTGTATCATACCTACCCTAACCTTTCTACAACAGCATTCCAGCATAGTTACAAAAAACCAGATTATCACTTATGCATCCCAACAGTCAGCATTTACACAGCACAAAAACATACCAAAATGCATACTGAGCTCGTACCTCTATCTTCACTTGTTTGGCTTGCCTTGTGGCATGCTCAGGAGCGCGCCTTCGTCACTATCCATTTCAACAACCTCATACTCTTCATCTCTTGATATTTCAGATGGACTACATGCAGCAGTTCCAATATCAACATTGTTCAACCATGTTTGTAACTCAGCAATTGGACTTCCATCCTCTACCTTGTCTTTGCCCTTGTAGTTTTTAAACTCAGTCATGAACTCTATCATCCGACGCTTGATGGCCACAATCTCCAATTCCATTTGATTCCTTTGCCTGTTTATTGCCTCTGCCTGTTCCTTCCTCAAGTTCTCAACAAGGTTTGAAGCCTCCAAACTCCACCTATGTTCCCTTTCTGTTGCTTCTAGCCTAAGGCTAATAACTTCTTGTTGTGCAAGATTCACAGCCTTTACTTGAAGCTCGTATGCAGCTCTTATTTCTTTAACTTCCCTAGATACTGGCCTCTCTTCAGTCACAATACCAGGCACATCTGACCAATTGATTCCCGCTCCAAAGCCTCTGACTTTATTCCTCTTTTCAGGACCAAGAACCTCACAATACACCTTATGACGAACTACATCAGTGACCTCTTCATTTTTGTTCTCATACTCCTTCAGTTTTTCCTTGAAATCATCCTACATTTACAAACCATCTGCATTCAATATGTAGCCAACAGATTGTTGTGTATGGAAATATTTCATGGACACATGTTTTATACAGAATAAACTTACAATGATTTGGCCAGACTTACTATCAATCGGTTCTCCATCCGGTCGCGTATGCGTAAGGGTGAAAAAGCTAAGACGGTCAAGTTCATGACCATATACTTGCTCCTTCAATTTTAATAGTTTAGCTCAGGGTTAGAGAAGGATATACAAAGAATTTATATTGACTTGTTAATGTAAAGAAGTCACACAATAATACAAACTAGAGTAATCAAAATATCTATCTGTTAACTAAAACTGCATAGGCTAACCTAAAGTACATGTCACCACCACACTATTTAAACTCGTATATTACAACTTCATGTCTCAAACTATAAAATATGTAGTTGCAAATAAACGTAAAAAAATGACCAATATGGCACTTCAGATTCTAAGACCTAATCAGGTGAAACCATAACATTGAACTGTAATATTTTTATGTTGATTAATCCTTAATCCATATCTGGGATCAAGTTCTAGACCAAAGAACAAATACATTGAATGCATGAGAAATGGTTTGTTACTTGATAAGAGTCTATCTTTAAATGCACAAGCAACATTTTGAAATTTTACCCCTTTAAATTTATCAATAACCAAATAATGAGCATTTTGGCTAACATCGTAACCAAGAATTTTGCACTTGATAATGGTCAAGATAGAGAAACTTTCCTATACACATATCTTACTACTTTATTCATAAAGTGATTCAAATTTCCAGTTATTCATAACCGTGCTAATCCTTTGTTAGTAGGTCGCTATAAACCCCCAGATGATAAGAAGGTAGTCATAGAACCAATTATTTGAAAAATCCCATCAATTTAAAGACTAATTCCTAGCTGCTAGTATCATTATTTGTATATGCAGAACCCTTTTCTCATGCAACCTTTTAGCTAAGATAATACTGATTTAAACACAAGCAAAGCTTTAAAACATACTTTGAATGCAACTTATAGAACAAACCCACCAACAGCCCAATGCGCAAAACCAAAGGAGTACACGCAAAGTATTGAAAACCAATAGTTAGCTTTAATCATTCTTGCACAATACTCACATATTCAAATCTGACTTGAGCAAAGCTCTTTGATCCACATGTGTGACTAACTTGACACTCTCGCCTGTTCCGTTTTGCTTTGACCGACCGTTCCTATGTCATGCAATTGAATAACAAATTATCAATAATTAGTTCATTGATTTGTTCAAGTATCAAGTTTTAAACAGTTTAAATTTTATAAGGAACATCATCTATCATATTTTATACTCAAGTATAGTAGGTTTCATTACCTGATTGTGTGGGAGGTCCCAATGTGTCACCAGTAAGTTCCATTGATGCACATTCACACGCAAGTCTCCACAAGAAAACCTTTGCTCAGTCCCAATAAATGGACTATACCATTTCTTCTTAAGTTCACCCTTATAATGCTTCCACCTATCATTCAACTTTATCTCAACTACGTGCCTAATATTAGGCTCCTTCGACAGTGTGATAGGGTCACTCCAATCAATAGTCCCCTACCACAATAATTTGAAACGTTAGTACATATGCCAACAAATCAAGTGCAATGCTTAAGTTAAAACAAGAAAGTTCCATTGCTCTATGACAAAAACAAATAGAGAATCCAATAAGAATATTACGAAGTATAAAAGTAACACCTCAATTTCTATTTTTAGTGTTTGGTGAGTCTGATCAAATAGCAAATCTTAAATATGTATTGCATTATTTATGAACAAGCTACATAATATATGACAATGATAATACAGTAAAAGGTTCTAAAATTTTACCCTTATCCGCATCCAAGCATTATCTATGTTGGCACCAGCGTGGAATGCTCTCCAATCCTTTGTATTGATGGGGAACAACGAAGATTCCTGTGCGATCATTCCCAAGAAACGGGAAAACCTTGCCACAGTGGCTGCTGGTTCCACTGGCTGCCCATTGTTATTAAATCTCATCCTCTCTGGTATTCCATTCCTTGCCCACTTTGCTCGGTTATGTCCTCTTGACTCCACTGGTCTGCGCATCCTAGGCATATTGACAGGAAGAGCAGCCATTGATTCCACAGCACTTGGAACAAGATCATGCTTAGTTTGCTCCTCAAAATGCTCTTCATTGAGATCGAGGTCCATTGGTCCCTGGTAGTGGAACAACGGTGCAAGCTCTGGTTGAGTGTCAAAGTCTGCACCTACTGACGTACCTAGGTGATCTTCAATCCCATTCAAGCAGGGAGCACTCATCTACCACATAAATTTGGAGAAATTCAATTTCGATCAAATATCATAATGCAAATTTGTGTCTACAAAATTCAAATGTAGACTTACACAACTAGCAACAAATAATAGAAGCTAAATGAATGAAAAAAAGTAAAATTAAACAAGAACAAGTAGAACTAAAAGAACAAGTTCAGTTGAAACTTTTTTTTATCTTCACTGATTTAGTCTGCCTTTGGAAAACAAAAGAATGATTATAGTTACACCACCGGTTTCAGAATAATAGAATTTGATCAACCCATCAAATTGACTATTTGTTTTTTATCTTTTTATTTGTATTACATTTTCGTTTAACATGAATTTTCATTCAAGACTGCAGAAAACAGAGTTGGCATATACATCAGTAACAGAACCAACAGAAAGGATACAGCATTTAGTAAATCTAAACTAGTTTCCTACAAAAAAGCCACAACACAATTACAATGACTCGATACTTAACCATGACTTTATCATAGCTTTACTGATTCTATATTTAAACTATGGCACTTCAGATAACCTACCCTTCCGATGTGGCCAGCCATTCCCTTTCCACTCAGCATCTTCGAAAACATAACTGCAATAGTTGTAAATAAAGATTGTATGAGAAGGAGAGAGATTGCTATTGCTCATGATCGAGGAGATTATCCAAGGATTTGGGCTCTCACCTTTGTATTCGTCTCTATCTCCTTCAGTATCAGACATTTGAGGTCTTCAATGAAAGTATTGTGCGTGTATATATATGCTCAAGGATCTTAATTTTATTTTGGTAGTACCTCGTAATTAAATATCAATTTTTTGGGAAACAACACTTAATTAGGGCAACACAGGGAAGGAGGGCGCGATTTTAAAGCTAATACTGGTTTTCAAAATTTAAGTCTAATTAAGTGTATTCAAAGGATTATGGTGTGATTAAAAGGTTTTTAAAGGAATTAGGCTAAATTTTTAGTTTCAAATTATTTAATACCTTCTAAGACACACTATTCAATGAATATTAGGAGTTAATTTAGAGTATTCATTTGTGCTAATGTTCCCGCCCACTATTCCCTCCCATTAAAATGGGGCCTTAATTCCCTCCCACTAAACACACCCTTTGCTTCACCTACAAAAAAAAAAATTAAAACACCCAAAAAAGACACCACTGTTTGGCAATCAGACATTTTTTCTATATTTTTAAATTTTTCCCATTTTAACGAGTCAAACATTAGCTTGAAGACCTATGTTTTGCCTAGAAGTCTCGCAATATATCTTGTCCTAGTATCAGCAAACGAGTATATATCCAAAAAATTACTATGACTCTCTCTTTGAGCTCATCCCTGGAAAAGAATAGGTAGCTGCTCTACTCTTCGGATCCTTGTTGTGGTGAGTCTGGTGACTACCTTACCCCGACTCAACATAGATTGAATTGTTTAACATTTCAAACAAACCAAGTGTTATCTTGACATAAACTCAAATCCATGAATTTATGGAATATGTTAGCATACATACTACATATAATTCCCAAATATATACAAGATTATATGAATGTCATTACAAAAAGGCCAGTGATTATAATTTACTACAATAGTTTAGATGTCAGTTACAATTTCGCTGATGGGTAAACAAAATTTCATTCTGGAACCCCACTGCATATCATACGTCAGACCTAATAGGAACCTCATCAATGTCACCTGTTGCATACTCAATGTCTTGTTCATCACAGGGGTCATATTCATTAGTAGTCGACATATCAAAGAGATCCCTAGGTTTAGTCTTAACTACAACATGCCACGGTGGATCCTCTGGGTCTTCAACATAGAACACTTGCAAGGCTTGGGATGCAAATATGAATGGGTCACGGTCAATAGGTATGCACTTGTCAAACCTGACCAGTGTAAACCCATAGGAGTCCCTACGCAATCCTCGACCCTTCCTCAATGAATCAATCCAATCACATTTGAAAAGTACAACGTTACGATCTGGATTGTAGTGGAGCTCATATACATCCAGCAGAGCCCCATAAAAATCAACCATACCATCCTTAGGATTTTGGTCGTTTGTTGTAGCGTAACTTGTCTGTTCTGCTTGTATGAACACACCCCAATTTTGAGTTGTACCAGGAGAGGCAGTACCTCTAACTTTGAATCGGAAACCGTTACTTACATACTTTTTGTACCTGTAGCAAGTTTTGCTTGGTCCGTTTGCCAATGCAACAAGGTCTTCAGTTGCATTGGGATCACCTTGAAGCCGCAATCCATTTACCTATGCAAATGACAATTATCCATGAGTTCCAATGCAATCCATGAATACACTTATTTGAAGTATAGAACCATTGTTATGTTAGGGATTAGCCTAAGAATTTCTTCTGCAAGTATAGCCTAAGAATTTCTTCTGCAAGTATAGCCTAGAATTTCTTCTGCAAGTAAAGCCTAAGAATTTCTTCTACAACCTGGAGCTAAGGCAGCTGGTGTTGCTAGCATTGCCGCTGCAATTCCAACTGTAAGTTTCCTTTGGCTCCATTTATTTCACCCACAGACACACACACACAAGTATGTGAATCTATATGTACGAAAGGGGAACTTATGATACCCAAAAAGCCAAAACTAATTAAGATAATGCTTTATATGCATTTTGCTACTGTAAGCTTACTGACATGGGGAAAATCAAATCTGTCTAAAGAACTTTATTATCAACCTTTAATATATACTAGGAATTGCCCCGGCATGATGCTGCAGCTTTTCAAGTTTTTTTCCTGCAAATTTCGTATGTAATAGTCTTTTTTCAGAAATTTTGTATGTAATGCAGTTGCAATCATAAGCTAAGACACAGTAGCTCAGCATTTTGTATCTACAAATGAGATAATCATATGTAGATGATTGCCACTAAGGAAAGAGGCTTCAGTAAGGAAACAACCACAAATTTGTGCTGTATTTTTATTGATATGCTTACAGAAGCTATAATTGTATTCGAAATCGATCACTAAAGTGATGACAGAATATAAAGAGATCGATATGTACCAACTGCACAATTATGTGTGAGTAAAAAAATCATATGTTAGCTAAGGTCTCATACCCGTATCCTCCCGGAATCAAAGTTATCGAAACTGCAACATTTAATTACCATCAAAATCACTAACAACCACAAACATTTGTACTAATGTTGAAAAGATAAACTGAAATTGATACAAACCAAAGTCCCAATTTTGTTGACATCAGATTTTTGTTTAAGATGAAATCAAAACATGAAAGATGATGGGGCATATGCAAAAGATCATTATTAGAACCCAGCAGTTTTCTTGACAATAACATAAAAATTGATATAAAACACTGTCTGGAAATAGAATTTCCTTGACAATAATAAATGTGCACATCAAAGCAAATTGCAAACAACATTTCTCTCCCTCCTTCTGTAAGTGCATCAAAAAATACCAAACAACAGTGTTAAGCGAGACGATGCCGATCTTAAAAACAATCAGGGAAAGTAAATTGAAATAGCAAAATCATTTGTCAAGAAAGTATATGTTTTGGGAAGCAAAAAGTTCATTTCCCTTCTCATTTAACTATTTGGCTGATATTCTGTTATTCCCTTGCCAGTATCTTCTTTAATTCTCTTCAAGCCTTTCAATATCAATAGAAATGCTACTCTTTCGTCAGTCAAACACATTCGCATTACCAAACCACAGAAATCCATACTCCAACTATAAGCAAATTTCACCAACTGGACTCTAAAAATAGACCAAATTCAGAAGCCACAAAACAACAAATAGCTGTTCTATTATAAAGTGATTCCCTTCATGCCTCACAATTTACATGAGAAAAAGACTCAATTTTAGTTTGACTATGATTGTACATTGGATTCTATAGTTTAAGTCTAATGCTCATATCCATATAGTTTCTAATAGGTCAAATTCGTCCAAAACAGATGAGATTTCAATTAAGTTAACTGAACTGATGTGCCACTCAAAGATTTGGATATGTGCTAGATAGAATGTGGGGGTAAAATATAGGAATTAAAGTTTGATTTCGGTAATACAGATGTGATGGGTCATATAGAATAATAACGCAAATTTCTTCCCCAAAAACAACTTACATGTGTGGCATACCACTCTGGGAAGTCTGCTAGAGCTTTCTTTTCAGCTTGCATCATGCTGACCTTTCGCCCTTTGTTGTTTTGTGCAGTAGCTACATATTTCCTGCCATAGAGCATGAAATTGAACATAAGAACAACTGATTTAAGTAGTAAGGTATTAACAATACAATTGCATATAGAAAATAGTTCAACGCTTGCAGCAACATGTTAAAATTTAATTACTTTGACCTTGTGAAACCATAACTAAGTAGCACTATGTTTCTTTTATTAACTTGCATCTTGTAAAAGAATGAGATAAATCCAATTCACCATGTTAAAAGTCTGACTGAGCGATTACAATAACACGTACCAAACAACAAAAAGGAAAGGTTCTAATGCTGAGATCCTCACTGACATACTAATACATTTGAATTTAGAGAATGATACTTGAATAATCTGATATATTACAAGTTACAAAACTTGGAAGCAGAATGCAAAGGTTCACAAATACAGCATGATCATGACTGACATTAAATATACATCTGCTTTCAATGAATGACACTTAAACTGAAATTACTCCCACATTTTAATACATACCTTTGCTCCAACTTGGAAGCTGGAGTGTTGGTCAACACATATGATCTAGCATGTTCCCACTCCTGAGCATTAAGTAGATACTCTTCTGCAGCACCAAGTGACTGTCCACCTCCTCTAAAACAATCAAGACCACCTTCCACTTCCCGATAGGCTCCATCGGCATTACGCTTTGGCCGATTCAGCCGAGTGTCCGTGTCTTCGAAGTACATCGAACAAAATGATAGACACTCTTCTATGATGTACCCTTCAGCTATGCTACCTTCTGGTCGATTACGGTTCCTCACATAGTCTTTTAGTGTATGCAAGTACCTATTACCATAAAGAACAATTATTAGTATACAGTTTAATTAATCATGGTTAATATAGACATATATTATCAAACATCAGACCTCATTAATATAGAGCTATTACCAATATCTGTTAATCTTTTAAAGTACACATAACTAACCTCTCAATTGGAAACATCCATCTCATATGGACTGGACCTGCAAGGGCGGCTTCCTCTGCTAAGTGAATCATTACATGAACCATCACATCAAACATTGCTGGTGGAAACATCCTCTCCATTTGGCATAGTATGAGAGTAATCTTGGTTGTGAGTTTATGAAATGATTCCTCTGTACCTTTTTTGCTGCATAGGTGTCTAAAAAAGCGACTTAACTCCAACATTAATTTTGTTGCAGCAGGGGGCAAGGCATTTCTAACTGCCAATGGGAGTAGTTGTTGCATGATAATATGGCAATCGTGGCTTTTTAGTCCATGTATTGTTCTTTCTTTAACATGCACATTTCGTGCAATATTAGAGGCTAAACCATCAGGTAACACCGCTACTGCCAACACTTTACAGAATAGCTCTTTCTCCCGAATCAACATTGAATATGCACCCATAGGCAATTTACCACTCTCCTGTCTAGGCCATAAGTTCTCCTTAATCCCCATAGCTTCCATATCTAAGCGAGCATTCAACGAATCCTTAGTTTTCCCCGGAATCCCCAATAATGTTCCCACTACACTGTCAAACACATTTTTTTGAACATGCATGACATCTATATTATGTCTAATTAGAAGATGCTCCCAATATGGCAATTTGAAAAATATGCTAGACTTCTTCCAAGGACTGTCAACGGGTGGAAGTGGGGCACGGGGTCTTTTCTCACCAACTCTGGCAGCACGTGGTTTACCATACTGGAAATGTAGGGTGCTCAAACATGTAAGACATTCTGGACCTGTCATGGTGACTGGAGGTGTGCGGAATTCAGTGGACAGATTGAATGACATCTTCTGCTGTCTGAAGAAATGATCCATGGGTAGAAATCGACGATGACCAGGATACCAGTGCTTCTTACCATGACTAAGCCACTCTGAATCTGTATTATAGTTACAAACAGGACATGCATGCTTCCCCTTTGTACTCCAACCTGACAAGTTTGCATAGGCCGGAAAGTCGTTGATGGTCCAAATTACAGCCGCACGCATGGTGAAGGTCTCTTGACTGAAAGCATCATATGTCTCTGTACCATTATCCCATAATTCCCTAAGCTCGTCTATTAATGGCTCTAAGAAGACATCAATGTCATTACCGGGACCTTGAGGTCCTGGGATTAGTAATGACATAAAAATAAATTGTTGTTTCATACATAACCATGGAGGCAAATTATATACCGTAAGCAATACTGGCCATGTGGAATGTGAAGTACTCATATGTCCAAATGGATTAAATCCATCAGTAGCTAACCCAAGTCTCACATTCCGCATTTCTCCACCAAAAGCTGGAAATTTTTTATCCAAGTGCTTCCATGCTCTTGAATCTGCAGGATGGCGCAAGTGGCCGTCATTTGAGGAGGATGTAGCATGCCAACGCATATCTTCTGCCGTATGACGAGACATGTACAACCTTTTCAATCTAGGAGCCAATGGGAAATATCTTAACACCTTCTGAGCTATTTGGCGTTTTTTGATTCCATCATCAATTTTATACCGACAGTCACCACAAACAGGGCAAGTGTGAAGTTCACTGTACTGCTTCCTATATAGAATGCAGTCGTTAGGACATGCATCGATCTTTTCATAGGTCAACCCAAATTGCTTAACCAACTTTGTGGCATGATAAATATTTTTCGGCAATGTCTCACCATCTGGTAAAATTGATTTAATTAACTTAAGCAACGAATTGAGACCCACATCACTGAACCCATACAAGCACTTGTGCTGAAACACCTTAACAAGAAACTCAATTTTCTTCATCTTCTGGCATCCAGGATATATCTCTTTATTTGCCTCTTCCAATAGCTCATAAAAGCGGCGTACATCATCTGGAGGCAGTGGAGGTGGGGCATTGACATTAGAAGGGTCCTTGTCACGTACTCCGGGATAAAGATCATCTAAAAGGGATTCCATTTCACCATCTGTGTTTAAGGGGGCATCTGGAACTTCATGTAGACCCTGGCCTCCTATAACCCACGCCTGAAATGTTTCACCATGCCACACCCAAGGCTCTTTCATGTATGACTCTAACATCCCATCTACAGATATGTGTTCCTCGACCACCTCCATCTTTTGCCAGAGTTGGTTAATACACTCGATACACGGACATTTTATCATACCATCATATGATGCCACTTGTAATGCGCGATTCAGAAATCCTGAGAGACCACTTCTAAATTCTGGACTGAGAGGGTGTAACCTCACCCAGCCTTTATCCATTTTGCGTAGACTGCACCTTGCCAAACAAATCACAAGACAGATAGTGTAACAAATAATTAAGCTTCCAAAAGAATTTCTAATCCCTACATACGAGCATACCTTTTGTATTACGGGAGAGAACTGGCAGTAAACTAGATGGCCATACAGTCAGTGTTCATCTCAATAGCAGACAACTGGGGAATATCCTTGGAAATTTTTGTTTTTGTTTTTTGTTTTTTCACTGAAAGGGCCGGTGCGGCTGAGGGTGTGCTCTTATATTGCAGAAAGGTCATGGGAAGAGTAGAGGCACAGATGGAGAGAGTAGATAATTGTTTGTTTTGTATTTGTAGTTTACAGATGTAGTTGATATATTATAGTAAGAATCTGGAATAAAGGGTTACGATAACAAGTCAACATAAAATGAAATGACATAGACGGCTGTGATATGATTTTAGACTCTGGTGGGTGTTTTTAATGGAGAGTGCGGTTAGAGAGAAGCTCAAAGTCATAGCCACACCAGCGCAGGCCTTGACCACGTTGACTTGGTTGAGTGCCGACACCGCGGCGTTGCCGTCGCCAACGCCGGTAAAGCCTTTGCTGAGGACGCTGCTGACACGGCTGTGTGGCTGTTCATTCATGCAATGAGAAAGATTTCGGCTTCGAATCGCTATGTTAGGGATGGGCTCTGGGCTACCAGAGGAGACTATCCTCTCGGTTCTAAGGTTAGCAATTGTAGCTCCTTTTGTTGTCAGAATGAAATATATCTATTTAATATCTATTGGGTTAAGCATGAAACTTTGATTGAATGATAAAATGAGAAATTTATAGGGGTTATGATGATTGCAAATTTCACAAATTTCAGATTGGAGGAAAGAAGGTTGGTATTGTTGGGTTGGCCAACATTGGGTAAGAAGCTGCAAAAAGATTGGAGGCATTTGGCTGCACGGTCCCGTACAATTAGAGGAGCGAAAAGCCGTCTTTGTCGAACCTATTCTATTCCAATGTGTGTGAGCTTGCAGCATACAGTGATGCCCTCATCATCTATTGTGCATTGACAGACCAAACCCACCACATGATCAACAAGGAAGTTGTCTCTGCATTGGGAAGAAAAGGCGTGATTGTTAATGTCCGGTGTGGAGCCCTTATTGATGAGAAGGAAATGGTGCAGTGTTTGGTGCGAGGAGAGATAGTGGATGCTGGCTTGGATGTGTTTGAGAATGAGCCTGATGTTCCTAAGGAACTCTTTGCATTGCATCATATGTACTGTCACCGCAGCAAGCCGTTCTTACACATGAAGCTTTTGTGGGTTTGGCTGAATTAGCAACAGGGAATTTGGAAGCATTCTTCTCAAACAACCGTTGCTTTTTGTTTGCAGGTTAGTAACTTCATAATTTTCTAAGCATATTGCATGCCATTTTGGTTGCTTGCAATCTGAGTAGTTGAAAATGGGAGGTTCTGTGATTTTTGTTGTAATTATTCTTAATGAAGAGTTTGCAGTACTTTTGTTTAAATATGCAGGGTACAAAATTGATACAATTAATAAGGCAATGAGGGAAGACATTGCTAAAGAACTGCAATTTTATTGTTACTTTGTATTATGTACAGGTTGTGCTCAGTGTCTTATTCTGTGGTACCTATTTCAGATGAAAGACAAACTAGGCATACCAGAATTTCCAAGAAGACTTCACTCACATTCCCGGATTCATGACTTCTCATCCTGCCATTGAAGAATTTTTGGAGCAATGGCCTATAGCATTGTAGTGCTGACCTATAGCATTGAGGTGTCTTCCTCATGTTCAGTTCTGGACCTCCCTACTTTGAACTCAACTCTGAAAAGCTTTGCGAAGATTGGGTGTTGAGAGCCGGTATTTTGTTTGCATTTTCTCATTCCTATATTTTGGATTCACAAACATTCCATTTGCTTCGCGCTTAGGTTCCTCTGAATCCTCAAAAATATCTTCAGTACTGGTTTAAGAAAGAACGTATCACTCCTATGTAGCTACGTAGACCAGATCTCTGGAAAGTGAGTAACTGAGTTCAAAAGGGTAAAATTTGAGAATTTGTCTTTTCTTCAACAAGTTCTATTACAATTCTTAAGGTTTCTGTTAATTAGCTCAAACATAATTGCATGCCCCTCCTGAATAGGTATTCTGTAATAAAACAAATATACTGTGTAGTATATATTTCATTTGGCATATTTTATTCCTATAACATGATAGTGACATAAGCAGTAAGCACAAAAAAGTCTCAGTCAAGCTACCATAGTTTTTCTAGTGAATGTTTAACTATTGTCTTCATTATCCTATGAGTTTATCAAGTTGTTAGTCTTGTTTTTCCTAAATTTAGCTTACAGATAGATGAGAAAATTACAGAACTTGTAACTGAACAGCAGAAAATTGATGCTGAGCGAGCCCATGTCAAATCAGAACTGGAACAGATTAAGCAGGACATTGCGAATGCTAATAAGCAGCAAAGTTAAAGTTATAAAGCACCTGGGAATAAGGTATTTCTGGGATTTGAGAAGGATCTTCTCTCAAGATTGAACCCTGAAATAGCAGATCTTAAAGGGAAGCTTATTACATGCAAGGCGGATCGAACTGAGGTAAGCTGTATGTTGCACTCACTGTCCGTCTGTTTTTATGTGCAAGTTTCATTCTAATGTCTCCTGATGTGCATTTAAAATATCAATACTGATAGACTGAAGCAACAAAGGCAGAGCTTGAGACTAAGTTAACTACAACCCTTAAGAGGCGAAAGCAAGAACTAGAGGCAATAATATCTTCTGTGGAAACTGATAATTTGCATGGTGAAGATGAAATAAAGATTCCTGAACTGAATGATGCAACAGAGCAGCTAAGAAGGAGTAAGGATAAGGATGGACAAGATCAGAAGAAATATAAGGATGTTCGCCCGCCTACTGAGGCATCTCGGGTATTCAATTCAAACTTTGCCAGCTTTACTTGCTTGATTTTTTGGCATTTCGTAAGTTGCATTTGAAGATTGTGGTGCTGTGATTAGTAATGTTGATGCTAGTAACACCAATGATGGCAGCCTTTCGGTTTTTTTTTTTTGCATTGTATTGTTGTTGCTTGCTGCTGCGTTCAGCGTGTAGATTGTGATAGTTTCTGCTCTGGTTTCGTTTTCCTTTTCAGATTAGTGCATTGTATGACTTAGTAGTTAGCACTAACTGTAGCTTAAATAGGGACACTAATATCATTTCCTTATTCTCTAAAGTTTTTGTGATTTTTTAAATGCTTTTATCCCATTTGGTTTAAGCCGTTTCATGAGTAGCACTTGAAGATTTTATTGGTGAGACTTACAATGACAAGGACAATGATGATGGGTGTAACACTAAAAGTAGCAGCATTGTGGTGTGTTTGTTGCATTGCATTGCATTGCATTGTTGTTTTCTGCTGCTTTCAGATTTGTTGCTTGTCTATTGTGATAGCTTGTGCTCTGGTTTTGTATGACTTAGATTGTAGCTTAAATAGGGACACTAACATCATTCATACCTTATTGTCTGAAGTTCTTGTGATTTCTTATGGTTTCTATCCCATTTTTTGACATTCAGTTTTTCATTAAATAGGAGAAGCACAAAAACAAACCATGGGTCTTGGAGGACGAAACTGGCCAGTCTCAGTACAACGGTCAACTCGAAGGTGCACAGTCAGCAATTTACTACCTACTAATGTTGCAATGAAAGGAGTTTTCTGCTATTCCTGCTGGTTCGTGGTATGTGGTGGCCTAATGTCTGATAGAATTTTTTCAATTTGCTGCTCACATTTATTCTTCACAAGAAGGCGGTTTTTAAAATTTCTTTTTCTCGTTATTCTGTTTGGAGAAAAGCTTTATGTAATTATCAATTACGGCTGTGATTGATTTGTCCCTTTACTTATCAACAAAGGTTGTTTACATAATGTCTCACAGGTTCAACTTTAACAAGGTTGCACAATATAAGCAACTTACTCTAGAGGAAGCAGAAGAGAAGATGAACTCAAATCATCAACACAAGATGGATATGAAAGATGGATGATGAAGTCTGGAACTAATGAACCTGGTCCACTTCGTGAGAAGGAAACTGGTGTGGCTGGTGGTAAGGGACGCAAAAAAATGACTGGTGATGATGAGGAGGGAAATTTCTCTGATAAAGGGGAGGAAGATGAGGAAGAAGAGACAGCAAGGAAAAATAGACTTGGTCTCAACAAAAAAGGTGGTGATGACGAGGATGATGAAGGTGGAAATGAAGAAGATGACTTAGATGATGATAGCAGTGAGAAGGGTAAGCATGTACCTTGTTCATACTTCTATTGTGGTTGTTATCATGTTTGTAATTTCATGGTTGTATCAATCAGATATCTGGACTATAATTTGGTTTTTCTTGCTAAACTCATAACATTTGTGTTTTGTTACTGTAGTTTGGTCAGAGGACCTAAGAAATATGATCCATTTATAGGGGGCTTGCCCTTTAACCCCTTTTCAGAATTTTTTTTTTTTGTTCCTTGTAAAATGCTAGGAGACAATACCTATCTCTGTCAGTAAAATACGAGATTACTTCTTAATTCTAGTCCCCCCCCCCCTTATTTCCATGCTATAGTCATATCATGTATGAGGCATAAATGGTTACTAAGGAGCTTTAAATTATGGTGAAAATACGCAAACAGCTTGACCATATGATGCTTGTGCTAACTAATATCAGAGTCGTATGATTTCTAATCTTGTATGAAATGTTCTAATTCTCTCCGGAAATCTTCTCTTACGAAAGGCGGCTAATGAAGTCCATTGATAAGCATCTCTGCAATTTGTATGCACATAATTTTCAAATTTCTTCATACTCTTTTCTTATACTGTTCCATTTGTTGCAGGTGATGATTGGGAGAACGAAGAAATATTCACCGATGATGATGAAGCTGTTGGTATTAATCCTGAGGAGAGAGAAGAATTCGAACCTGAGGTTCCAGCTCCTCCAGAAATTAAGCAGGTTTGCCACACACATTCCTTTAGTTAGGGGAATTTATTTTTGGCACTCATTATGTTTCATTGTGCTCCACTCTTCTCAGTAAGTATCTGGTTTCAGTTTCTTTTGTATTTATTATGTTTCCTTGTGTTCTCCACTCTTTTTATATCTGATTTTCTAAAATATGTACATAGTTTTTTTTTTTGGCGTTAAACTGATTGCAGGTATCAATTCACTAGAATCTCTGTCAGATCTCTTGTATACATAGTTTTTATTTTTATATTTTTCTCTCTCTCTCTGTCTCTCTCCCCTGCGTTTTATTTCATGCTTCGCTAAGGTTACATTGACTTATGGTCTTTTCAATTCCGCAGAAAATTGCAGAACTTATATCTGTCTTACATCAAAGGAATGATGAATCAATAGAACGCACTTTTAAAGGTGGTGCTAGGCACTTTCTCTGAACTTGTGCAAGGTGGCCATGGTCACATTCTAATGAAAGAAAGGTTTTCTCTTGAACTTGATGTCTTCAGTTTTTGCTCTTTATAGCCAGTTCTGAGATGTGTGGATTTACTTAATGCTATGTATTTTGTGGTTCAGTATTGATGAAAAAATATCTGTTTTCAAATATCTGTTAATGTAGTCTGTTAATTCAAATATCTGTTTTTCTTGAATGCTATTCAATCTATACTCTCAGCTATTGACAGTATATGCTAGACCAAGTAGAAAAACATATGAGGATGGATTATTTTATCAAAATCTAATTATCTGCTGGTCATTCCGAGTTAATAGGATTACAAAAGGTACACTTAAGAAGATATTTCTTGGTTAAACCCCATAAAAACTTGTACCAATACAGTAGGATGAAGGCTGTAACTGATAACATACGCCAACATGCACAAAAACATAGATAACAGATAACAGGAATACAACCATATATAATAGGAATACAAACTACAACATAAAACTTGGAAGGAGATTCAAAAGGTTGATCCAAATATGCACCTTCAAGACCCCCAATTACCTACAGAGTCCGGACTTTGTGTGTCAGGCACATCTGGATAGCCCTCACCTGTAATTGGATTTGGGATAAGTATTTTCGGTGATTTTCTGTCAGTGGAAATGACTGAATCGCCAAATGGAGATGTTGGGGTCAAGGGTTCATAGCTCACACCATCTCTTTTTGGCAAGCTGGAAAAACATTCATTACCGGCTAGGGCTGCATTCTTGTTAGGTGTGCTATAGAGTCTGTGCTTAACAACACTTTCGTGACCTCCATTCAATGTGGCAGTACTTCGACGATGGAGTTGTGGAAGTGGAGAGACCTCATAACCTATATGGTCATATAGAGGGGTAATGGGGGATCTAGGACTTAGCTGACTTGCTTTAGGTAGTAATAAAGCAAGCATTGGTTTGGGATCCATAAGCTTAGGTACAAGAGGAGTGGAGCTGAAAGATGAAACAGACATTTCAGGGGTGGGGAAAAGGTTGTGATCAATGTCTTCCTCCTTATCAGAGAAAACCAACTTTCGTTTCACAGGTGGAGGGATTGACATGGCTGGAGAACGAAGAAAAAAAACAAGCAAAAAGGGAGGTCAGGTTGATGGATGCAAGGGCAATGCATTCATCTATTTATTGGGAAGGTCTGGTCATGTAAAGAGCAGGTGAAATTAATTTTTGCACCAACTAAATGAGTCAATAGTGCACACTAATATAATTTTTCAAATAAAGGGCAGTAACTAAGTATAGCTTTGCTGGTTAAACATCATATCAGGTTGGATAAGGAGTAAAGTTTGGGATGGATATGGTTGGGCTTTAGTTGATGCCAATAAATGGGGTTGATAAGTGCATTGCACAAGTATCTATTTTTGCTGTGTTCTGTCTTGTACAAATACATTATTGAGTGGGAAACAACATTTGTACTCTTCTGGATGCACTTTTGTTGATGAATCAATGTGTCCCTTGTGCCATTAGTTCAGAAACGGTTACTCTAAGAACAATGTCTCATGACATTTTGTTTATCAACTGATCCTCATTTTAAATGGTTTCATTATTTGAAAAATGATGCTGCAACTTGGAATAACAATGTTTCTGAAGAATGACATTCAATCCTCTCTTACCATATATTTACAAATTCATTACTTTCAGTTAAATGAATTTGTGTTCCTCAAGATGCTATCTGAAACGTTAACACTTTCATAATCTTGTCATCTGATCATCATTGTGAATAAAGCTGCTTGTACTTTTTCTCAGGGGGTGAAAATTGCAAGTTCCGAGCCATGATCTCCAACACTTACACAGTGATGCGACGCTGAAGTTCTTCTCGTGTATAAGATAGGACAAATATGGTGTTCTTAGTTAATTTCATTCAATCATATTTGCAGATGTAGTGCAATTGAATTTTTTTTAAATAAAATTTGTAAATGACATTAATTGATTGCTTCCTAGCTACATATTGTATGTATATTGCCAAATTCATTAGAACTCATGCCAAAGCTTCTAGAATGCCCTCCTATTAACGTTCATATACATACTATATTATATTACATGCAAAATCAGAATCGTGGCTATGCAACAGTGTGAAATAAAGCTGGAGTCCTACCTTGTTCATTCTGTCAGTCTTGAAGCAGATAAACAATGGTTTATAGTAAGAACACTATTCCTTTTTCACACCATTAAGTCATTAACAGATCCATAAGGATTAAACAATTAATTTGTTGTATGTAATGTATATATTAGACACTGATGATCAGTGAGAGGAAAAAATCTCCCACCAATGTTTTATATCAGTGTCAAACTATTCATTTTGGGACTGATGACTTTTTAGTGGCAAAAAAAAAGGTGCTAATGGGGAGAATTGTTAACACTCTTCCGTCATAACTCATAAGTGTCCGATAATCCTTAAGAAGTGCATAAGCGCTACAAAGATGAACATTTGTTTCAACTTCTAGGAAAATGGTTAGTTTTATAAGAAATACTTGCAAAAAAATAAAAACAAAGCTAAAGCTACCTTCTTGGTGGCAGGACAATTACCATGAGTATATCTATAGATAGGGAACCTTTCTGAAATTATGGTTTGACCTGAGCTAGGCCCTTCATATCAGAGGCAAATGGTCCATAATGAAAAGGATAAAACCTGATAGGATGTTTCAATGATAATTTACTTTTGAAAACATATTAATTTGTAGTTTAATTTTAGTTTTAAAAAATAAATATTAATAAGTAACCCACCCCAAATTTCTAAACTTAGCCCATATGTTATTTCTTTTCTTTTTTCAAACCTAGCTAGGGTTGAGCCATACTGGGCAAGCGAGGACGATTGCTCACCCTTACAACAGTTTGGTGATTGTAGGTACTGTGCACGAAGATGGGACAACTAGGATTGATGCTGGGTATGGCATGCTCTCTCTCAATTTCGAATTTGTGTATTGTCAAAAAGTTGTTCTAGTTAATAGGTTTTGGTTTGTGGATTCCAAATCCTATTATCTATCTCATAATTATACCTATTTCATAATTCCTTGTTTTGTAGTAAGTTTGTAACAATTGATCATAACATCTTCTTCAATTATTTTCTGCCGGTTATGTGTTTGCTATGAAGTTATTGGTTCAGAAATTGCATACTAAACTCCTTTGATATTCTACTCAACTTGATTAGCTTATCTCTTTCCAATCTTCTTAAATCTGTTACGTGTGTGCTCTCAATTAACATTACTTGGACAAATGATTTGGAACTCATTGAAACTTGGTTTTAGAAATGGAATTTAGTTTGGCATTCGACGTAACAGGTTATTACATCAAAAGTCTTCTCAATTTCACCTCATTCATATTCACGCTTGTAGTTCAATTCTACCTTCCGTTGAAAGGTAATTTTAGTGTCAGATCTTATTCAAATGCCTTGCGTATCTTTAGGAGTGTGGCTGAACCATTTTTAGCTCATGCTCCTAACGGTTCATGGCACTGTAACGTGACCAATTTGAGGAGGTGCAAATCGAAGCGTTACATAAAGTGGTATCAGAGCAATGATTTTAAATATTTCAACACAATTTATATATTATTGACTAATACCTCAAAGTTAAAGTTATTTTGTTTGGAAATTTTATATTCTATATCTATTTCGTTCGATTCGTGAGAATGTAGAATCTTCTGAACTTTTTCAAAAACTCGCTTTCTGCAAGCTTACATAGTTTTCTTCTGGCTTTCCTGTTTTTCGAAATCCTAAATCTCAAAATCCTTTGTTCTCTATGTTTTTTTTTTAGCTCCAAAAATGTCCTATATTTTAAGAAAATATATTGTATACCTATCGGTTTTAAAATTTTGAGCTTTGTTCTATGGGTTAAGTCTTATGTCGTACTGGAGTAGGACATCAAAGATGATGCTCAGATTCTTAATGTGATCCTTGATGGTGACACTTTTTACCAACATGTCGTCTATGTAAACTTCCATGTTCTTATATGATCTACAAACAAGGCATTTATTAACCTTGGGTATGTGGTCTCTACATTCTTTAAACCAAATGGCATGACCTTGTAAGAGTACAAGCCCTTATATTTGGTGAAGGATGTGTGCTCTTGGTCAGAGGGTTCCATCATGATCTGGTTGTAACCTGAAAAGGCGTCCATGAAGCTTAGGAGTTTGTGCCCAGTGGTGAAGTCAACAAGTTGATCGATTCTCAGTAATGGGAAGCTATCCTTAAGGCATGTCTTGTTGAGGTTAGTGCAGTCGACACATGTGCGCCATTTGCCTTTGGATTTCTTTACCATCACTACGTTGGAGAACCATGTTGGATATGATACTTCTCTGATAAGTTTGATATCTTGGAGTTTCTTGATAGAATTGTATGGCCTTATACTTCTGTGAAAGCTCTTCCCTTTTACCGGACAGGCATGGCGAAGGCGAGATGGTAAGTTTGTGGGTGAGTAGCTCTAGCGATATACCTGGCATGTCAACGTATGACCATGCAAAGACTTCTTGCCTTGACTTGAGGAATGCGATCAGCTATGCCTGAAACTGGGGGCCTTTTTTAGAGCATGTTTTGACATTCCTCTCCCTCCTCTCCGGATGTGTGTCTAAGATGGAGACTGAAATGAGGTCCTCTAGGGAGTCCAGGCTTGGCTGTTTCATTTCCTCTTGCAGTCCACTATTTTGCTCCGAGTGTTAGTGTGCATCGGGGGTTCGAGATCCTCCCGAGGGTCGTCAGGTTTGTCTAACGGGGAAGGCAAGTCTGTTGCCGATAGTACCTCGTGTCAACCGCGCCTTCTAGCAATTGTCAAGGGAGTTGCATTGGCTCGCTACTTCCTAATCTCCCCTGATGTAGCTATCTTCATCATTAACATGTGTCCAGTTGTGAAACAATGAAGTCCCCAGATGGCATCTCGTCTGAGGATAATGTTGTAAAATGACGGACAGTCAACGACAATGAAATGTGTTGCCATTGTAGCAACAGTACTGCCCTCACTTAAGGTAATGCACAAGTAATCTAATCCTAAGGGTTGTGTGATCTCACTTGAAAATTTGATCAGGGGCACATGGTTCTGGAAGAGTTTCTTCTTGTCTCGTCGTAGTCCCTTATAACAATTGCTGAACATGACACTAACCGCGATGCCGCTGTTAACCAAGACCTTGTGGCAGCGATAGTGGTCGATTACCATGGTGATCAAGAAAGGGTCATTGTGGTGCTTTTGAATTCTATCTTCTGGGCGACTGAAAGTGATCGAGCTCTATTCGACTTGGGGGGTGTTATAGTTGAGGCTGAGGATTTCTTACCCCTTGAAGGCATTTGTGCTTGGGTAGATGGAGAGTTTTGGCACAGGGCATGCTGCCATGTATAGTCAATATCTAGCCATAAACTTCGATGACGTTAGCTCCGGTAGCGAGAGTCTGATATTGTTGGAGTTTCCCATTTTGGATGAGGTCCTTGATGGCGTTTTTTAGAGCGTAATAGGTGTTGGTACTATGGCCTACCTCCTCATGATAAGTGCAATATTTACCATTATCCCTTGGTTTTTCCTGGCCTAGCCAGCGCTTTGGTGGGCGCAAGATGAGATCCCTATGATTGTTCCAGATGTCTTCGTAAGAAGCGGTGAGGGTGAAGACTTCATATCTGGGCATATTGTACTTTGGTGCTTCTCGGTATCAGTTGCTACAATATGGTGCATCGCGATACCGGTTGTTGTTAGATGAGGTGTGCTTCACCTTCTCGAGGCTCTTAGCATAATATTTGTCTCTCTTTTCAGTCTAGTATCCAGGTTTGTCCCTTGTTGCTGAGCTGTTATGTTGTGTCGGCTTGTCCCTGGCGTTGTCTTTGCCCCTATTATCTGTTACTCCACGGGTGCTTGTGAGTTGGAGGACGCTGACGGGATTGGCACTGGTTCCTATATCACTACCGAATGTGTCATATTCAGCTTGGGCATAGGCTGTAGCTACATTGAGTAGGTCATTGTAACTTATGGGAGGGTTGGCATTGATTTGGAATAAGAAATATCTCGGCTAGAGAGCCTGCTTGAATGTCGATGCTGCCAAGGTTGGGTTGCTTGTCTTTGCCATGGCTTGAAAAAATCTCTAAAGCGCTCGTTAGGTCTCTGAGTCATCTTGAACATGTCGAGTGTTGTGCGATAACCGCTGCAACATAGGATGAATCGCCTAAGGAACTTGTCACCAAGCTTCTGGAAACTATTAATGGAGTTGGGTGGTAGGTTGAGGAACTAGCGTAAAGCTTCATCCGTCAATGTTTCTTCAAAGGCATGGCATGCCATTGCGTTTGTGTAGCAAATGCCATGTAGTAAGGACTGAAATACCTCAAGTTGATGATATGGATCCCGGGATTGCACTTCTCGATTTTGAATGGTTTAGCTTCTTGTGGACTCTACTCGGCTCGTTTCTTTGGTGTGAATGGTTTAGCTTCTTGTGGACTCTACTCGGCTCGTTTCTTTGGTGTGAATGGTCCCATTTTCCCCTTGAACACTATAGTTATCGGGTGCCAATCGGACCTGCTTTCGGCATTCTCGATTCTCGCCTGCAAGGCAGCGATGGTCTTGCTCATCTACAATAGCAGTCTTGTGTTGGGATTAGGAGATGGTATAGCATTGTTGGTTGTTGTTGTGGCCTTGGTCGTCCCCGAGACACCCGTCGTGTCTAGTACATGTTGTGGCTGTTAAGGAAGTGGTGCTGCGCTGAGGGAGCTAAGGAATATTGACAAGTTGATACAAATAATTTGTGGGCCAGCGCTTGTGTTCCCTGGTGTGGGGCCAATGAGTGTCTCAGGTGTGATATTGAAGGTACCAATGAGGCCCGTGCTATAGTGAGGAAGGTGCTCGGTGCGTTGAAATCGCTGATCATTGGCATTGGTGTCTACCAGTGAGCTTTGTCTAGCGCTTCTTTTGTGCAATCCTTCGCTGTAGCGCATCTCGGAGGATGCAATTCTGGTTGGCCATGTTTTCGACGGCCCGGCGAGCCTCTTCAGCGGTTAAGTGCTCGGCCTCAGCCTATGCTTGCAATTGTGAAAGGTCATGCTTGGCAATCTCGAGTGCTGTCGCAGGGTCAGTTGTTGTAAGTGGAGGTCTTGCTGGTGGGGATAAGGAAGTAGAGAGTGCTTTGCACCTTGCGCTGCTGGCTGTTTTCATGCATGTCGGGCATGTTGGTTGTCATTGGTTAGAGTGTGGCTGTCAACCATAAGGAGGAGAAAAGACTCCTTCTGGTGCCAAATGTTTTTGTGGAGTGTTTGGCTTTGATCACGTTTACGGTTCTTCCTGGACTTAAGGAAGGCAAAATGAAAAGTATAGATGGGGGTAGTCTAATCTAGCAAAATCACAGGATGTGAGATCGCCTTCCGAGCTCTTGTCTATCTATAAGACAAACAAAGGTCAGAGGGAAGGCTGGCAGGGAAGACCGGGTGTGCCAGCCTTCCATGCTCCGATGCCTAAGTCAGTATCGTTATGTGATGTTGGAAAGTGATAGTAAACAGTTACGTTTTTAGGGTGTTGGAGATGACATATTTGTAGAGGATTTAGGCAGATGTGGTTCCCTTACTTCTGGTGTGGGATGTTTGGGCTCCCGATACTGCCCAAAGGGGGTATCGTGACCCTTATCTGGGAGTATCTTTGCTACTCTTTATGGCTAGATGAACCTTGTATTTCCGGTATTTGTACTTATGAGGTATATACACCAACAATATCGGAATGAGCGTAAACTAGTTATTATGATCTTTGGTTTAAAAGTCTTGTTATATAGGTTTGTCTTTTGGATAGTTTACTTTTAGGGGAAGTTCCACCAAATTTTTGGTGAAATTTCTTCTAAGGTAGACCCTATAAGGCAACTTCGATTTTCAGGACGAAATTCGGGACAGGTCCTGTCACCAACACCTGCTTATCATTTATTTGTTTCTTTCTTTTTATCTCATATCTGTATCTTTGGTGTGACTTCTCATTTCTTAGTTCATTTTTATGTCTTACTAATGTGACTTCTTTAATTCGTAGCTACCTTTATTATATAGACCCTACTTGGTAAGAAATTTTTGCCTACCTTCAGTATAGAACCGATTATGGTGTTAATCAATGTTTTTCCTAGAATTTGATTGGACATTTTTATTTCACATTTATATGATGTATTTGTAGATTTCACAAGTTTTAAAAAATCCATGTTTATATATATCTCTATATCTAAGATTACATTTGTCTCTATATTTAGAACTTCAACGTCTTTAGATGGGCCAACTAATTGAGATAGTGCAAATCTTATTTCAAGATTTCATGCATAATTTTCAGTTAAATTATTTAAATGTCTTAAATGGATAAAAAGGTGGGGTGGGCTTTAAACGAGGATCATTTTAATGAGGATTTTTTTTTTGAGTGGAAGACGTCAATAGAACCAGCACACACACCCATGCAGTGTATCCCAGCATAGCCAGACTAATCACTGCACCGCAGACGCACGAACAATTGGGTGTTTTAACTAACCCAGGTCCCTCAAATCTGCTGGCCACGGGATGGAGCTGGGATTCGAACTCTAGACCTGGGGGTTCCAGACTAGGCAGCTCGACCAACACACCACACCACGTGGTTATTTTAATGAGGATTTCATTAGACATGAGAAGTTTCTAATCAACGGTTGTGAGAGACACTTTTGGATCATATATATTTCGGGAAATTAACTATTAGATATTTAGATATTTTTGAGTTTTATATCTGTAGATTTTTATCCAAACTGGAAATTGTTAAGGCATTCACAATCGTGATTTATCATTTATTAACATGAAAAGTTCAGGTTTGACAAATTTGGTTTGTCCATTGATTTGATTTAGTTTGGTACCTTAATGATTAGCAATTTGAAAGAACAATTTTGGGTCCTTGACTCAATGCATCAAAATTGGCCAAAATGATTTCACTTACCCCAGCAATAGATTTTTGTTTCCACTAACCTAATTTAAAGAGAAATGACTATTTTGTGCTCAATCTAATTAATAAACTACATTCACTGCCACTCTCTCTCTCTCTCTCTCTCATTGGATCCTTCCTTGGCGAATATGACAAGGCCTAGCCCCGATTTCGAACTCGATAAACTACATTCACTGCCAGTCTCTCTCTCTCTCTCATCGGATCCTTCCTTGGCGAATACGACAAGGCCTAGCCCCGATTTCGAACTCGACACCTCCGATTCCGATCGAGATCAGAAGCTTAATCTCTGTCTCCACCGAGATTGTGCTTGTCCTAGCTCCTGGACGTATGCAACTCCTGTTCTCACCTTCGTGGTTCACCTCCTTGGCGACAGGAAGGTTCGACGAG
Source organism: Rosa lucieae (assembly GCA_024704745.1). Taxonomy (NCBI): domain Eukaryota; kingdom Viridiplantae; phylum Streptophyta; class Magnoliopsida; order Rosales; family Rosaceae; genus Rosa; species Rosa lucieae. The sequence goes on along the minus strand of CM045495.1, from coordinate 3,468,588 downwards.
CTAGAATCGGCGGTGTTCGGCGAGTTGAAATGACGATTCGAAAAGGAGGCGAAAAGGAAAGGAATGCTATTAGAGGAGGTGGATGATGTGGCTACACATGTCAGGGAAGCGTGTGAAGGCATAGGTGCCATTTTTTTTTTTTTTTAGTAAACTGTGGGCAGAAGGCCAAGATGGAAAGAAAAAAAAAGTCTTTTTATCTCGTAATAAAGGTTTACTGGGGAGCAATAAAGTTTTACCCCCCCTGCCCCCAAAAAAAAAACACCCACATACAAATAAAAGGTTTTGAATGGACGTAATCTTCTGATCTTCTTCCTCAATCAAAGTTTTGTTTGTCTAATTTTAGGGAGATTGGTTCCCCCTAACAAAGCCCCCCCCCCCCCCCCCCCCCCCCAAATAAAAGTTTATTGAAAGGCAATAAAGGTTAATTGGAGGGCAATAAAGGTTTGGGGGGTAGGCAATAAATCTCTACGGTGACCTATGAGATCTCTGACAACTTCTTTGGAGACCTCTTACGAGATTTCATAAACTTTTATTAGCCACCAATAAAGATTTATTGGGGAGCAATAAAGGTTTATGAGGAGTTAATAAACATCTCCGCCGACCTATGAGATCTTTGATGACGTCTTTGGTGACCTCTAGCGAGGTTTTTAGAGAAGTCCGCGCTATCGATGACCAAACTCCCGTGACCGATGACCGTGGGAAAAAAAAAATAGTCTTTGGTGATGAGGGCAAAATAGTCTAAAAAAAAACCTTAATTGGGTATTAAGGAATACCTTATTAGAGTCTTTATGGGTAAGTAGGAAAAATAATATAGCAAATTACCACAAACTATAAAATCAGCTAACTTTCTCTCTTGCGCAAACCCAAGAACTGTATTTCTCATTCGGTTACCCAGAAAGCCCATGCGGCAATTTTCTTCTCTATTTTTAATTTTTCTATTAGATGGCAATTGATGAAAATATCTCTTCCTATATGAAACGTAAACTATGACGGCAAGAGAGAGATTGATTGGCGTGGGAGAGAGAGAAAGAGCGATAAAGAGAGATTCAAATTGAGATCGAGATCCATATGTAGTTCAAGAGTAGGCCAAAATATTTGGAGTCCTCAGTTGGTTAACAAAATTATTTGAGGTATGTGTTTATGTATTTTGAATCTCTCAATTTCATGTAGACGAAGTTCATCACAATTGTTCTGCATGTAGATTTCTTCTTTTATTTTTGCAGTTTTTTTCTTATCTAAATTGGCTTGTAATACTGCCCATGGTACTATCAAACCCATTGTATCAGTTTTATATTTTGGGATGGCGAGAAAGTTGCGAAATTTGGAAATTGAAAAGATCTAGAGGCTTTATATATATATGTTTTTTAGTTTCTTTCCTCTCTAGCTGCTTTGTGGTTTTGGTGAGAGAAGTCTGCCCTAATTGTCTTTCTTATGCTCGACAACTTGGATGCCTATACTAAAAACCAATGCAATACATGTAGTCCATTTTGATGTTGTTGTACTGTGAGCAAGACATTTGTTGTTTTTGTCTAAAGTATTCTCTATTCTTAAGGGATAATAAGAATCAGCTACTGTATATAGTATATCGAGTTTTGTAATGCTCTTTATTCTCAATTTCCGGGTTTGTAAAATTACATTCTCTTTATTCTCTTTGTCAACAAAGAATATGTGTATTTGCTATTGAATAGTAATAGTCAAATCGTATATGCTATCAATAACAATATCAGAATTTGCTATTGACCCTCAGTAACAATGTTTTATTTGCGATTTAGTGTCATAAACAATATCATATATGTTATTGACATTCAGTAGTACTGTCCATTTTGAGATTCATAATCAGTACCACTATCCACTTTGCTACTGACCACTAGTGACAAACTTTCTACTTACTATTGACAGTACAGTGGCAATACTTTTATTTGTTGCTGACTGGTCTCTAACTACTCGGTTAACGTCTTTCACTTAATGAATCATGCGTTTTTCTTGTTATCGCCAATAGCATTATATATTTGCTACTGACTTTTAATAGCATCATATGTTATTAGTCTGACTGCAGCCCTATCATACTTGTTCTGGGCTCATTGGAGCAACTGCGTGATTCTTATGGTCTGTCAAAAACAAAAGTAAATTGTTTTGAGATAATATTTGAGTACTTGTGTTTTGAGAGAAAGTAAATTGCTTATGGATTCATATATCATTGTTTGTTATTGAAGCTCATTAGCATTATTTGTATTGAATATCAGTAGCATTATTTGCTAATTACTGTCAAGACCATTGTTTGCAGTATTGTTATAACTAGTGCGTGATTTTTTTTTATTGTGGACATGTGCAATGTAAAAATACTCATGCAGGAGAGACGATGTGATGTAGTTTGCCAAAAAATAGAGTCAATTTCACTCTCCAAATAAATAAAAAAGACACAACTGTCAATTTCACTCTCCAAAGGAGTGTCTTTGAATAAATTTCTATTGATTTCCGGCCATATCATTATTTGCTATTGACTCTCAGTAGTATTATTTTCTATTGAGCTTCAGTAGTATTATTTGCTATTAAGCCTTAGTAGCATTGGTTTGCTATTAATCTCAGTAGCATTATTTGCTAATCAATGTCAACAACATTGTTTACATTTTTGTTATCACTAACAATTCCTTTATTATGTTTTTTGCAGGCCTTCCCGCTTTAGATTGATTTGAAAGAATTATCTGACTATTTATTAATGAAGATCGATCAGTAACATGTAGATACTTGCTACAAAAGAAAATTTATGTAGAGTGATGAAGTGTAGCTACTGAGATGCTCAAGGTTCTCAAATTTGGATAATTTTGAGTTAGATTTATGAGTGATTTGTAATAGTTGCTTCGTTAAAGGCCCTTAGACCAATTGCTACCACAATAAAAATAGAGGTGCTTATGGCTGTAGACTGCGAAGCTGGGAAGCAATGTAGTTTCAGAAGTATTTGTAGAGTAATAAAATTGCAAATATTATTATCAAATACTTATCACTCTCGATGAATTGCTATTGGTGGGAAAAATAATGAGATTGTTGAAGGAAAACCTAATTTGTGTTTAGCCCAAACTCTAGGTTACTTGACCTAGTGGTAATAGGATTTTATTAGAAGGATCTAGAATCCTAATCAATGTAGAATTACTTTCCTTGTATGATTGAGATTCTATGCATTGTAATCCTCTATATAAAGAGGCCCCTATTATCAATGAGAATACACAGCAAATTCCTCTCAATTTCAGTTTCTCTACAACACGTTATCAGCACGAGCCCTAACCCTGAAATCCTAAATTCGTAGCATTCAAATCCCAGAAACCACCGCCGCCCACCTTGAAGATCTCAACTCCAGGAGTCCAGAACCGGCGGCCCCGCCCCCAGAACCGGCCGGAAAATATCCGAACCGGCCACCGGAAATATCTTTACCCTCCCTGCCCGGTTCGAAGCTTTCCTCCCTGCCAACTGCTACCAAACTTCACCGGAACCTGCAACCAGACCCCAGATCACCGGAGCCGAAAAATATCCACCGGAACCGGCCTATAACCGTCCGAACCGGCAACCGGAAAAGACGAAGACCTGAACCGGCAGAAAGAAGAAAAAAAAAAAAAAAAAAAAGGGAAAGAGAAGAACGCCTGCAGCCCAAGCCCGTCTGCAGCCCAAGCCCGCCAGCAGCCCAGCGAAGCCCACTTGCAAACCCAAGCCGCATAGCCACCAAGCTGAGCCGCCAAGCCCAAGCCGCCAAGCCTTCTGCCACGTCAGCTCAGACCTGCCACGTCAGCACGCGGACCTGCCACGTCAGCACGCGAACCTGCCACGTCAGCACCCGGTCAACGACCGGTCAACCCTCCGGTCAACGACCGGTCAACACTTTTCCGGCCAACTTCCGGCGACTTTTCCGGCCGATTTCCGGCCACTTTTCCGGCCAACTTCCGACGAATTTTCCGGACACTTTTCATGCGACTTTTCCGGCCAATTTCCGGCGACTTTTCCGGTCAGCTACAGTAACTTCCGGCCGCTATAGTAACTCCGGCGACGGTTTTTCCGACCATCTTTTAAGGTAAATTTTTCTAAAAGTTCCCGTTTTTGTGAAGTTTTTCAATTTCTTCTTCTTTTCTCGGGGACTTCCAAAATCCCTTCTTCTACCCCCCCTTTCTCTACATAGGGGAGACCAAAAGCCGAACTGTGGGGGTTCGCGCTCACTCCAAGCTTAGAGCTTGTAGAGTCCTCCAAACTTAGAGTTTGTTGAGAAGAAAACGATCGACCACATACATCGTTATTTCGATCTAATCCAAAACCCCTCTTGGAATCGGATTTTTTTGGAAGCGACTACGCTCAGAAAATTCCTAATTTCTTGGAAGCGACTACGCTCAGAAATTTAATAGTTTTTCGTGGTAGCCTTTTTCGCTCCGAAACTAACCCTAATCTTGTGTTGTTTTTCAGGATGAGTTACCTGAACAAGTTGAGCTTTGTCCCACTCGAGACAACTGGCGCAGGATACCATAGGTGGGTCCGAGATGTGCGCCAACATCTTAAGGCTGATGGAATTCTGGAAACCATCCAAGAGCCTGGTCAGAACGTGCTCTCAATTAAGCAAGCTACTGCTTTTGAAGCAAAACAAGCTAAGGCCATAATTCCCATGACAAGGCATGACAGGACCCGCCCCGAATTTCACCCTGAAATCCGAGGTGGCCCTGTGGGGCCCACCTTAGGGATAACTCTACCAAAAATTCGGCAGAGTCACCTCTAAAATGGACTACCCAATACCTGTAAAACACACAAGACACTACAAGCAAACCAACCTTATACTCCTGGAGCCACCCTGCTCCCAATTACCAACAACTCCACTTTCACAAAACACAAAACTCAAAAATACTAATCCCAAAGATTAAGCAGAGCAATACTACTATACACAGGGATACAACAGAAGAGTAAAGGATCAAGTGATCCTACACTGCGGAAGTAGTGACAACTATGCCTCAAATGTCATGTACGCCCGACCTCCACTAATTCGCCTGCAAACTGGGCATTAGAAACCGAAAGGCCCAGGGGAAAGTAGACGAAAAACGTTAGCGTGAGTGGACAAAAATAAACAATTTACAGGAAAAAGGATTTCATACTTTCCCACATTTATTCTCTTTAATAACCGATGCATGCAACAATTAGAAAAAATACATTTAGCTTTAAATCCAAGAATTTCAAAACGATAAATCGACTAGCCTTGCTAGTCACTACATTTGCAAACTATATCGTAAAACCGAAATCTCATTTCTCAATAAAATAAGACCAGCCCCGCTGGCTACAGTGAAAATCGGACTAGCCCCGCTAGTCAAGCAACGATAAAATATGGGGAAGAAGTTTCACCATACAAAAGAAGGGAGCCTTATTGGCTCGGGTCGGAGTGTCCCACACTCTAGAGCATCCCATGCTCTCCTCTACTCACCTACGAACACATAGTAAGTAGGGAGGAGTACTAATAGGCTAGCCAGTAATATAATATATATAACGACCCTGGGTATGGTGGTTAAAAACCGATAAATCAATAAAGCTTCCCCATGTCCCACGTATAAAGACAACACGGGTACGATTCCCAACCGTACCCGGAAATACTCAAAGAGTCGTATACATTAACAGCGTGTCCCACACGCTAAAGAAGTAAGTAGATTGTCAATGAGGCATTCCCAATGCCAAAAATCGAATAAATAAACAAGAATTTATTCCATCGAAATCCCATTTCGAAAATCTTTCAGAAATCTCAAATCCACGAATAGGAATATAATATAAATAGCATAATTCCGGAAATCACCTCGGAAATAATTCGTCGAAAATCAACATCAATTATAAATTCGAATCCGAGCATAGCAACTTAATATCCAAAACTCACATCCGGTATAAATCATAAATACTTCATGAGGATCATTATTTAAAAGCAAATCCATGAGATAATTTGCAATCAACTTCATATGCTCGGAAAATAACATGTTAATTAAATAGAACAAACTTTAATAAATATATGCATGCATCACTTATTTAAAACAAACGTCCACTCACAGTACTATTGGCAACCACGCAAACGAGTTCCTTCATCTAACCGTAGCTCGCGACATTGCCCTGTACACAATTATATTTCCGTAAACGGCAATCCGATAAAATAATTACGAACTTAAACGAAATCCGAAAATCCCTATCTCCAATACTTCTCAAATTCAACCCAAATCTCTTCCACAATTCTAATTCCTCAATTTACATATTCCATAATGAAAACGAGGGAAATCCGACGGCCGGATTTCCCATAATTCCACCACAAAACTCCAAACTTCGAAAATTCACAAACAATTCCAAACTCCTCCAAATTCACCAAACTTCATATATAAGCTCTATGATAATTATAGAATTTAACTAGCAAAAATTGAAATTTATAAACTACCCTAGCCGCCGCTACCGCCGCCCACAGTGGCGGCGCCGCCGCCACCATCTCCGATGGCCACCAAAATTTGACAGTAGCACCTTCTCAACACACTGATTCAACTTCTCAACTACAACATTCCCAAATAACAATTAAAAATGGCCGAAATCGATCAATGAACATAAACCCAGAAATCCTCAAGAACCCTAGAATTTCAATTCGTCGATTCGGCATCTACACAACAAATCGTGATACAAGGCCATAGGGGAAATAATCAGTGATGAAAACCGAACCTTCGACGGCGAGATGGTGACCGGAGGTGGCCGAAGTCGCCGGAAATCGGCAAAAGTACCCAACTGCCACCGTAGCTTCCTCCGCTCCAAATCGAGGTTCTCCGGCCAAATCGTCGTGAAATACCTCCACAGACGTGACAAGGGGAAGAAACCGAGCTTGGGGGTGGCCGGATTGTGTCCTGGGTCGGCCGGAGGAGGAAGAAACCGGAGGGGGAAGAAGAAATCGGCCGAGAGGGGAGAAAGAGTCGGGGAGAGAGAAAGAGAGAACTTACCCGGTTGGGTAGGTTTCAAATATAGAAATCTACCAACAGTAAATTCCCATATATATATATAACTTACCATGAACAGTAAGTTCCACATTTTCACTTATAACTTTCGCATACGAACTCCGATTTTTACGTACCACATATGCACGCGCTCGGTTTAACGTCCTCTACGACTTCCATGAAGAACATTTTCCCAAATTTTGACCCGAACAAAAAGTCAACTTTTAGGGCCACTAAACTACCAAATTAGGGTGAAAAGTGAAAGTAATTGTCGTTTACCGTCCAAATGACTAGTAAACGGGTAAGTGACGATACGGGATGTTACAAGGCACATGAATGACGCGCTCCAAAATGAATACCTCAATGAGGAAGACCCAAGAAAGCTATGGGTAGAACTAGAGCAGCGATTTGGCAACGTTCGTGACTCCCTGCTTCCTGATTTAGAAGTGCGATGGCATAGCCTCCGCTTTTGTGATTTCAAGTCTGTGCTTGATTATAACTCGGAAGCTCTTCGTATCAAGTCTCTGATGGAGTATTGTGGCCAAGCCATAACTGATACGATGTTGATCGAGAAGACTCTCTCTACCTTCCCCGTCTCTGCATTGATGATTTCAAAGAATTATCGGATTGATGTAAATGCAGGACGTATCACAAGGTTTCATGAGCTCATTGGCGCCATGAACGTAGCTGAAAAGCACGATAATATCCTTGTGAAGAACTATATGCTAGACCCGTGGGAACTAAGCCTATTCCGGAGTCTAAACTATAGTCGCGCCCCCAATGGAGGACGCAAGGAGCGAAACCCTAAGGATAGGGACATTTCTGGACGTTCTGGTCCATATTCACCCTAAAGAGGAAGGAAATCGCCAGAGAGGCGTGCACGGAACCGTAGAGGTCAACGTGTGAAGAGAGAGAGAGGCGGAGCCTCCGACCATGGTGGTAACGCCACCAAAAGGATAGGTCGTTCAAATCGCGCCCCAATGGCGCCTCGATCAAGGGAGCCTGACCATGATGATGTTTGTTTTCGATGTGGATCAACTAAACATTGGGCTAAAACATGTACCGCACCCCAGAATGTTGCAAACGCATACAAGATATCGTGAAGCAAGGGAAGCAAATTACATGGCACAAGATGATCAAGATGGTGATCTAGATCTAAGGGTGGAAGACTACAAGGATCAAGACCCAGAAATTGGCGATTTTGATTAAGTCTTTTTATTTTCCAAGAGATGTAGGCGATTGCCATATTCCTTTTTATTGGATTAGATTTTCTTTGATCATAGAAACAATGATGTATTTCGTTGGCTTATGAATAAAAATTTCGAGTTCTTTTCATTATGACTCAATTTTGATTCTGAGCATATGACTTTGTGACTACGATGGCTGACCATCAGTATTAATTTAAGGACATGGAATAGCCCAAGTTCCACTTGCCAAATGGCACCTTGATTACAGTTGTCACAGAAGAAAACTCTCTACGCTCTTAGGACAAATAGTACCCTATGAATAGCCAACGAATTCCATGCGAAAATGCATGTAGAGAACGGAATGAGTTCCTTTGCATTACCTCTATGATTGCGAACAAAGACGCATCTTAGACGTTTATGTGTCTCTCTAGTGGACTTAATGTCACTATTCGAGCTATTAAATCCAATAAACTTATGAGAGAAGATCTCTTGGATTTAGACACATATTGGCTTTTCACGACAGGATAGATCATCCTAGTCATGATATGATGATCCGTCTACAAAAGACTTCACATGGACATCATTTCTTTTGAGCAAAATGAAGCAAGATGCCGCCATAAAAGGCGCCAACCATGGGCATAATGCCATGGTTGTTCCTCCTTGTGGCCATGACGCCATACATGCTAATTTCCCCACGCCATGATGGGAGATGTAGTCACATATTTTGCTTCTAATAGTGCTACAAACGCTTAGGCCTAACCAAACTCCTCATTGGTTGCTTCTAAGGCCTCTCGCTCGTTTTACAAAGCCCATTCCTTATGGAAATTAGGACTGAGACCGTCCTATGCAAAGGATATGACAATACTCATTCTGTTCTTACAAAGAATCCGTAGGGATTTTGTGGATTGATTCAACCAACTTGCGGACGCTTAAATATTTCATGATGTTGGTTGACACGCAAACACGCCGGTCACGTGTTGTGCCATTGTCCACCTATAAATGCTCCTTATGCTACACTCCTAGCACATATCATGTGACAACGGGCCCACTCCCTGAATCATCCTATTCAGTCAATTGGATTTGACTATGCTAGAGAGTTTACATCGAAAGACTTTCGATGGATATTGCAATGGGTTTGATGTTGGACATCACATTCCCATGTACACACCCAATTGGTCTCGCGGAAACGACTACGATGGTAGTCCGAACATTGGTAATGCGCACCAATCTTCTTACATCCGCTTGGGGTGATGCAATATTGCATGCAGCTATGCTAATTCGTCTACGACCTATCGCCACTCAATGTACCTATGCGTTACAGCTAGTGACTGGGTACACGTATTTTGTACTTCCGCACATTTGAGTGAGCCATTTATGTGCCAATTGCGCAGCCACAGCGCTCTATGATGGGTCCTTACAAGACGAATGGGCAACTACGTTGGATTTGCGCTTCCAACAATCGTCCGCCACTTAAATGCCCTTGCTAGGCGATCTCCTTACCGCTAGTTTTGCGGATGTCACTTTGATGAGACAGTCTTCCCGTCGTTAGGGGGAGATAAGAACACGAATGTTCAACAGGAACGACAGGAATTGTCGTAGTCTGTCCCCACTATGTCTCTTCTTGATCCCTGTTAAAGTGACGAGATCACACAAATATGCTGCAAACATGCATGCAAGGAAGGACGTCCCTACGAGAGGACGTAGCGCCACCCTACATGGAGGTAGGCATGGCACCAATGCCAAAGAGAGTGGCACTCTGGCGTTACAGGCCATGGCCCCCAGCTAGGATGCGTGGGAGGCCCGTGGGTTCGAAGGATACTTTGGCACATTCCAATCCTTTAATCATCAAGACTCAAAATCCATCTCATGAGTATCTTCCGGGTTATGGTTATCGTTGGGGGACGCCTCAACGTCAAACCCTATTCCTGAGAATATAGAGCTCTATGAAACTTACACTAGTGTACATGAGACGTGGGATAGAAACTCCATCATAATTGATGATGTAGTTACGCATTTTGTTGCGCATGAGTTTGCTGAGTCCGATGATATCGAACCACGCTCCGTTGATGAATGAATGAATGCCAACATAGAGAGTTTTTGGCCTAAATGGAAAGATGCGATCCAGGTTAAGATGGATTCTCTAACGAAGAGGAAGGTTTTCGAGCTAGAGATGCCAACACCTCCTAACATAAAACCTGTTGACTAATGGGTCTTTGTTAGAAAGCGTGATGAGAAAAAGAGATGGTAATCTCGCCTTATGGCGCAAGGCTTCTCACAAAACGCCCTGGAATCGACTACGATGAGACATATTCTCTCGTAATGGATGTCATTGCACTCCACTACCCTGTCAGTTTGGTAGTTTTCGAATAACTGAACATGCAGCTTACAAATATGGTCACTACGTATCTCTATAGGGATCTAGATACGGAACATACATGAAGGTTCATGGCGAACTTCATTTACCCATGTCAAGAGGTTCTAGACCATGGAGCGCGTTTACAAAGAGGTTGAAACGCTCACTAAAGTGACTACTTGATTGGGAAGGGATATGCCCACGTGTTTCTATGACAAGTTTCGGATTCTATCGCGGTTCATGTTGGACATGATCTTCATTAGAAGCCCTTAAAGAGTTAAGGGAAACCGCTGAACACTTGAAATCTGAGTTCGAGATGAAGGATTTTGGGAGAACACGATTATGTCTCGGTTTGGAACTTGAGCATCGTGTCGATAGATGCTTAGGCATTTTGACAAGGTCAAGCCTTCAAGCACCCCCATGATCGTCCGTAGTCTTGATCCTGAAAAGGATCCTCTTCGTTCGAAGGATGATGACGAAGATGCGCTAGGGGCAGAAATGCCCTAGTTAAGTACAATAGGCGCATTATTGTACTTAGCTCAATGCACAAGACCGGACATCTCATTTACCATGAACTTGTTAGCTAGATATAGCTCTGCGCCAACGCGACGCCATTAGATTGGTGTAAAAGATATCTTTCGATATTTGAGATGTACGATTGATATGGGCTTGTTCTATCCCTATAGAGAGATGATGGATTCGGACCCATCACACACCAGAAACGCCGCCAACGCTGGCCTACGTTCTCTATCCCCATCCCAAAACGACATGTGTTTTGGAAGGTTTTGCTGATGTTGGGTATCTGTCTGACCCACACAATGGTCATTCCCAATCCGGTTAAGTGTTCACCATGGGAAAAGACCGTGATATCTTGGAGGTCTACAGAACAGACCGTAGTCGCTATATCTTCGAACAATGCAGAGATCATTGCTCTTCACAAAGTGGTTCGTGAATGTATATGGATTGGATCCATAATTACGTATGTTCGAAAAGTTGTGGTTTGAAGTCTACCACAGATGAGCCTACGAGCATTAGGATAATGCTACTTGTTTTGAACAAATGAGGCAAGACTACATCAAAAGCGACAACACCAAGCATAATCAGCAACAACAGACACTCCTCGAGATCAAAGTGAACTAGGTTCGATCTGAGGACAGTGAGGCAGACTTGTTTACTAAGTCATTGCCCAATACCACGTTCGAGAAACATGTGGCAAGAATTGGCTTGCAGAATTTATCTGAACACCCATGATCGTAGTCATCAGGGGGAGGCGCAGACATCAGGGGGAGATGTCTACATGTTCATCTCGAATCGTGAAGGGTGTGTTGTGCTCTTTTTCCCGTTCGACCGAGGTTATTTTTGTCCCAGTGGGTTTTTGTTACTCGGCAAGGTTTTTAACGAGGCAACGAGAGAAGCACCGCGTTTGGGCAACACAAGGGGGAGTGTTGAAGGAAAACCTAATTTGTTTGCCCAAACTCTAGGTTTACTTGACCTAGTGGTAATAGGATTTTATTAGAAGGATCTAGAATCCTAATCAATGTAGAATTACTTTCCTTGTATGATTGAGATTCTATGCATTGTAATCCTCTATATAAAGAGGCCCCTATTATCAATGAGAATACACAGCAAATTCCTCTCAATTTCAGTTTCTCTACAACAGAGATATAGTTTTGAATTGTTATTGGTCAGAATTGTTTAAATGCTTAATTTGAATAAGATCTTATTTATGATGTTTGGTGTTATAGAGAATTGTGTGTAGATGCATTGGGAATTTGAAATCTCAGCGCTTAAAAACCATTGGAAGATCTAGTGGCAATCTTGTAATTATTTACATATTTAATGTTTATTTTGGCATGTCATATTGATTAGTTGTCCGCATGGTGCAGACTACAATTAACTTTGCGCATGATATTTTTACGGGTAGTTTTTACCTTGTTGATAAATTACCCAAAAAAATAAGTGGGTAGTGTCAGGGAAAAAAAAAATTCCTAGAATTATGGTAAATGGTCAAAAACTCAAAAATTTTAGAAGTGATCATATTATATACCTAACTATCTAATGGTTGATTTACCAAAATATAATTAGAAAGTAGGTCTAACAAACATTGATTAAAAAGTCTTCATGAAGTCCTCATTTTAAAGTAAAAGCTCTCCTTCAAAAGGTGACCCGTTTGTATGGTGAAAATAATTTATTAAATTAAACTTGACATGACCTATTTATTAAATAAGTTAGCCAAGTCATTGTGACACATTAATAAACAAGTTGCATTTGGGTTTGAGTTTGTCTATTACGACACATTTAATATCTTGACACAACATGAACCTCATGACTTATTTCACTACTATATGATATGGGTGGGTAGAACTGAACGAAAAAAAAGAAAAAAAGAACACTTCAACCAAGTAAAATAGGCGATATCCCAGGTTTTGTTTAAGTAGTGAGAGGGGTAAGGGTGTTGAAACTTAAGTTAAGACTAGACTAAATTAGATGTTGAATTCTACTTCAATATAACAAAATATATATAGACTAAGAGCATTTTTAGCAAACTCCCTATTTTGGCTCCTTAGCTATTTTGGAGATGTTTAGCTTTTTACATATTTTAACAGCAGCACTAGACTCCTAAGTGGCTCTCAATTATAGCTTTTAGCTATCTCGCTCATAAATATAGAGAGCGAGATGAGGATCTCTAGTATTTATAACATTCTTTTTGAGTTATTTTATGTAATTTTTAAATACATTTAAACTATTTAACCTTCCTTTAAAAAAAAATATAAATTCAAAACTAGCTATAAAAGAAAGCACTGATGCAGACGTATTTCTAAAATGGCAAGCCAAAATGACTTTTTAGCTACTTTGGCTAAAATTTGACCCAAAAATGGCTAGCATTGCTGAAGATGCTCTAACCACTGGAAGTATATTATTTGTTTTAGCTTATAACTAATTTGCATGCGGAAAAGATTGAAGCTAGTTTGCTAACCTATACTCAAATACTGATTTTGAATTTATTATTGCATATGAGTTGCATGTTCATGTCTCCACTAGTTCAAAACAAATGTTGGATAATTAATTCATTCTAAAGTTCATTGTAGAACTTGTTTTATGATTTGTGATGAGTATTTTCTATATGTATGAGTTGCTGATCATATAGAATGGGGTGAATTTTGGCCACTGACTTTCAAAATCATATTATATGAAGACATGTATATATAGATAACTATAATTTATAAAGGGGTGGCTATAGTTGGATCTGTACATGTTTATGAATGGTGAGATTTATATTTTAATTCCTTTACATTGTATATGGCAGGAAACAATGAAGCAAAAGGAACGCAGTGGAGAACTTGAGATTTCTGGAAGTGATGATGTCCTACCATAAGATTTGGGGACTCCAGAGCACCCTGGAAGAGTTAGAGGTGTGGGGGGTTATGTAAACCAACTGATTACTTCCACCTTCCAAAACGCAGAAAAGAGAGCGTCCAAGAGTCGGTGAGACTAAGCGTGAGGAGGATATTTGAAGAAGAGAAGCAGAAGCTGGAGGAAGAATTAAAGGAGAAGATATTGGCTGAAGAGAGGGAAAAGATAGTGGCAGCTGAAAAGGGCATTTTGGTGTTCTAGGATTGAAAAATTGGAAGCAAATTAATGGAACCGCTCGTGAGGTGGGAGTTCCTGATGTTGGAGAAGGCAAAGCTGAAGCAAATGAGTACATATCCGGCCAAGCAAGTTGTTCTAAGACCAGCCCTAAGTTTGCTACCAAACTCGACAACACTATGGAAGGAGCAGTCACAAAATGCTTGGATATGATGGAGAGAAATATAGTGCAAAAACAAAAGAAAAAGACCACAAAGGTTTCAAAGCCCAAGATTGCTAAACCAACTCAAGAAGTTGAAGAAAGAGCTAACGAGAATGAGGAAAGGGTTGCTGCAGTGAACAATGATATTGAGGAAATAGAGGCGGTAGATCTGACCAGCATAGAGAAACGAAGGAAGGTACATTTGTTTTTATGAATGATCACCACATATTGTTCTAGTTGCACGTATGTGATGAAGAATTATAACTTATTGATTATATGTTGTTGGCTTAGGTAACTCCTACCGAGAATGAATGCAAGTTGGCATTGGGTGATATTGGCAATATTGTCGCTATTGCAAGGGTAATGACAGGTGATGATCCATCCACAATGTGTCACGGGACTCCATTGGGAGATAAAAATTTGAGTGTTTTTGTTTATGCTGCTATTGAGGAGCAGGCTATGATTCCATTTCCGATCAAGGATGAGATCATGACAGTGAAGCAAGCTATGGGGAGCTGGGTCATGTGGCCAAAAAACTTGATCATTTTTTATGAAAAGGTATAGATGTATACAATGATTATATTTTTACCTATATATGGTAGTGATAAAACAGTTAACTGAATTGTTTGCTTGATCTAGAAAAAGCCGAGTGGTAAAGCAAGTAGGAAGCAAAAAATGAATCAATTTAACCCATATTCAGATGCTGAGTTTGACTTGCAGTCACTCCCATCTAGCTTGCCAGCCTCATTGAAAAAGTTATGTGAATGGGGAAAAGAAGGGTTCAAAGATGGCAAAGCCATTTGCTTTTATAAAGAAGAGCCCGTATTTGCTTATCGAGCTAAGAGCTTTCTACTTGACGTAGATGTTATAAGGCTTGCACACATGGCAGTACTAACATCAAGCTGTATAGTGGTGTATTTAAGGTAAATGCTACACTTGGTTGCTTAATTATGTGACTTTGGTGAATTAATTATTAGGTGACTTAATTATGTGAATCATCTCTATGCTTTAGGTACTTGCATGATGTATTAAAACAGTGTAAAATGCAAGACATGGTTGCTTTTGTGATGCCCCAGAAATTCGTATTCATTTTCCGAGGAATTTCTGGAATCTAATTTATGATTGTTGGACGGTTTCGGACGAAATAATTAATTAAAGGATATGGTTTTAGGGGGGTTGTCAAGGGTTGACTTTTTATTCATTGAGATTCTCCGAAAACTTCCTTCACGAAAGTTGTAGAGCGCGTCGATACGAGTTCGTGGACATGCGGAATGAGTAAATCGGAGTTCGTTTGAGGAAGTTATGGCTATCGGAAGAAGTTTCCGTTTTAGTATAAAAAGGGAAAATCAGATTTTTATTTCATTTTTCCTCATTTCCGTTTCCGGAAATAATTTTCCTCTCTCTCTTCTCTCTCGTCCGCGCCCTCAGAGTCGAAGATTTTCGACTGACCCGACCCGAACCCGGCGTTCCGACCCGACTTTTCCGGCCGACTGCGGCGGCCTCCGGCCGTGAAACTTGGCCAGCAGGGTCGTCTCCTCCGTCTGGTCGTCCCTCTGGTGTTCTATTACGGTGATTTTCCGTCTCGGTGGCAGTTCAAGGCGGTGCAGATTGGAGAAATCGGACCCGACCGGAAAACACAGTTCCGACGTCGGCACGGCTTCGATTTTCTTGGGTTGAGTTCAGAACAAGCTCCCTGGTCGATCCTTGGTGTTTGTTTCGACCGGTTTACGTGAAAATTCGATCAACTAGGGTTGGATCACTGTTCACGGCTTGTGAGGTAGTTTTCGATCCCTTAAGCTTGTTTTCTGACTTCGATCCAGTTATGAAAGTTCACAAGCATGCTTAGATGAAGCTTTTTGATGTTGGGAGTTTTGTGAAATAATGAGTTTTTGGCCGGCGGCGGTGCACCACCGTCTGTGGAGTGTTCCGGCGGTGTTCCGGCCACTTAAGGAACTGTTTTTGGTATTATATGTTCTACTCGTTGATACGAGCGTTTCGATATATAATATGCAAATTTTGGAGTTCGTATGGAATTGTTACGATTTTTGCAGTTTCATACCGATCGATTTATTCGATCCGTGAGGATTCGAGCGTCCGATCGACTTGTGGTTTGGTCACATCGATCGTGGGCGTATTCCGGAGACTTTGGGAGGTCTCGGATGTGGTTTTGCCTCGATTGGCGCCACTTTGGGGATTTTAGTTCAGAAACAGGGGTTTCGAACTTAAATCAAATGTGAATCGTTACTAAGTTGGGACCATATGTGATTAGGTACTTGACGAAGTATTTGGACGAGCTGTTGGTGATAGTTTTGGTTCGGTTCTGTATTGAAGACGCAGCAGGAGTTCGAGGTGAGTAATCTCACGAAGTTCATATCACGAACGGGTTAACCCTATTGTTTTGAGAGTTATTTAGTTAACTGCAAACTATAGTTGGTATTAGTGACATTTCTGAGTAGGTGACTATGTATGTACATATATTATTATGGGATGTATATATATACATACGTATTCATGTATTAGTTGTGGATTTGTGAAACAATATGCATGAACGATGCTTTTTATTGTTTTGGGTTGGGGCTTTTGGAAAACAATTGGTGGGAAATGGTATTTCTATTGTTTTGAAAAGTGTTTGAGGATTTGAGAGTCACAGGTTGTGATATCTCCTTTTGGGTTGATTTAATGTTTTGATCCGACGACCGGTGGTCTGAGGATTTGAGAGTCACAGGTTGTGATATCTCCTTTTTGGTTGATTTAATGTTTTGATCCGACGACCGGTGGTCTGAGGATTTGAGAGTCACAGGTTGTGATTTCTCCTTTTGATTTGATTTGACGTTTTGGTCTGAGGGTCAGGTTGGCCTAAGGATCCGGGGTTGCAGGTTGCATCCTCATGGCAATATTATATCGTAAGATTGAACCTTGGCCGGGTGACAGGTTACGATTCAGTTAGAGCTCTAGTCTGTCTGCCATCGTACTTTAGGGATCTAAGTAGGTTACTTAAGATTCCTGGGTACATATTTTGTCCAGGTTGGACCGATTTGTTGTTTTGTCCAGGTTGGACCGATTTGTTGTTTTGTCCAGGTTGGACCGATTTGTTGTTTTATCCAGGTTGGATCGATTTATCATATTTGAATTGTTAGGTTAACAATGGGTATGATTTATTTGTGTTGATGCTTTGTCCAGGTTGGACCTATTTGCTGTTTTGTCCAGGTTGTTTGCTGTTTTGTCCAGGTTGGACCTATTGTGTTTTGTCCAGGTTGGACCTATTGCTGTTTTGTCCAGGTTGGACCTATTTGTTGTTTTGTCCAGGTTGGACCTATTTGCTGCTTTGTCCAGGTTGGACCTATTGTTGTTTTGTCCAGGTTGGACCTATTTGCTGCTTTGTCCAGGTTGGACCTAATTGTTGTTTTGTCCAGGTTGGACCTATTTGCTGTTTTGTCCAGGTTGGATCGATTTATCATATTTGAATTGTTAGGTTAACGATTTATATGATTTTGTCACGGTGTGACTTCCGTTGTTTCTTTTGGGAAAAGAGTATTGTTTTTGGAAGCATGGTATGTTTTCCTTATTTGCGAATTGAAAGGTTTTCCTCGTTTTTGGCGTGAGTTGAGCATGTGTGGTTTGAGTTACTCATACGGGCTTGCAAAAGCTTACCGGGTTTGTTGTGTGGCAACCCGGTGCACCATTCCAACGGTGTGGGTTAATCCTGCAGGTTAGGATAATCGCGCTGAAGCTGAGGTAGCGCCTTTGCAGCTTTACGGTAGGAAGCCAATTTTGTGACTTTACCGTTATAAGGACTTCCGTTGTATAGTTACTCTGAGTAGCCTTTACGTTTTATTTTGTTGTTGACAATTTAATTCATAAGCTTGTGTAATATATAACTCTTTGGAGCGAGTGTATATTCACTTGGGGGGTTCAGGGCATCAATATGCGTGTAAGTTAAGGGAAAAAGATTTCAGGTATTTCGTATTGATGACTGGACGTTCACGCATATATAATTATGGGGTTATATATATCGATTTTCATGTGTGTAAAATCAGGGGCGTGACAGCTTTTATTAACCCACCCTTGACTGGTGAGATAGGGTGTGGGAGTCCATCGAAGAGGTCCAGAAATATAAAAGATCGGTTGATAACTGCTTCTCCAAATCAGATTTTCTTATTGCCTTACAATGCATCGTAAGTTATCAATTATTTATGCTTAAACTTGACTTTTCATTCATATCGATATTGCACTAAAATCTGTTTGTTGAATATTAGTTCTCATTGGATATTGACTGTGATCAGTCCGGACACCAAGACCGTCTATTTTATGGATCCATTGAAAAGACACCTAATCATTGGAGAATGGAGAAATGTTGTAGACATGTAAGTTGCTCAAAACTGACCGTTTCAATGGAAGTTTGCTGTGTGATCACATATATTCTTATGAAAGTCCAATGTTGTCGGTTTACTTATATATAGGCCATCGGATTGTTTAAGGCGTACCACAGCAAGAAAGAACAAGGTTCTGTTCAATGGAAGAACATGGCAGTATGTGATACATATATAGATATATATATATATATATATATTTATATTTGATTTTCAGAGGATGATTTACTTGATAATTAGAAGTTATATGTATGTTGTTTTTTGATGACACGCTGTTGACTTTTTTAGGGTGTTCCACCATAGCCAAACGACAAAGAGTGCGGCTATTTTGTAATGAGATACATGAGAGATATCATCCATGATACAACTTTGTCATTTGCAGATAAGGTAACCATAAATTTTCATTTTCAAAAGCATTCTTCCATATATCAAAGTCTGAGGACAGTGACAAAGTTTGCACATAAAAGTTTTATGGTTGTTGTTGGTTTCTAACGTGTTATTGTTGAATGTGTACGAGTTTAAAATTCTGATTTGAAACTGTCAACAGTGGGGTAGGAGAGCCAACCATACTTATGGTCAAGCGGAACTTGATGAAGTGCGTAATGAGATTGCAGATTATGTGATGAAGAACCTGCTGAAGCTGTGAAGTGTTGGTCTTATTTTTTGGGTACAGTAATGCAAGATCTCAAGTGCATTAGGCTAGATGTTGGTCCTTTTTGGGTTGGCCTGAATTGCATGTCTTCTATCGATGAGATTATGTAGGACGAGACTATTTTAGCCACATTTGTGGATGTATTTTGCTATTGGAGATCTGTAGACATGATCCTTTCCGTTTTGTGGATAAAATTACCATTATCGGATCCATTTGTGGGATTATAATAGCTATTTATTATGACAGGATTATTGTTCATTTTGTCAGTTTTTGGTTGCAGCTTCATTTGAATTTTACCATTACAAATCAAACAACAGTAGGAAAAAAAAAAGTAAAATATGTCGTTTGATGAGGATAATAGGGCTGAATCAAACAAATTTTGTACAATTCACATGACGGTTCTTACCAATATCATTGTTGGATACACACAAAGACGACAAGTATTAGTAAAAACCATTGTCTCAGATGTCACAATACAACGGTTAGAGTTATATTTGTCGTGTGAAAGCACACATATACTCAACTTTTAGGTCATCACACCACATTTTATGCTCGAAGAACTGTCGTGTGTATACAATTTACACAACGTCTAAGAAATAAAAACTGACTTCTGAACAACAAAGAGACGAGGTTGGAATCCTAAAAACCGTGGTATGAATATAAATCACACCACAGAAAATTTCTAAAAACCATGGTATGAATAGAAGTCACACCATGGAAAATATCCAAAACCGTGGTATGAATAGAAATCACACCACGGCAAATTTCTGTCGACAGCTTGTCGACAGCATGTCGGCAGATCTGCCGATTCATCAGATGATGGAGTCAGCTACACATCGTCAACCCAATGATCGATTCGTTGAACAACGTTTCATCAGACGACGCCTCGATAGATGCAAAACGTGAGACGACAGTTTTAAACTGTCGTGTGAAGCCTTTTGTGTAGTAGTGACCCTTGAAAACTAGGTGACACCCAGATATTCATCAAGACCAAATTCCAAGCTGTAACATGGTCAAAAATTAAACGAGAGAGAGAGAGAGAGAGAGAGAGGAGAGAGAGAGAGAGAGAGAGAGAGAGAGAGAGAGAGGAAATTAATAAAACTTGAAGGGTTTGCAAATTCATGTGTTGCCAAAGACAACATTATAAGATCCGCATCCTGTCATGATGCCAATGGCGACGTATGAGAATGTAAACTCAAGAATCGAGATAAAGTGAAATTTAGATGGGCAAAAGGATATATAGGAAATAAATTCTTTATATTTGCATCCCATATAGTCATTTTTTCATACCAGACCATACAAGCAATGGCGGGTGTTTGGATCATAAGAAGGAACAGTTTGCTGGTGACGTATGAAGGACATCACTTTATGTTCTCCTTCCCCAAGAACATTGGCATCAGAAAGTATTACCTAAATGAATAAGCAAGGAACTTAAGAAAAGAAAATACAGGAATCAAATTTGGAAGGAGACATAAATATGAGAACCAGTGAACATCCTTGGTGCAATATGCATTATTTATGATTTTATTCAACATTGATTAAAATTTAAAAAGGAACTCATCTGCACTTAATCAGTTCATATACGTTATATCAATAGACCAGACCTTGATGTCCTTCCAGCTTGAATCTTGGCTTAAACGTAGATTGATGTAGGTTCGAAGAGCCTGGGATAACTAGACATGAAATTCGTTCTAGGGGTGATTATATTAGAATCAGAAACTTCAGATTCCTGTTCTAGTAGGATTTTTTCCCTTCCTTCTCTTTTTCAGCCTCCTACATATTATAATTTAAACAATATTTGGGAACATTAATATGTCTTCATAAAATTAATTCAAAGCATAACACATAGAAAACTCATGTGAATTTCATATACACCCATGCAAGATTCTGGTGGAAATTTTGGAGATGGATGATGCTTTGAGTAAGAACTTGTAGGTTCAGGCCTGTGGTACACTGCCCTTAAGAGTAGATGTCCGCCCTTCGGAGACTATATCTTGGTGTAGCAAGTATTGACGGCCTACCCTCCAGGGTACAACAACCTCGATCTCGGTAGGTGTACACTTACAATACTAGGATCGTATCGAATAACTTGAAAACTTTCTTTTGGTGGAATAGAAAAATTAAATGAAACACATGAGAAATTTGAGCTCGGAAAGGAAACAAAGGATTGAGTTTTGTTGTGCTTTGATCTGGAAAGCTAGGGATTATATATATGGCAGGAATGATCAATGCAATGACAATTTAACAATGTAACCAAACAGAATATTATGACATTGATTAGGAAGAATCAAAACGTCAAAATAGGAATAACATTTAAACTCTGTATCTAATAGAAAGACAATATATATCTTGACATTGATGGGTAAACCAAAAGGGAAGAAAGCAAACAAAGAATCACCATAATTGCAGATTTTGAACAAATGAATGATATATGAGTAAACTGATGAAATCCTTGTGTCAATCACAATCAAAGAGAGTTAATGACTATCGTCATCTGCAATTAAAGGTCCAATAGAGGTATTAAATATAGTTGGTATTTTGAAATATTCAAAGTAAATTCCAACAATCCCCCACTATTTCAAAATACCAAAATTTCAAGGCAAGTGTACGTAAGATAAGGAATACCAAAAGAAAGTGAGAATCAATGCATCAGAACTGGTGTCTTCTGGACTATGAACCAGCCATAGGACAAATTAGTCGTGACCCACGAAACATTGGTGAAAATAAAATTTTCTATGAACCAAAATTTTCTAATTGTGAATCAATCAACTAACCCTCCACATTAACTCTCGGATCAAGTTGTTCGAAGCGGGTTGGCGCGAATAGGCCATGCGCACTATCTGGATATTCATGAATATTCTAGAGAGTATGCCTTACTCTCATAGGAAGCGGCCCCACTTCCACATCCATATATATGAATCCATCAAGTGTGTACTGCAAATAAACACACCACCCAAATGTTTAGGCTGTGGAACTTATTAAGAACATTTGTTCAACTTTACACATTGTAGTTCAAGCACTATCTATTTACACCATAGGGAGGGACTATTATGTCACGGCCCGATTTTTAACATAAATAAAAATAAATATATATATATATTCTTAAAATTATACATGCGCGATGATTCAGCCATCAATACAAAATACCTAGAAAACTTTTTCCTTTTAAACCAAGTACATACTGTGCCCTGAAACCCACAAAGTCAATATATACCCGCTCCGAAAAGTTATATATTACATGAATTACGAATTATATTGTCACCACAAAATAATAAGTAAATGCTCCTCAGAGCTTACTACAAGCGGAAGTCTTAATAATGGTAAAGTCATAAAACTGGCTTCCTACTGTAAAGCTGCTGGCTCGCTACCCCAATTTTTCAACCACAATTACCCTGACCTGCAGGATTAACCCCTACACCATTGAATAGTGCACCGGGTTGCCACACAACAAACCCGGTAAGCTTATGAAAGCTCGTATGAGTAACTCAAAACAACTAACGCAAAATCACGGGATACGTTTCAATCAAGGAAACAACTCATGCAAATCACGGGATAAACCCACACATTTCAATTAAAGAAACAACTCACACAAATCATGGGATAAACCCACACGTTTCAATCAAAGAAACAAATCACGGCGGACAGACTAGAGCTCTAACTGATCGTATCTACTAACCCGACCAAAGGCGTGAATTCCTGTTTTTCCCACCCACGATCACATTTCGTGATCCACAATCCTCAACTCGTAAGTCTTTAGATCCATGGTATAAATACCAAAACATTAAAGGAGTCGCACTGGACCCAAAATATTACATGAATCTAAAATAAAAGATTCCCCGTAATTGATCCCTATCAATTACTCCCGGTACAAGACCCACACATAAATAAACCACCCGCGAACTAAAATGTTCTACAATACACAACACTTTTCAAAACAATAGAAATCAACCCTTTCACAAAATATTGTTTCACGAAAGTCACACCCCAAAACAATAAAATGAACGCACCCACAATTATTGTTTTATCACACAATCCACCTACACATATATATTTCATGTAAATATATATATATATATATATACACACACACACACGTAGACATTTACTCAGGAATGCTACTAATACCAACTATAGTTTGCAGTTAACTAAATAACTATCAAAACGATAAGGTAAACTCGTTCGTAAATAAACATTGTGAGATTACTCACTTCAAAATTCTTGCTACGTCTTCACACCACTAGACTACTTACAGAACTCACTCTATCAAGCACCTAAGGAAAGTACAGCCTTGATTCAGTCAATGAAACACAAGGAATAACGTTCGAAACCCTAAATCGAACTAAAATTCCCAAAGTGATGCAAATTGAGCCGAAACCACATCCGAGACCACCCAATGTCTCCGGAATATTTCTATGATCAATATGTCAAAATTACAAGTCGATCAGACGCTCAAATCGTCACGGATCGAATCATCGAAAGGTCCGAAACCTTAAAAATCACAACATATTCATATGATATCCAAAAATTACATATTATATATCGAAACGCTTGTATCAATGAGTAGATGATATATAATAATAGAAACTATCCATTACATGGCTCGAAGGCCACCAAAACGTAGCCACAGTCAGTGGTGCAACCACCACAGGCCAAAACTCCAAACTAGATTAATCCAACCGTCCAAAATGTCAAGAACACCAAATAGATCAACTTTAATACCTGGGGTTCAAGTCAACTAGGCCTAGATCACCACCTATCACTGCCGTGAGCTGTTCACCTTAAGTTGATTCAATTCCGATGCTAATCGATCAAAACAAACACCACAGATCGATAAGGGAGGCTTCTACGAACTCAACCTAGAAAACTAGAAGCCGTGACGTCGCCGAAGCAAGGATTTCCTGTCGGGTCCGAATACCTCAATCTGTGCTGCCTTGCAGCTCCGCCGTGGAGGAGAATCGCCATTAGAGGACACCATAAGGAGGAGCAGAACAAGGAGGCGAGTCGGTCTGGGCTTGTTTCACAGGTAGAGGTGGCCGGAACAGCGAGTTCTGGCTGGGTCGGAAAACAGGGTCGGGTCTGAGGCAAAGAAAAGAGAGAACGGAGAGTTTTATTTCCGGAAATAGAAATTCAAATGGAAATAGTAAATTTCCCGAAAGGGAAATTTCTATTTATAGTGGTTTCCAAAAATATCCAAAACTTCTGTAGACTATAACTTCCACATACGAACTCCGATTCTCACGTTCCATATGTTCACGTTCGACGCGATCTACAACTTTTGTGAAGGAAGTTTTTGGAGAAACCCAACGTATAAAAAGTCAACCTTTGCGCCCCCCTTAAGTCACACTTTTCGAATAAAAATTTGTCCGAAACACTTCCGCTCCATCCACAAGCCACAAAACCGTCAAGTAACCACTAAATTAATTCAGAAAAATCCTTGAAAAATAATAACGAATTTCCGGGGCATCAGATATTAATAGTTTATTTGATAGTGCACCACTGACCAACAAGTGACTTGTTATTACCCATATGAACCTACTTCATGGGATCTCCAATCACATAGGTTGGGTTACCATCACTCTTGATCTTTGTCTATAGGCATAAGCCCCATCCCCCTCGATGTATCACTCACTATTTTTTGGCCTAGTGGTTTTGTTAGAGGATCCGCTAAATTCAACTATGATTTTACATAGTCAATGGATATGACTCCATTCCCAAGCAATTGCATCACAATATTATGTCTTAGGCGTATATACCTATTTTTCTCATTATATGTTTTATTTTTAGCTCTAGCTATAGCAGCTTGGCTATCACAATGTATAGACACAGATGGAGTTGGTCTCTTCCATAATAGGATATCTGCCAAGAGGTTTCTAACCACTCAGCTTCTAAACTTGCCTTCTCTAAGGCTACAAACTCAGATTTCATAGTGGATCGAGTTAGCACTGTTTGCTTGGAGGATTTCCAAGACACCACACCTCCACCAAGAGTAAATACATACCTACTAGTGGATTTTGTTTCTTCTGAATCTGAGATCCAGTTGGCATCACAGTACCCCTCTAGTATAGCAGGAAATCCACCATACACTATGCCAAAAAGGCCTTCAGACGACAGAACAGTTCTGTCGTCTGAATGAACCAAAATATGTCGTCTAGTACGATGTCCTGTCTTGGGGGTATCAGACGACAGAAGTGTTCTGTCGTCTGATTTTTCAGACGACAGAAACAAATAAAAGTCTTGTGTCGTCTGATGAGTTTTGAATTTCGGGACCAATGTGATCTGTATCTTTAAAAGCGGTAACACAACAGTTTTGTGTTGTCTGAGAAGAAAAACAACCACAGTCTTATATAAATTCTATTGTGTGAATCATATTTGCAAGACAGATTTCTGTGGTCATAAAGTATTTCAGACTACAATTAAATGTCGGTCTAGGGTACATTCATACGACACTTAAGTGTTGTGTGAAAGGTCTTTATTAGGTATTTATATGTCTGTGATTAATTCCAACCACACTTATTTGTTATTATTATACGCTTTAACCAACACTTTCGTCTAACTTATGTTGTTGTTTTGCCATTTAGACTACAATTTTCTGTCGTCCCAATGCCAAAACGACAATAGACTTCTAATTGTTTTTTATGTTGTTTTTGTTCAACTGCAACCACACATTTTGGTGTGCTTTGTTGTAGCTTGCAATTTGAGATAACACATATTAGTAGTCCCCTGTTACAATTGGTATGCATGCATTATTCATTCATAAGACCATAAAATACATATCTAAAATCATTCATTGCAATTTTCACTAATCCACCATTGTCTCATGTACAAAAACCTAATCATGAGCATCAATTCAAAATGGCCCATATCTACTAATCTGAATCTGCAGACAAGTCCAAATACTTAATGAAGGAAGAATTTCTACTAGACACAAGTTAAATATAGGAACTAGCTAGCTGTACTACTGCATTACACCTGGTGGCTTCCCCTGGGGATCACGTAATCTCCATATTATACCTTGGTTGTAGTCCAAAGTTGCAAGAATCCCAATATTCCCCAACGGACAAAATTGGTTTTGCTCCTTCAATATACTCCTTCACATATTTAGCTGCATAACTAATTGAATATTCGAAAACACAAAACAGAGTAAGCTATAAATAAATAAACCCAATTCGATGGAATATATGTTCTGAGGGAGGTAAACCAATTTTTTGTAGTAAACCTTTTAATTGGTGCTCAGATCCATATTTAGAATTGAGGGAATATATGTTCTGAGGGAGGTAACCTACAATATGAGGAAAGCAAAGTGGACATAATGATCCGGTCATCTATATGCAGAAAGAATAAAAATCAACTTGATGGATTTCATGCACCAACCTTCCGTGGCAAAGGAATGAGTTGATGGCGGCAACCATGCCGATGTAAATCCAGATTTTGCAATATCTGGAACTTTACTTTCTAAATTTTTCCTACAGTGATATCAGCATGCTTGCAATCTCTGCATATATACAATATATAAGTTTAAACACCCAAACATATATATAATCCAACACACATTTAGAAGTTTCAGAGTATGATTACACTCTCGATAAAGGTAGAGTATAACAAAATCAACATATAGTTGGTAGCTTCTTTTGGTAACACTTTCACCTACTACAAAATAGGTCCTCTAACCACAAAATAGGTCCTTCAAAACACACAAAAGTACCCAACCTTAGAAGTCTTTAATTGAATAGTAATTCATGACTTAGCAAGATATAAACAACCAAAAGTAATGAATAAAAATACTCCAACACTACATGGTAACCAAAATAAAGCAATTTAGAATCATTTGTCAAACACCTTGTGTGCATGAAAAATTGATACTGAACAACAAAAGAAAACCAACAAAATCACACTACAAATAACAAGGTTCCAGCTCCTCTTTCAAGAGTCAAAACAAAATGAAGAAAGAAGGAAATAAACCTTCAATACCAGACTCTCAATACCAAAGCATTTAGGTATTGTCATGATGGGGGTAGAAGTGAACTCCTTTGATCCTCTTTTAAAAAAAAAGAAAAAAAAATACCAGACTCTCAATTTCCAAAGTACTATCAGTGGGGAAATTGATATAAGGAAAAGAAAATATCAAAGCAAAGAAGTCCTTTGCATCAATCCTCAGCAGAGGCAAAACAGGAACAACTAAGAACAATCCATAAAGCTCTATACTTCTAGAGACCTGCAAATTTCAGAAACTTTACCCTGCACTAAATGAACTACTGAGAGAACCAATACTTGACAGATTATTGTTTCTCAAGACCATGATTTCAACTCAAAGTAGAGGCCAAAAGAGCAATATAGAAATCTAGTAAAATCATAAAGTAAAGGAGTCACTCACAATTGGAGAACTGACATTTAAACAAATTGAAAGTCTAACCATCTCTAAAACACAAGGTAGAAATCAGAATACATAAACAAAAGGTCCATTATCATTCTGTCATTGTAAAGGCTAGAACAACCTATAATAAGAAAGATCAACTAAACAACAGCAGCCTCCCAAATTCCCAAAACGATAAAAGAGAAAACAAAACAAATAAGTATAGAGGTCACACAGCTCAAAACAACCGGTAATCATTAGGGCACCACAAGCACACCACACTCACACCCTGCTCATTAATTTACTCAAACATTACAATACTTTACTTGACTCTGAAAAGTGATAAATGACACAGACCACTTCACAAGACCAAGATTAAAATCCAAGTAATCCAAGCAAGACCAGTAGAGAAATAGAAATTGAAGAAAGATAGAAATCAGAAGAGTCACTCACAATTGGAAAACAATCATAGATACTGAACAGACCGAATGGAAACCCTTCACTTCTGAAATCTTCCTCCCTTTGCCTTCCCACAGTTCAGTTTCAACAGCAGCAAAATCAAACTCCCATTCTCCTTCGTTCATCTCCTTCTTCTTCTTCTAACACCCAAATCGAAACTCACACCATTCTATAGCTTTACTCTCCTCCAATCTAGAAATACCCAATCGCAGCCTTTGAGGAAAGCCCCAAACTCTCCAATTCTCTCTTCTCACTCCCTCTCCGTCTCCCCCTTTCTACTTCTCGTTCTTCTTTCTTTTTTAACTAGTCGGCCCCTACTGTTTCCTTCTGTTTCCTTTTTCTTTCTCTTCCCCATGCTCCCTCTTTTCCTTCTTCTTCTTCTCTTTCTTTCTCCCTGATTGCCTTGCTTTTTCCTCCTCCCTCTCTTCTCTTTTTTCTCTTCTTCCTCTCTGTTCTCTTTTTTATTCGATCCGAATCCCCCTTCTTTCTTCTTTTCTTTCTTCTCTTCTTCTCCCTGTTTCTCTTTTCTTTTCTTTTCTTTTTTTCTTTCCCGTCTCCTTGCCCCACATTAGTCGGCAACCAGCATTCTTATCTTCCCAAATTTAAAAGAAAGCAATATAACAAAAGTGATAAACTAAAACCATTATCTGATAACCAATATATATATATATATATATTTATATATATAACAGAACTAACTAAAGAAACTACCACAAAAGGAAGAAAAGAATAAGAATTAAGAATATAAAAAGGTCTAACTCATAGATAGAAAAACAAATAGGCTCCAAAATCAGGTACGAGATATCACACCAAGTCGCCTTCTTGTTTCGTGCCATCTATTGTATGATTTATACGAAAGTATCCAAAGCAAATAAAATTTCATGACGTTGGCTATATTCATTTATTCACAAACTATTTTCAAACAAACACTCACACTTCTCTAAAACGCATACCTGAATTTAAACCAGTTGAAAAATTCAATGCCAGACTGTTCACAGAATCTGCAATACGAAATAACAGCAGTTAGAGAATTCAATATCGCTACAATTATGTAAATGATAAATTCAATATAACAATCATCACTATGCCAAAAAAGCTATCAGACAACAGAGTTCAGACAACAGAATAGTCATTTTCTGTCGTCTGAGTGTTTCAGACTAAACTCAGACGACACATAAATTAAATGTGTTGTCTGAATACAATGAGAAACCATACTTGTTTCATTTTGAAGATATGGTCAGACTCAGACGACACTTAAGTGTCGTCTGAAAAAATGAAAATTTTCTTA